>CANNZV010000385.1:56065-88710 GCA_947561585.1 Caprella mutica | reverse complement strand
ATCTAATCGCTCCCAAAATCTAATCAAATGGTTCCTGGATATTGAACAATTATTGTCCCACCAAATATACATATATTTTATGTCTAATCAGTAATGAACTACAAAAGTGTCAATAAAGAATAAATTATGTAGGTAAATAAGGATTTAAAAACAGGGGGGGCTCGTGACCGGGGGGGGGGGGGCTCTTCACCGGGGGACTTATGTCCTAGGGGGCTCATGACCGGGGGGGGGGGGGCTCTTGACCGGGGGGGCTTATGACCTACACCCACAGTTATTATACCTTCGCAAGATAATTGCCTGTAGGTAGGTTATGTTTTGATGAGAATATATTTGTTTGTATCTTGGAATCATAAATTATGTGTTATCTTTCCTATTCGAAAAACTCATGAAGTATTCAACTAAATTACATGTAATTTGTGGGACAATTGTTCAATATCCAGGAACCATTTGATTAGATTTTAGGAGGGGTACCTCCTAACGTTTATAGAGAAAATGCCTACAGACAAAATGTATAACGGTAAAAATGACTAACGGTCTCTTCCATTCACCTAAGGCAGCTTTATGGTAGAGCCCCTGGGGTGGTAATCAGTGACACACTTTCAAACAAACAATTGTTTAATTTTATATAATATATTCGAAGCAGTTATATAATGTAAACTGTTATTACAATCAAAAATAACTGAAAAAACTCAACTGCTATAAAAAAAATAATTCATTGTACTGAAATGTAAACCTATGAAGAAACGGGTGTAGGTCATAAGCCCCCCCGGTCAAGAGCCCCCCCTGTGACGTTATCAGTTTATTCCTTAAAACGTTTCACTATATGGGTTACGTGTGATAGGATCCCTACTCTGTTTAATATTTTCAGATTCCTTTTTCTCAATATATCTCTTTCTACTAAATACTCATGGTACCATGCCCTAGAACCACCTTGCCAATATGGTTCCGACCTCAGGCCTCTGGTCCAAGCTTAACTGTATTTAGGGTAATAATGGTAATGTAATTAACACTTAAAGAGAATATTTTCATTAGTCAAGCAAGGGTTATTACAAAGAGTATCTCCACTAGAACGCTCACAAGTTAATGTCTCAATAACTAAGACTGGAGATAAGGTGTGTTGCTCGCGAGAGCAGATCGGTAACTGACTTGAATGTTACTTACTTACAATCATATAGGTTCGTGATGACAGTAATGCATACACAATAGCTGTGTTTGCCTTACTACATCGCTCCCCCCTTCCGAAAATTTCAAAGTTACAATTCACATTTTTCCAATTTTTTTATTTTTGTCTACCCATTGTTACTCTATATTGAACAATGTTCAGACGCTCACGCTGTTAGTGGAAACATGTGTTTTGGATCTCTTGAAATTTCTCGAACCGGCAATAAATACATTATTAGAAAATTGAAAAATATGAGTTTTAATTCGTTCTAGAAATATGTCAGACTAATGTGCATTCACCAAACTTTCTTAAATTTTTTATCTTACCTATACAATCTTAATTTTGCTTTAACAATATTTTTATTTATTCCTAAAATAATCTAAGTTATTCCTACCTAATATGTCTCAGTTCAAAATGTAACAACTTTTTCATTTTATAAATGTAATAACTTGCCTAATCTATTTGAGATCTCACCCCTCCCCTCCTAATATGTAGAATATTATTCAAAATATTAGCAGAGACCTTTGATCACTCCAATACATTACACAAGTTTGTTACTGCATTTACATTTGAAAAAAAAAATTTATAATCCAAAAAAAAAATTTTCATTTATAAAAATATATTTTATTTAACTTAGTTATGTTTTATTTTAATAAAATTCCTTCTTTATTGATAAAAGTAATTTTTCATTTTAATTTATCATATGTTATGATATCGTATTTTATGACTTTTTAATTAATTTATATTCTTAATTGAATTTATATGAATTTTGATCATCTTTATCAAATTTGAGACAGTCTTAATCCTTAAAATTAAACCTTAAAATTAACACCGAAAAAAAATTAAACTTATAATTCAATTCAATTGAAAAACGATTATTATTAATTTTCACTTAAAATTACCCATACTTAAAATTAAAAAAAAAATTAAAATAATGGTCAAATTTAGTTTGAGAAAAAAAAAATTCTTAAATGCTGCTAGATTTTGTTTTGGTAACTTTGCTTTTTGGTTTTTGTTTTGTATGAGGCATTACTATAAATGTTGTCGCCTGTATATTTATGGCCTGATCATTGAATATATTTACTGTTCCACTTAGTTCCCCTGTTCTAAAGGGGTCCCTCTTTTAATCTGATTAAAGGCTTCAGTCGCCATCTTAGACCTCAAACTCCTCATTTCGTACATCCTCATATCTTCATCGGACTTCACCTTTCTGGATTGATTGTACCCACATACCAGAATCATCACAACCAGCAGTGTTAGAATTAACTCCAAAATGTCGCTAAACAAATCCGGTATTAGGTCGTACTTTGTAGACCCCATGTTTTTAATGGCATGCTCTAGATGAGCCTTGTTCATCGAAGTTGACTTCTGGATCAACTCCACTACTGAGTTCAGGTCAAAGTTGCTCTGAGTCTGTCCCATCGCTCCAGCTGATCCCTTCTCACGACCTTGAATTACAGTTCTGTGTGTCAACCGGCTGTGAGTGGCTGAGAGTCAGTCACTGGCTGTATTTGGCTGAGGGTCTGTTGGCTGTGTGGATGGCTGTGTCCTTGCTGCCTCACGTTCACTGAAATCAAAACGATACTGTTAGATCATGGCCCCTGGTCTTTTTTAGTTATTTTATCAGATTTCAGTCTCATTTTGAATTAATCATTTTTGCTTTTAAGTTATTTCAGTATTTCATCCTAAATTTGAATGTATATATATATATATATATATATAAATATATATATATATTTTTTTTTTTTCTTCAAATTTTCATTCTGATTTCAAACAATTTTACTACTACGTTTACAAAATATGATTCATCTTATTCGTTACACCAACATATAAACACAAAATTTAAAATTAACATGCATACAACAAAAAAAAATAATCCTCTTAAAATTATTATATGAAATTTTATATTAATAAAATTCATAATTCATCCCATCAACTTAAATTAAATACATACAATTATTACAATTAAATTACATACAATTAAATACATACAATAATTCTCTTACTGAGCAAAGGGAATATTGTATTTTGAACAATGAGTTTTATGATGTGTTTGTTTGACTTGCGTAAGCAAAAAAAAAATGTAAACATTTCTCTGACTCTTTGCATGTAACTGTGTTATATGTCCCGTGTTCGTGTGTATGTAACATGTTACTCATGTTAATTCATGTTATGTGTTCCTTTTTTGGGCTACCTATATGATGTTTATATTCAAATTTCTCATAATTTGATTTCCTGTTTAATGATGTTAATGAAATTATTTAATTAATTTGTTGTGAATTTTTCCAACTTAGTTAGGTAATTTATGTTACTTGTTATCGTTTGATGTCCTAATTTAATTATAGCTTTGTTTTTTTTCACTTGTAATACTGTACCTGGTCCTATCCAATTTAATTGTAATTTATGTGTTTTTTGATGATTTCTAATTAATACTCGATCACCTATCTGTATAATTTTGTCTTTTCGTGTCTTCTTGTGGTAAATTATGCGTTTGTTTGATTGATTAATTATGTTAGCTCTTATCTGATCTTGAATAAATATAGCTTGTCTGGCCTTAATTTTGACTATTGATTCTGATGTATCTAAATTGTAAATGTTATCCAAATTTTCTGCTTGAATATTTGGAGATGTATCTCGTCCAAAAAGAGCGTATGAGGGTGTATCTTTCAAGGTCAAATTTAATTGATTGTTGATTGTGTTTTGGACAATATCGAGAAACATGTCCCAATTATTGTGATTTACTGTGGCTACATAGAATCTTAATAATTTGTTAATTCTCTGGTTATTACGTTCACAAATTCCATTGGAATATGCTGAATATGGTAATACCTCACATTTGTATATCTGATGTATTTCACTGAAAGTTCTAATTGCGTTAGACTTGAATTCTTTCGCACAATCCGACATTAACGTTTTGGGATATCCACAACGACTAAATGTTTTACTTAGACAATCAATTACTGTGTTAGTTGATTTGTCAGCTACTGCGTGTAATTCGTTATATCTTGTCAACATACATGTTATTGATAAAATGTATTTGTTGTTCGTGTCAGTTGTTATAAAAGGTCCTATAAAGTCAAATGAAACTGTTTCAAATGGTGTATTAGCTACTGGGGCAGACATTAATTTAATTGGTGTATCTAGACTTCCTTTAAGGATTTTGCAAACGTCACATCTTTTAATAAAAGATTCTATGACCGATCTTTCTTGAAAATGATAATATTTTAGTCGAAATTTAAATAGCGTATGAGCTAAACCACAATGAGTGTTAAAATGTATTGAATTAATTACTAAATTGATCATTTCATTTGGTATAACATAATTAACAATACTGGCTGCCCGAGTATCTTTTTTCCGATGCCGATATAATATTCCGTCTAATATAAAAAATTCAGCTATGTTCCTAGATGTTCCTATTTGTTTTTTATTTAATATGTCCATTATTTCCTTACAAGCAAAGTCGTTTGACTGTGCAATCTTTAGTCTGTTTAAAGTCCATGTTATGTATTCGTGTTTAGGTATGTAGTTCAGAAATGGTTTCTCTTTGTTGATTTTATACAATTTAGATGGATCTGGTTCTTGTTCGTTTTCTGAGTCTGTTTCTGATTCACTGTCATTGTTGTTAATAATTTGTGGTACATTTAGCTTAGCCCTCGATCTTGTGGTTGCTATAAAATTTTCAATTGAGCTACAACTTTCATTAGATGGTGTTAAAAGTTCACATTCATCTATTGTTTCTTCTGTTAAAGGAGTTAACCTACTAAGGGTATCTGCTACCACATTGCGCTTACCTTCAAAATATTTGATGGTACACTCATAATGTGCTAGCCTCGATTGCCCACCTGGCTAACCCCGTGTCTAATGGAAGTTTATTACCAAAAAATGCACATAAGGGTTTGTGATCAGTTAAAATGGTAATAGGATACCCTAGACATAGATATTGAAATTCCTTTAAAGCTAGATGTATTGCAAGAAACTCTTGTTTAGTCGTGGAGTACCTTTTTTGAGTAGAATTTAATGATTTGCTGAAATATGCTATGGGTCTTAATGTTTTGCTTTTGGTCGAATCTGGTTGTAGCAGTGCTGCGCCAACTCCGATATTTGAGCTGTCAGTAAATAAATAAAATGGTCTGGAATATTTTGGATGAGCTAAAACCGTATCTGATGTCAAAATGTTTTTGAGACTAGTGAAGCTAGCCTCACATTCGTCAGTCCAGTCAAATTTAGTGTCCTTCCTTAATAGTCTATATAATTGGTCGGCTTTCTGACTAAATTTAGGTACTAACTTACGAAAATAATTCGCAAGCCCTAAAAATCGCTGAAGTTGTTTTACATCTGTTGGTCTAGATGCTTCTCTAAGTTTTTCGTTTTGGATACATCGGATGCCCTCAGTAGTGACTCGATGTCCAAGAAAATTAATTTCGTGTTTGAAGAATTCACACTTCTCTAATTTTAATCTCAAATGAGCGTCACGTAAACTCATTAGCACTTGGCCAATATCATTTAAATGTTGTTCATATGATCGACTAAAAATTAGGATGTCATCAATAAATACGAAACATAGTTTCCCTAATACATTACTTAACGCTTTTGTCATTATTGCTTGAAATACTTTTGGACTATTGACATAACCAAATGGTAGCTTTCTGAACTGCCATTTCTTACCATTTACCGCAAATGCTGTAAGTTTTTTAGATTCTTCGGAGAGTTCCACCTGGTGAAATGCGCTCCTCAGATCTAAACTAGAAAATATCTTTGACCCACCTAATGATCCTAACATATCATCTACTCTAGGTAAAGGAAATCCTTGTATATGGACACACTTATTTAATGATCTGAAATCTATTACGGGTCGTATTTCCCCATTCTTTTTATGAACCACTATCACCGGGAAGTTGTACTCGGACAATGAAGGTTCTATTGTTCCTTCCTTTAACATTGATTTATTAACTTCTTCAAGTTGTTCTTGAAATTTATGTGGTATTCTATACGGTATTTTGTTTATTATTATATTAGGATCTTTCAATTTAATTGTGTGTTTACATATACTAGTAGTCCCGATAGGTTCGTCATTGATCGTGATTACGTCTCTAAAGTTATTTAGTAACTGCGTCATTCTGTCTTCATACTCTGACATTCCACATGATATGTCAGCATTAACTAACCTTCTCAGTGCTGATGGCACTGTCTGAGAATTGTTTTCTTCATCAGCACTTAATGTGCTGTCACGGCTTCTATCAGCACTTCCGTCACGTGATATTTTACACTTCATCTCTCGGTTGCCATGCGTTGCAACTAATGGCTCTCCATTAATTCCAACTGCATGTACCTTTGACTTTTCATAAATTAGTTCAGGGGTAACGTTTCGTTCAAATGGCTTTGTTTTTTCGTCACTCAACACGTTTCCTAATCTAGATTTATGAGTCCTATTATTTAAACACTCCGATATAGTCGCTATATTTACTTCGACTTGCTGTTCGTACGTCTGGAGGTTTCCAATTATCATATTGTCCTTTAATATGATATCACTATCCGTCGGATTCATTACGAAAACTGGGCATATTGACACTTGGTCTCCCTCTTTTTTTATGTCTTCGATTTTTATTAGTGTTTCGGCTATCACTAAACCACTATTGAAACTTCTTTTAGCTATAATATAACTTCCTGCTTCGTTGTTTTTGACAAATCCATACAATATTTGTACGCTGTTTGCCTCAACGACTTGGCTATTTATATGAACATTTCCGTTCTTCTCGCGTTTTTTATTTTTATTCCTTGACTTCGTTTTTACCTCGGATTTCATAACCTTCGTTTGCCCTTTTTGTTGAGGTTTAACCCTTACTTTCGCAATACTACTGCGGCTGTTTGTTCGTTCGTTTATTTGTCTTATCAACGTTCTTCGTTTTGACCTATTTGAAGTAAGGACCAATTCTGATATTAAACAATCTGTGCTTAATAGTTCTTTAGTAGCTATTCTACGTTTTTCCATAAACGGAATTTTTTCTTCACCTAATTTCAATATTTTCTTATCAAAATCAATTTGCGCGTTCGTTAACACGTCCCTTCCTAATATTACGTCATAGGGTAGACTGTTGGTATTGATTAGTAAAGCGTTTACTGTTTGTTTATTTGATTTTGACACTAATTCAAATTTTATTTCACCTTTTACTTCGGAACGTCCGTTTATGCCTTTAATAGTTACGTCCGATTTCATTATGTCCTCGTGACTCGCCTTGTAATTAAAATTACGACTGTTTACAATTGTTCTCTCGCTTCCTGAATCTATTAAAGCTTCCCAATCAAATTCTTTACTATGTAAAATTATCGTTGGCTTAGAAGTCCCTTTTATCGTATTATGACAGTCCGTCAATCCGCTTAATTCATCCTTATTTTTTACTAATTGAACTGTTATATACGTTTCGCTCGTTTTTTTATCCTCAACGCTTAACTCTTCTTCTTTTAATAAATCGAACTTATTTTTACATTCACAATAATTTTTTGTATTGAGTGACGAATTACTTTGTCCATTGAATTTAACGTGCACCGGATCCAATTTATTCATGTTCAATTCACATGCGTACACGGAGTTACCGACCGTTTTCACGTGAACCATACCTGGTTTTTTACTTGTGTTTGTATTTACATGTTCTTTCGAAAATCCTTGCCCTGTCCTTGATTAAATGGTTGTTGAGCACGGCATTTTCTCCCTATATGTCCTAATTTATTGTATCGGTAACACTTAATTGTATCACTGTTACTGTGGGGGGTAGGGGTAGGGTGGGGGTTATTAGTGTTGTGTACATATGCTCTGCCTGTGTGATTGTATTTGAATCTGCTTCTGCGTGCAAACCTACCTGCTGTTCCTCTGTTTCTTGCATTATATGCGTAGTATGCTTCTGCATCTTCCTGCATATCCTCGTGAATATTGCCTTGATTCTCACCTTCAGTTTTTTCTATCAAAAAAGTTTCTGTGTCATTGAAATTCTTCTTTGGTATTAGGATTTTTTTGTCATGTGGCAAAGATCTTATTTTCTTTGTTGTAGCGGACAGTAAATTAGCTGTTGTCTTGAAAGGACCTTCAATGACTCCTTTGATGATACTGGGGTTGATCTGTGGACCCAATATTGTTAAATACATTGATGTATTCATAAGATCTTTTGCGTGCTTTTTTAATCTGCGTGTGAATGATTCATCGCTTTCAGTTGCTGTCCTTATTGGAAATTGGGCGTTCATTGTGTCGTCATTTGAAATATAATCTGTGACTTCGCCAATTTTTTCCAATGTACTTAAAATGTCACTGGCAGCTGTAGTTTCATCCTTCAATTTATTAGTGTATAATTCATGACATACACTGTAGATATCCTTGCTGTCTTTCTGCACATATATGTCTTCTAGTACCGTGCATGTTTCTTGGTATGTGCTATCTTTAAATGTTTTACCGTTAACAACGTTATTACCAGTAATTTGAAAATCTCCTAGCTTGCAATCAGCGCTCCTGAAAAGTATCTTCTTCTTTTCTATGTCGTCTTTATCCCCTAAGCTGGATATATGATTATTTAATAGACTTAGATGTTGTTTAAACGTATTCTTTTCCTCGAAAGCTGGATCTTCTGGCCTTCTTCTTCCTCTGAATATCGGCAACGAATCAGAATTAATTATTGTCGTACTCCTGCTCTTAATTATCTCTTGGAGTTGGGCTTGTGTTAATTCAACCGACATTTTTTCTGTGTTTGTTTGTTTCTCTTTCCTATGTGTGTTCTCTTTGGGGGGTGTTTTGGGGGGTGTTTTGGGGGGTGTTTTGGGGGTTGTTTTGGGGGGTGTTTTGGGGGGGTGGTTTGTTCTGTTTAGTTTTCTGTATTCTCGGTTTAGTTTTTCTTCCAGATCTAAGTTCTACAGCTTCAGCATTTATCGCTTCGTCTTCTGAAGTTGGCATGTGTTTTCTATCCTAATGAAGTGTTATTGTGTACTTAAACAAGTGTAGTGCACGTGTAATCACAAATTACGAAAAAGAAAAAAATATTAGGCTATTCAAAAAAAATAATCCTTCAAACATAAAAAATAATCATTCAAATAATAAATAATAAATAAAATATAATTATTCAAATATAGAGCAATATTTGTTAAATCAATAAATATAAAATATTTATACCTGTCAATTAATAACAACACTCAGCAATTCAAAGCTAAAAGAAATGCATGCACACATACATCCTATAATTATAACTGCTGCAATAATGATTAATTATTACCTTCTGCTTATTGCTTATTCACCAACAACAACTCTTGACTAAACAGAACAGATTTATTCACCACTGACTAAGTTCTAACAGAACCAACTCTGATCGCTTCAAAAATGAGACTGAAAGGCAAGGATGACATTACACATTATATGTTATACTCAACTTCCGGTTCCATGTACAGTGGGCCCCGCTTATCAGGTTTTGTCGTTGATTTTTGCTCTGATGTTAACTGTTATGACGTTAACTGTTAACTGGTTAACTGAATGTTCACTGAACGTTGTGCACTGAATGTCATGCACTGTATGTTAACTGAATATTCACTGAATGTTAAGTATTCACTGAATGTTGAATGTTCACTGAATGTTAAATATTCACTGAATGTTAAATGTTCACTGAATGTTGCAGTTTGAATAAATACTTTTCAGATGTAGTATTTAAACAAATTAGACTCTCAATTTCTGGTTGATTTACGGCTTTTTTGCATGTTGTTTATAATCGAATGTTTTCCATCACCATTCGCCAACGTGCAATGCTTTACCCTTTAATGTCGCTTCCTCCCTCCGTGCTTTCCAGTGTTTTCCAGAATTTTCCAGAATTTCCAGAATTTTTTTTTTCAGACTGGTTAGTCTCGCTGATTGTCTCTGCTCATTCAAATTTCAAATTAGGCCATCTGTACTCTCCTTATCCTTCCGATAATTTTCGAGATGCCGTTTGCTTGACCTTGAGTTGAATTATCTTTATACTTTATCACAAAAACTGAACACCTTAATTGAATCGTACCTTCATATAGGGTCGCAAAACCCGGTCTTGCTGTAATCAAATACTCTCCAATCAGATGGTTAACTTAGTTTTTGGTAAATTACAAAGCTTTCAATCTTTTACTTTAGTAATTGAATTTCCGCACATTAAATTCGAATTACTTAATCACGCACCATACGGCCACCAATGTGACGTTATCAGTTTATTCCTTAAAACGTTTCACTATATGGGTTACGTGTGATAGGATCCTACTCTGTTTAATATTTTCAGATTCCTTTTTCTCAATATATCTCTTTCTACTAAATACTCATGGTACCATGCCCTAGAACCACCTTGCCAATATGGTTCCGACCTCAGGCCTCTGGTCCAAGCTTAACTGTATTTAGGGTAATAATGGTAATGTAATTAACACTTAAAGAGAATATATTCATTAGTCAAGCAAGGGTTATTACAAAGAGTATCTCCACTAGAACGCTCACAAGTTAATGTCTCAATAACTAAGACTGGAGATAAGGTGTGTAGCTCGCGAGAGCAGATCGGTAACTGACTTGAATGTTACTTACTTACAATCATATAGGTTCGTGATGACAGTAATGCATACACAATAGCTGTGTTTGCCTTACTACACCCCCCCTCCCCCGGTCACGAGCCCCCCCCCCCCCCCGTTTTTTAATCCTTATTTACCTATATTATTTAATCCTTATTGACACTTTTGTAGTTCATTACTGATTAAACATAAAATATATGTATATCGGGGGGCGTTTCCAGGTCATTACACAATCATGAAGTGTGCAGTACAACAAACTAGCAGATACAACAAACTACATTAACAACTCTCAAGTTTTTTCTATCTAAGTAGTTCTTCATTTGTTTAACTAGGTAAATAAGGATTAAAAATCAGGGAGGGGAGGGGGAAGCTCATGACCGGGGGCTTATGACCTAGGGGGGCTCATGACCAGGGGGGCTCGTGACCGGGGGGGCTCATGACCAGGGGGGCTCGTGACCGGGGGGGCTCATAAACGGGGGGGCTCTTGACCGTGGGGGCTCTTGACCGTACCCCGAAAGAAGCACGGTACTATGAAGATATAACTTTTAAACTATTATAAGCGTAGGAGCTTCTGTGTAAACTTATCCTCTCTGTGAGCCTTTAATATGCCCGAAAATATTTATAATAATTTTTGTCGTTACCATTTTCGCGTAATTCTTTTTCAAAACTTGAAAGAGTCGTTCAAGAGATTCTCAATTATTCGAACTTTTTCTGAGGTCTCCAAATTTGTAATGAATAAATTTAATCAAACTGGTTTAAGTGCATTAAATTATTCTATTATTTTCCAACAATTACATTCAAAAGTTTTTGAACTCGAATACGGGTGGCCGAAGACAAAGCTATATCTGAATCCATTTCATATTTTAAAAAGTCTTCTGAATTTTTAGGAAAGAACACTGAATTATTCTTCTTCGGCCCAAAATTTAACCGTATAGTACTTTTTAGGAAAATCGATTGGTTGAAAAAAAAGTTATCAGCAGTTCTATATATGAAGTCAATTTTGTACAGATATAGTGTGTGAGTGCAGTAACCGGTATTTGTACCACTTTTTGTCACATTCTTTGGTAAGTGATTGCATTTACGGAGTAGCTTTTCTGCATCCATGAGCATGTCACCAACTGGTGGTAGGTGATTTTGTTCATGGAGCCACTTTCCTTTATGACTGTTTCTTTCATTCCCTTGTACTTAATTTTCTTTCGACATCAGAGATATTGCCTTTTGTTTCGAAGCAGACGTTAAACCCTCATTAAAATAATATTCAATGGATGCCTTAATTTCATTACCGAGTACCCGAACTGTGTTGCTTTTAATTATCTAGATTATGTGCACTCGGTAGAGCGCATGCATTCGCCTCCGCTTCGATCCGTTCATTCCCAAAATTTGAGAAACTGCTAACTGGTTAATAACCAATCGTCCCACCAAGTTTCATGCAATATGGTAGAACGCTTTTTGAGTTATTGAGTTATAAATGACCCTGAATTTTGACCGGATCGCTCCCAAAAATCCATCAGATGGTTCCTGGACATTGTCGAATCGTTCCATCAAATTTAAGACAATTTGGTTGAACACTTTTTGAGTTATTGAGTTATAAATGGCCTTGACCTTGATCTTTGACCTGATCGCTCGCAAAATCTTGCAAAATTGTTCCTGTATATTGATCAATCGTCCCACCAAGTTTCATGCAATATGGTGCAATACATTTTGAGTTATGAATGACCATGACCTTGACCTTTGACCGGGTCGCTCACAAAATTCGACCAGCAGGTCACTGGACATGGACCAAACGTTTCATGAAATTTCAGACAATTTGGTTAAACACTTTTTCAGTTAAGCGAATAACAAGATGATAAATAAATAAATGCCGTTGAAAATATGACCTTCCCGCATTCTGCGAAGGTAATTCCCCTTCCATTTTAGTAATTAGTTTTCCTACAAATCTGTTATTTCATTTCACAACTACCATTGTTACCTCTCCTGGCTCTACCGCGCATGTCAATCTTGCGCCCCTTCACTGCAGCCTATCCATTTTTTATAATTCATCACAGTAAATAGTTAAAACTTATTTAACCCTAAAAATCCCTTTTGCAATCAAACTGACTTTTGGAAGTTCTAGAAATAATTATCTTTATTAAAATTATACCTCTTTAAATCTGCAATTACAATTTTATTTATAGGTGCTAGTTTTTTGGATAACATGAGCATACAAGACCTGATATTCATTTTAAAGTTCCCTACTCAATTTATGAAACGCTGTTGCTGTTTGAGCTAAGATACTCATATGACTGCATATAAGAAGACTCCGCCCCTTTCTCCTTGGTAGTTGTTGGCCGACCAATCACAGAAAAGTCTGCGCTAGTGCCATATTTCAGAATACACAATATCCATACTGCACTGTTTCGATAGGAACTTAGGCGGTGGAGACAGTAACTCAAAAACCTTATACGCTGTTTACGTATTTTTAGAAACAATATCTTTTTTTACTTTATCTTTAAAAACATTTGCGTTATATATGTTATTTTAATAACCTATATCAAAAAAAATATTATATTCAAAGAATAATATACATTAAAAACTGTATTTAAAAAAAAAATAGGTATAACCTTAACCTTATAACACGATATCCTAAAAATAATATCTTAAAAATTAGTATCGTTAATTGTAACTATTTTTATAACCATATTCATTAATAACAGTATTTTTAAAAACTTATTTTATTTAAACGATAACCTAACAATTCTTAGACGTTTTGAACTATATTTTTTAAATTTTAGACGGAAGAAACATAACCTTCTTGGGCACACCGCAAGGATGCTCTTCCTCTTGTGAAATTTTCGAACGTTTTTCTGACGCACTTCTTTGGATTCTCAATTTTCATCATTATTTTGTCTATATTGAGATGCGTGTAGCTTGAGGTGTTCTGTAAGGGGTAGTATTTGTGTTTCGTCGTGTAGATGTATACTTTTTTTAATCATATACAGACAGGCCCCGTTTTTATTGCACCTCATTCTTTTTAAATCTGCAATAATTGTCAGGCATGTCTCTATGTTATTATTACAGTACATAAACATAGGAAACAGAGACATTTTTGTGGTGTTTATATCACGGTAACTACAAAAGTCATCAATAGTATTTTCAAATGAGGCATTTTTTGGTTGACAAATTAGTTTTTTATAACAGAATATTTTTTAACAGTGACTGCATAAAATACATCGCTGCCACTTGTAAATCTTGAAAAAGGACTTTGACCATCCAATAATACTTGAGTTATAAATGACCTTGACCTTTAGCTCGTTTGCTCCCATCTAATCAAATTGTTTCTTGATGATGACCAATCGTCCCAACAAATTTCAGGCAATTTGGTTGAATACTTTTTGAGTTATACGAATAACAAAATGATAAATAAGTGCCAACATGAAAGTGCATAAACTTTACTGTTTGAGCATATGCCGTATTGTTAGAGCATATGCCTTATTGTAAGGGCATATGCTTTATTGTTAGGGCATATGCTTTATTGTTAGGGCATATGCCTTATTTTTAGAGCATATGCCTTGTTGTTAGGGCATATGCCTTATTGTTAGGGCATATGCCATATTGTTAGGGCATATGCCATAATGTTAGGGCATATGCCATATTGTTAGGGCATATACCTTATTGTTAGGGCATATACCTTATTGTTAGGGCATATACCTTACTGTTAGAGCATATGCCTTATTGTTAGGGCATATGCCATATTGTTAGGGCATATGCTTTATTGTTAGGGCAAATGCCTTAATGTTAGTGCATATGCCTTACTGTTAGTGCATATGCCTTATTGTTAGGGCATATGCCTTATTGTTAGGGCACATGCCTTATTGTTAGGGCATATGCCTTATTGTTAGGGCATACGAGTTTTTATGAAGGCATATGCTCTAACCGAAATATGATGCATCAAATGATATGCGTTTATGATAACTGCATATTGTCCCAATCCCTGGTTGTGACAATATGCTTTTTAGGAATATCATAGACGAAACGAAATACAATGATATTGAATACTATATACCGATGAATTAGAACGATTCAAAACTATTCATTTCTCTCAGTCAATAATATCTTCAGGATCTATGATTTTAAACGCATATTGTCACAACCCTACTAATGAGCATTGTCACTGGGGTGTAATTTAGCTTGTGTGGAATCTACCGGGTTGGAATAATTTATTTATTTATTCCGAACATTGAAACATCTTTATTGATAAAATGTTGTCCTTTTACAACATAGCTCACAGTCGGACAGGATGTAAGCTATTAAAAAACATATACAATACAACATCATAAATCAAGTCCATATATAAGTATTTAGAGAATACTTTTCGGGCAATGGAAGTTAAATGAACATCACAATACATTTATTAAAGTTATACTACATGACAAAAATTATCAAAGGAGAGCAAAATAAAAGGTAAGTAGTGATACGCAGTGGTAGTAACTTTCAGACACTACAACACTGTATATTAGCAATATTGTGATATTAAATAATGCTTGTATTTTGATTTAAATATTGAGAGTGATTTAGCTTCACGGATATCAGACGGTATGCTATTCCAAATAGTCGGACCACAGAGAGACGTTGAAATTGTGGTACAATATAATATACTAATCGAGTGAAATATAGACTGTTAAACGTTGAAAAATTAGGATTGGAACTATTTAAATCTTTAAGCATGTACTTCCCTATTATAATTTATGGACATCAAATATTTTTCAACTTTTGATTCCATAGAACAAGGGAGTTTTGTGCTCACAGTTTATAAATCTCACAGTTTATAAATGTGAGAAGAATAAGTTGAACCCCAAACAATATCACTGACTTACAATTTATTTAGAATGGAGGATGAAGAATAAAATATATTAGTACTTTGTTATCAGAAGAATACTATATCAAATTAAGAATACTATTAACAATCACTATAATACAATGAAAAATAAGACAAATCCGAATACTCAAACAGTTTGTGATAACATAGCTAATCCAGTTTCAAACTCAAAGTGAGATCACGTTAAGACATCAAAAACACGTGCTGCGGTGAGCTTATCCATATAATTATTTTAGAGTAACTAATAACGTAAAATATATACAGGGGCTGGAAAAGAAATATAATCACCCAAGATAGTTCGTGTATTTCTATTAACTCCATAGTTTTAAAGTTATGAAAAGTCTGAAAGAACTCTGAATAAAATTGTCATTAATTATATGATGATTTAATTAAGAGCTAATTGTGCTCTCGTTCCTCATTATCAAATAATTTAGCAATAGCAAGATCCCAAATGAACCAATTATGTGTTTATTGAAGAGCTATTTATTAGTGTACTGTACCTCTGCATAACTTATCTAAAGTTTTGTTTGTAGAGGTTTGTAGCTTGTGTAGGGTTGAGGAGGTACTGTCTCATTAGTAATGTCTCTGCTCTGTAGGTATTCATCTGGTGCGTGAGTTTCTATTTCTATTTTGATACCAAAAGTGTGAACACATTGATGACTATCAAAGTGAAATGACTTGAGAAATGCCTTATCAGCTTTTGTACTTTAATGGTTTTTCACCAGTGTGAATTTTTTGATGACTATTGAGATGAGATGACCGAGAGAATGCTTTATCACAATAACTGCATTTGAATGGCTTATTACTAGTGTGAATTCTTTCATGTCTATTGAGAACAGATGACTGAGAAAATGCCTTATCACAATAACTGCATTTGAATGGCTTTTCACCAGTGTGAATTATTTGATGACTATTGAGATGAGATGACTGAGAGAATGCTTTATCACAATAACTGCATTTGAATGGCTTTTTACCAGTGTGAATTATTTGATGACTATTGAGATGAGATGACTGAGAGAATGCTTTATCACAATAACTGCATTTGAATGGCTTTTCACCAGTGTGAATTATTTGATGACTATTGAGATGAGATGACTGAGAGAATGCTTTATCACAATAACTGCATTTGAATGGCTTATTACCAGTGTGAATTCTTTCATGTCTATTGAGAACAGATGACTGAGAAAATGCCTTATCACAATAACTGCATTTGAATGGCTTTTCACCAGTGTGAATTATTTGATGACTATTGAGATGAGATGACTGAGAGAATGCTTTATCACAATAACTGCATTTGAATGGCTTTTTACCAGTGTGAATTATTTGATGACTATTGAGATGAGATGACTGAGAGAATGCTTTATCACAATAACTGCATTTGAATGGCTTTTCACCAGTGTGAATTCTTTCATGTCTATTGAGAACAGATGACTGAGAAAATGCCTTATCACAATAACTGCATTTGAATGGCTTTTCACCAGTGTGAATTCTTTCATGTCTATTGAGAACAGATGACTGAGAAAATGCCTTATCACAATAACTGCATTTGAGTGTTTTTCTACTTTTTTGATTGGCTAACTCCATTTCAGTACAATTTCGTTTCAGTTTCATATCAGAATCAGGCTCAATTCTTTTATCATAGTCAATATCTTCATGCTTGATAGTTATTTCTTCTTCAGAAAGTTCATTCTTAATATCATTCCAGTATTTATTATCGGAGAAAAGTTCGTTTTGGTTCACTCCCTGCACTAGAGGGTCATGATCACCACCTTGACACGAGAGATCCGAAACATCTGGCTTGATATCTTCCTCTTCTACCAAGTAGATCACATTGAATTGGTCTTCAATAACTCCCTATTCTTCTGCTATCGCAGGAACGTCATCTGCAGACTCCATCTGAAATAATTATTTTACTAAAGACTTGAACTACTGATAAAAAATAGTTACTAAAAACTTTAAAAGATCAGTCCGTCGTGAAAGTATTTAAAGATACTTACCATCATTTAGTCGCAATATTCATACAAAAGCAAATCAAAGCTATGGATAGAATAATCTATAGAGATGGGAAAATAAATTAGCACTGTAATTAATTTAAAAGAATTATTGCTAATTTATTTGACTAACTTAAAATATAAGACCCACGAAGAAGTAGAATTTTATCGACAATCAGGACAAATAATGATATTAATATGGTAACTGGCACTACATGGAATGATTTTATACTATCATTTTTATAACATAAATAGCTGTGTTTTTCCACACATTGCAACATACCATTTTAGGGGTGTCCGTTTGAAGACCGTCCGCTGTACAAACTTTACCTGCAAAGATGTTTATAGTCATTGACTGATGCGAATTAACAAACTGTAATGTATATTCACCTAATTTTCATTCAATATTTCAAAATTAATCAGCTAATTCTTACGACAAAATAAAAATTTAGAATAATTTCTATATTTTCCAGAAACAGGAAATATGTAGCTTGAAGTTTAAAAATATCTTATACTAGAGAGCAAGTCACAATATATTGTTAATTAGAAAAGATTTAGAAATTTTGGAGATTAAGAAATAGAAAATATTTTCTTAAGTTAAATTGTAAACAAACTTCATTTTATGAAGATGCCGTTTATTAAAAGTACTTTCCAATCAACGGGTGAAAAGTTCATGACAATATTGTTGTAATAAGGCTAGGGATATTAATCTAAAACTCAATACAATATAAATAAATGATGTGGGTCTAGGACATTCCTTCCACGGACATGTCGTCCACGGACATTTCGTCCACGGACATTTCGTCCACGGACATTTCGTCCACGGACATTTCGTCCACGGACATTTCATCCACGGACATTTCGTCCAGGGACAATTTGTCCACGAATGGCTTTATTTTGTATTTTAAAGTGTTTATGGAATATATTATATATCATTTTTCACTATTACATTGATAGGCAGGTGTAAATATACAATAATATAATAGTGATTTAAGCCGTATATGAATTAACACATAAAAATGTTTATCTATCGATTACAGTTATAAAATAAAATATGCTAAATGGGTTGACTGTATCTTTATTTATTTAATTCGTTTAATATTTGCATTAATAATTGAGTTATGAGTTCCCTGCTGCTCAATTCTCAAATTTATATGTTTATCAAAATTCGCTATCATCGCACCAAAGATATCATGATTCCTTGATTAAATAACTTCTTGGATACGTGACAGTATTCTAGTTGTTTTCAAAAGTGTCTGGCTTTGTTCAGTAAAGATTCTCCTTTATATACCCTCAAAAAATAATGAGACTGGCAAAGGGAAATCCGTACGTTGAGGGATGATGTGGGTTCCAAATCAATTCGTTATTCAATTTTGTGCTCGCAATTAGGTGTGTGATGTTGCTCTGTTTTGTTGAAACCAACGGTCAGGGTGAATGTTGCCTGTCAACATGATGTTTAATATTTCAATATACGTAGAAGGTGTTATTGTGCTTATCATTATCAAAAATATGGGCAATAAACTCGGCTAGAACTAATGCTGCACCAGACGATTACCTAATCCCTCGACAGAATTGCAATCTTCTTTATAATTATTTGAGATCTGTAGGTTTCATTCAAATAAAGATCATTCTTTAAAAGGTGTTGACTGTTTTCTCGATTTATTTTCAGTTCTGCTTTCTTCTTTCTCTCACTTTGTGACGATTTTTGAATCATTGCAATAACTGTGGCAATATTTTCTTCAGTTCCTGCATTCTGTTTACGACCAAAATTTCCCTTATTTTGGTTCAGTATACTCCCTTTACTTCTCAATATTTTGAACGCTTTATCCACTCTTTTGTGGTCTATATTTTCTCTGAATTTGTTTGTGAGAACTTCTTCTGACAATAGATCGAAATCCTATCAATATAAACTGTTCGAAAATGGAGATGCGTTGATCGTGAGATTTCTGCATATTGTGGTAAATTACTGTTTTTGTAAATTGTATTTTAATTCCCGGTATAAATGCAAAATGTAACTAACTTTGATATCAAATAAATCTTGAAGATATACTCTATCATGTGGTTTTTATTTCATATTTCTAAGTGTACCACTTTTTGAGTTATAAGCGTTTACTTTCATCCCTCTTTTTTTGTGCCACACTGTATATGTATTAGTCCGAAAATTTAAATTTAATTAATTAAACGTAACACTAAAAACTAAAAAGTACCAATATCTAGTGATTTTTTAAATATAATTTCTTAGTAGTATATTATATACCTGCATATTATTATGTATGTAATTTAGATAATCACTGTTAAAAATATTCTGCTATAAAATACTAATTTCTGAACCAATAGTGCATCTAATTACCTTATCTGTACACTACTATTGATGATTATTGTAGTTACTGTGAAGTAAACAACACAAAAAATGGCCCTGTTTTCTATGTTTATGTACTGTAATAACATCGAGACAGGCCAGGTAATTATTACAGATTTTATAAGACTCGGGTGTAGTAAAAGTGGGGTCTGCCTGTATATAATTAAAAAAAATTCATTTATATTATTTTACTGTTGCCGGCCAACGGGATAAAAAGATTGCAATAAGAATTTAGGCAAAAACCATACATTTCTGATTAGCACCAAATATGAGTGTTAAACACTTTTATATTTCAGAATATATATAAATAATATAATATATAAAATAAATGTACACAATAAATTTAATATGATACAAGATAAAGCAATTCGTGGACGAATTGAACTTGGACGAAATGTCAGTGGACGAAATTTCTGTTTGACGAAATGTCCGTGGACGAATTGTCCGTGGACAAAATATCCGTGGACAAAATGTGCGTGGACGAAATGGTTTATATTTGAATATATTCGAAAGTTTTGATACTCAAGAGGTAAAAAGAATTGTAGGGGAGGAAGTATTTCCAAACTCATGAACGAGTCACTCGATTTCTAATCTGAACCTGCTTTTATATCATTGGAAGTGGTGAATTAATATTGAGTGATTCGTTACTGATATATTAGAAAACTATTGATTCATGAACTGTTCGATTGGAATAAATTGAATATCAGCCAGTTTAGTTATGTTTTGGTTTTTAGTTTCAAGCAGAGACTGACAGTTGGTCTAGGCTGGCTACAAGTTCTTTCTTAACTTCACTTAACAACTGCTCTCTCAATTTGAATATGTCTACTCAATTACATTTATATAGTTTTACAGTAAGTTTTAACATTGGTTTCGGGAGGGAAAGTCTTTATCACTGGCGTCAAAAGGAAATTAAAAATAAGGAACTTGAAGAAGAAGTCAGAAAGGAAAATCGCTCAATGAATCAAGTCACCTTCCGGTTAACACTCTCGGTGGCAAAACTCATGGATGCAGAAAAGCTATTTCGTGAATGCAGTCACTTACCATGGAATTTAATGAAAGTGGAAACAAGCCCCAGTGAGTGCACTCTAAGATGAAAGAGGAAAATAAAGAAGTAATAATCAATGAAAACCTATGAGCCTACCTAATATAATAATCTAAAACCTCGTACTTGAAGCGCTTTATTCTAGCACTATCTTCTTATACTGCAAGTAATGTTAAAATATATTATAAACTTGGTAAATCAAAAAGTTAAGACATAATCCAAATAACAACAGTTTTTGGGCCTAATGAATACCACCCCCTTTTCTTCCATTCAGCACAAACAGTTTCAGGATAGAGCCCTTGCGGGCTACATTTATATATACCCATAAAAATCACAGAGAGCACAGAAAGAGAACCTCGCAGCAAAACAGCCAAACATAGACTAAAGTTACGAGGCAATTACTTTCGTACTGAATTCAACTTAAATTCAGTTATGTCTAAGCATTGGGTCCTGCTAATAGCCTTTCTAATTATTTAATATTCATCTTTTAACGATTTAATTGAATCAGTATAGTTAACTAGGTAGACTGAAGTAGTCTGTGAGAGAATTGTATTGCCATTTACTACCTAGTTTAATGTTTAGTGTATCTTGAACCCCTGAAGAATTTTCTGAAATTTGGAATCAGCAGCGTAGAGCGAAATGTGATTAAAGGGAGGGTGCGTGTAAAATCAAACATTTGTTAATATGTGTTTTTATGGAATCAGCATATTTAATTATATATGATTACATACTCTGTTCATCTGAATAATACTTATTAAAGAAAATAAAATTTAATTTATTTTGAAAAAGCGCCATCTAGTGACAAATAGCATAAGCTTTGCTCGAGTCATTGACGCCATCTTGCTGTGATTTCACAAACGTTGTGCAAAAAACTTTAGTATATCTGCGAGTAATATTATTAATTATAACTCTAAAAATACTTCATTTGTATATAAATCACAAATTTATTTATTTATAGCTTATTTGGGAAGATAATCAGACATTCTATAAACGTTCATGAAGATTGTTCTGGAACGTTTTGGAAATAATGTAAACAGCGCCATCTATGAGATGATCGTATAAGCTTATGTTAACTAATAAAAACCCTATTTTCTCTGAAAATACAGTGATTTGTTTATTTATAATATTATGAACAAATATTTGATATGAAAATTAGACGCACCCCCCCTTTAAATGTGATATAAAATAAATAAATAGATATTGGTACTTTTTAGCGCTACTTTAAATTATATAAACGTGTCCGTGTTTTCAGACTGTTCCATATTTCCATAAAAGCATACAAAATAGTTTGTATTTACCTCTATTGTAAGTATTTTATTCTCATTCTTACGTTTACACTTTTAGTCTTTTTAGAACCCTGTTATTTCAGTTCCATATTTTGGATACTCATAACACATTAATTAATGCAAAATATTACAGGAGGTAAATAATTTAATGATACAGTCAACACGTTTAGCATATCTAATTTCATAACTGTAATCGATAGATAAACATTTTTTGTGTTCATATGAAATGTTTCGGCTTAAATCACTATAATAATATTATATATTTATACCACGATATTAATGTAATAGTAAAAAATAAAATGAATTATATCCTATATGCACTTTAAAAATTGTCCGTGGACGAGATGTCCGTTAGATGAAATTACTGCCCCTTTAAGTTGAACTCAGTACGAAAGTTAGTTGCCTCGTGAGTCGTGACATTAGTTTATGTTTGGCTGTTGTACTGCGAGGTTCTCTTTCTGTTCTCTCTGTGATTTTTGTGTGTATATATAAATGTAGCCCTCAAGGGCTGTTTGTGGTGAATGGAAGAAAAGGGCCCAAACTGTTGTTATTTGAATTATGTCTGGACTTTCTAATTTAATTTAGTTTATCAGATATTTCAACATTACTTACAGTATTAGAAGATAGTACTAGGAAAAAGCGCTCAGTACGAGGCTTTAGAATATTATGTTAGGTAGGCTCGTAGGTTTCATTAACTATCACCTCTTCATTTTCCTCTTCCATCTTAAAGTGCACTCACCGGGGCTTGTGTCCCGTTTCGTCACATTCCTTGGTAAGTGACTGCATTCACGGAGTAGCTTTTCTGCATCCATGAGCATTGTCACCGACGGTGGTAAGTGACTTTGTTCATGGAGCCACTTTCCTATCTGACTGCTTCTTCTAGTCCTTGTACTTAATTTCATTTTGACGTCAGCGAAATAGTCACGATATGACTGAAGCACGACGTTAAACCCCCTACATTTTATCAATAAAGATCTTTCAATGTTCGGAATAAATAAATAAATTATTCCACCCCGGTAGATTCCACACAAGCTAAATTACACCCCAGTGACAATGCTCATTCGTAGGGTTGTGACAATATGCGTTTAAAATCATAGATCCTGAAAATATTGTTGAATGAGAGAAAAAAACAGTATTGAATCGTTCTAATTCAGCGGTATATAGTATTCAATATCATTGTATTTCGTTTCGTCTATGATATTCCTAAGATCTAAGATTTAAAATGCATATTGTCACAGCCCTACTAATTAGGATGACAATAAAAAGACAATTTTCATTATAGATAGACATTTTTTAAATGAAAATGAAATTATTTATTTATTAAGAGTATAAAAGAAAATTTATGCATGGATTCAAGTCCTTTTATAAGTAATAATTACTTTTTGGGCAAAACACATATCAAATAAAGTAAAGAAACTACTAGCCATTCGAATCAAGCATATAAGTACAGGTAGAAGGAAAAAATAAACAACAACAAACAACTCAATTAGCAGGAGAAAAGAAATGTACAACAGAAACAACAACGCTACAATAAACATTAAAAAGAGTTTGGCACAGTTCAAAGTACCACATACAAAATGACAAGAGTTTTTCAGGGTATGTTTCAGTAAAATAGCTATTAAGGGATCTTTTAAAATTAAGGTACTATTATACAAGGGTGACCTTCTTGTTAGACACAAAATTCTATTGCTGGGCACATATTAGAAATAAAATTAGAGTTTTGCAGAGGAGATCAATTAGATACGTGTATGGACTTGGTTTTATGGAACATACTGGTGAATTCTTTCAAAACATGAAGTTATTGTCCTTAGACGATTTGTATAAGTATTCGGTTGGGGTATACATGTATAGTTTTTAATTTTGAATCATTTGATGTTTCACTCCGTAACACACTGTTAACTTTTCAGCAAACTCATGATCATTCAACTAGATATAGGGATAATTATGTTCTGCCTAGATATAGGAAAACCAAATCTAAGTCTTCAATAAAGCATACCGGTGTTAAGATATGGAATGATATTCCGTATCACATTAGAGATAGTCCAAATTTGATAGCTTTTGAGGGAGTCTTTAAAATATATCTGTTGAGGCAGGAGTAGTTATTTGTAGTCTGCTTGATGATTTGAAATTTGTAGTTCTGTGTTTCTGATATTGTATATGATTTTTTTTTGTCTTGATGTTCTTGCCATGTGTTTTTTCTATTAATATTTTTGAATGATAATACGTTGTACAATTTATGTGATAATAGGTTGCCCCAGAAGCTAGTTGCTTTTTTGGGCCATAATATGTTCCTTTCTGTCTGTGACTGCCCGAGCACAGTCATATTTATAAGGGCTTATTATATTTATAAATAAATAAATATCTATGTCGATTCCTTGTGTTATACTGGTGTTAGACAGGAGATAACTGAGAATGCTGGACCTTGAAGACATGTTGACACAATAAAAATTTCCCGTGCACGCATGAGCAACACCTGAAATTTGACTCAAAAACAGGGTTTACTGTACAGCTAACCACACGTTCATTTGGATAGGTACAGGTGTCACTCAAATGTTATTCGAAAGGGAAGAGGTTTTTCTTCATGCTACAATAAACAGAAATTCTGAAAAATTTGACCAAATTTGCGAAATATTGATCCAAAGTCTGTAGATGTTTGAATAAAATATGTTTTGGAGAACATATGCCATTTTTTGTCTATGGTATTTTCATAATATCTTGTGATGTATTTAGATAGAGTTTTTTATGCTAAATCTGACTGTGTCTTCATTTTTCATCTAACTATTATAATTCATAAATTACGAACAATTTTCTGGAAAACAATTACAAACTGTCTACCTAGGTACACAGCAAGCGTGAGCCACACACCTAACCCGTAACTTTAGCACACAGATTGATCATGAGCAGGTAACTAAACCTATTATCCCGCCTTACTTCCTACCACCAACTTCCACCCCTAATTGACCCACATCATTAGGAAGAGCTCACGGAGACGCGAATTTGATGTAAGTCAACTCTAATTTTGCTGATATGCCACATCTCACTTATTGCTGTCTACCTAGGTGCCCAAAAGTTGTGCGCGGGTTAGCAGGAGAACAAAATGTACAACAGAAACAACAACGCTACAATAAACATTAAAAAGAGTTTGGCACAGTTCTAAGTACCACATACAAAATGACAGATTTATTCAGAGTATGTTTCAGTAAAATAGCTATTAAGGGATCTTTTAAAATTAAGATACCAGTATACAAGGGTGACCTTCTTGTTAGACACAAAATTCTATTGCTGGGCATATATCTATTTCGATTCCTTGTGTTATACTGGTGTTAGGCAGGAGATAACTGAGAATGCTGGACCTTGAAGACATGTTGACACAATAAAAATTTGTGCACATAGCATAATTTTAGTATCTTGCTTGCTTTAAATAAGGCTCGCTGTGTGCCAGATGATCACTACCATGAATCAACCGGATTACCTTCTTCTGCATTACATTAAAAGACTGAAGATGACATACGTTTGTATCTTCCCAGATTAGATTGCAATAATAAATATAAGGATACACAAATGAATAATACAATTTACGAAGACTATCATATGGAAGAAAAAATTTCAATTTAGGAAGAATACCTATTGATTTAGAGACTTTACCAGTTAAGAAAGAAATATGTGCATCAAATTTTAATTTTCTTGCATGCCTAAAAATTTATAAGAAAGAACACAGTCAATGATAGTTTGATTTAATAGAAGTTGATTATTTTGATTAGTGATGTTCAAATTGGGGAATAAAATTGCTTGCGTCTTAGAAGCATTGATAGACAATCTATTTGTACGAGTCCATTGTTCAAATAGAATTAATGCCCTATTGGCTAAGTTTACAAGATCAGGATAAGAGGGGCCTGACACAGACAGAGTGGAGTCATCTGCGAATTGAATACATGAAAAATAATTAGAAACATTTGGCAGATCATTAACATAGAGCAAAAAAGTAGGGGACCAAGAAATTGCCCTTGGGCACGCCAATATTGATACACTTGCAATCACTACACGACTCACCAACTCTCACTTACTTAGTTCTATCAGACAAATAACTAGTTATTTGGGCTTTCTCAAATACCTGGAGTTTAAAATATCTAGACGAGAATGAAATTCTTTTGGCACATAAGAAATTTAAATGAAAAGTATTAAAATTTAGTTTCAATTTAAATATTTCTTTTAATTTAGACTTTAAAAATTGTTATATGTATCTAGTTGTACCAATATGGAGGATATTAAAACCGAATTCAATTAATCATTGAATTTTTACGAATATTATCGGTGCGGGTACATGGATGGACGATAAGGGCTAGAACTCAATCACGGAGGAAACAGGAAATGTTGCCGCATAACCCCTCACAGCCCGAAAGATAGAGAATCCGCCCGGTCTCTGCACATGGACTGGTCTACGCACTGATGTGGCTGTAAATTTAAAGGAAACGTTAGATTCAGTAATCTAAAATAAGGAAAAAAGAACCGAAGAGATGAAAATCACAAGGAACCTCAATTATAAAAATATACAAATTACAAAGGACTTGAGAATTGAAGATTCAAATAGTCTGGTAGTGACAATTTCTAAATTAGCAGGTATATAGGTTGTATCAAATTCAACAAGGTAAGTATATGAAGAGGTGGGTAATTGTGAGCCCCCAGAGGCTCTATCCTGAAGCTGTCTATGGTGAATAGAAGAGGAGGGGAGTGGCGTCCCTTGTGCCCCGAACTGTTGTAATTTGGATTACGGATTGTCTTTTTTTCAATTTTACCATGTTTATCATTTTTTTAACGCTACTTTGTTTGTGTTTGGTAGGCTCGTAGGCTTCAATTACTATCATCTCTTCATTTTCTTCTTCCATCCGTGAGTGCAGCCACCGGTGCTTGTGTCCCGTTTCGTCACATTCCTTGGTAAGTGACTGCATTCAAGAAGTAGCTTTTCTGCATCCATGAGCATTGTCACCGACGGTGGTAAGTGACTTTGTTCATGGAGCCACTTTCCTTTCTGACTGCTCCATCTAGTCCTTGTATTTAATTTCCTTTTGACGTCAGCGAAATAGTCACGATATGACTGAAGCACGACGTTAAACCCCCTACAAAAATAAATAAGTAATTGTCAAAGTAAGTATCTAAGTAATTGTCAAGGTTAATATCTAAGTAATTGTCAAGGTAAGTATCTAAGTAATTGTCAAGGTAAGTATCTAAGTAATTGTCAAGGTAGGTATCTAAGTTATTGTCAAGTTAAGTATCTAAGCAATTGTCAATGTAAGTATTTACCTAATTAAATTACCTTGAAAATTACTTAGACTACCTCATTACTTGGTTATTGATGAAATATCAATATTAAAGTTCTATTAAGTCGGGTTATGTTGATAGTATATTGTTTAGGATACCTTATTTGTTTTCATTGAGTTTTGGAAACAAATCCCTCTGGCGGAGTGTCTAAAATATTTAATTTCCATGGAGAGCAAATTTGGAATTAGCAGTTTGGCATGATTTACATTGTTCGTGGGAGTTAATTATTAACAAGTAGCAAATAGTTTAGGTGGTAACAAATAGGTCAGGTAGTAGCAATTAGTTTAGTTGGTAGCAAATAGTTTAGATAGTTTCCGTTACTAATAACTACAATCTGTATTCAAATGAGTGACGATAACTCAGAATTTACACCACGTAGAATATTTTCTCATTTCAGTAGTTAAACGACTTAGAAGTGAAAAATCTGCAACACAAAATTTCAAATTAACACTAACGTATTTCTGCTTAACAAGCAAAAGCTGCTCACTCAACCATGTAAATATATCTATATTGTATCATTTATTTTCTATTTCATAAATAGGTATCTAACAACCTTATAAATGATTGTACAAAAAATCAGAACCACCTATACTAATTGCTACTACCTAAAATATTTGCTGCGACCTACACTATTTGCTACTACCTAAAATATTTGCTGCGACCTACACTATTTGCTACTACCTAAACTATTTTCTACTACTTAAACTATTTGCTACTACTTAAACTAATTGCTACTACTTAAACTAATTGCTACTACCTAAACTAATTGCTACTACCTAAACTAATTGCTACTACCTAAACTAATTGCTACTACCTAAACTATTTGCTACTACCTGACCTATTTGCTACTACCTGACCTATTTGCTACTACCTGACCTATTTGCTACTACCTGACCTATTTGCTACTACCTGACCTATTTGCTACTACCTGACCTATTTGCTACTACCTGACCTATTTGCTACTACCTGACCTATTTGCTACTACCTGACCTATTTGCTACTACCTGACCTATTTGCTACTACCTGACCTATTTGCTACTACCTGACCTATTTGCTACTACCTGACCTATTTGCTACTACCTGACCTATTTGCTACTACCTAAACTATTTGCTACTACCTAAACTATTTGCTACTACCTAAACTATTTGCTACTACCTAAACTATTTGCTACTACCTAAACTATTTGCTACTACCTAAACTATTTGCTACTACCTAAACTATTTGCTACTACCTAAACTATTTGCTACTACCTAAACTATTTGCTACTACCTAAACTATTTGCTACTACCTAAACTATTTGCTACTACCTAAACTATTTGCTACTACCTAAACTATTTGCTACTACCTAAACTATTTGCTACTACCTAAACTATTTGCTACTACCTAAACTATTTGCTACTACCTAAACTATTTGCTACTACCTAAACTATTTGCTACTACCTAAACTATTTGCTACTACCTAAACTATTTGCTACTACCTAAACTATTTGCTACTACCTAAACTATTTGCTACTACCTAAACTATTTGCTACTACCTAAACTATTTGCTACTACCTAAACTATTTGCTACTACCTAAACTATTTGCTACTACCTAAACTATTTGCTACTACCTAAACTATTTGCTACTACCTAAACTATTTGCTACTACCTAAACTATTTGCTACTACCTAAACTATTTGCTACTACCTAAACTATTTGCTACTACCTAAACTATTTGCTACTACCTAAACTATTTGCTACTACCTAAACTATTTGCTACTACCTAAACTATTTGCTACTACCTAAACTATTTGCTACTACCTAAACTATTTGCTACTACCTAAACTATTTGCTACTACCTAAACTATTTGCTACTACCTAAACTATTTGCTACTACCTAAACTATTTGCTACTACCTAAACTATTTGCTACTACCTAAACTATTTGCTACTACCTAAACTATTTGCTACTACCTAAACTATTTGCTACTACCTAAACTATTTGCTACTACCTAAACTATTTGCTACTACCTAAACTATTTGCTACTACCTAAACTATTTGCTACTACCTAAACTATTTGCTACTACCTAAACTATTTGCTACTACCTAAACTATTTGCTACTACCTAAACTATTTGCTACTACCTAAACTATTTGCTACTACCTAAACTATTTGCTACTACCTAAACTATTTGCTACTACCTAAACTATTTGCTACTACCTAAACTATTTGCTACTACCTAAACTATTTGCTACTACCTAAACTATTTGCTACTACCTAAACTATTTGCTACTACCTAAACTATTTGCTACTACCTAAACTATTTGCTACTACCTAAACTATTTGCTACTACCTAAACTATTTGCTACTACCTAAAACTATTTGCTACTACCTAAAACTATTTGCTACTACCTAAAACTATTTGCTACTACCTAAACTACTTGCTACTACCTAAACTACTTGCTACTACCTAAACTACTTGCTACTACCTAAACTACTTGCTACTACCTAAACTACTTGCTACTACCTAAACTATTTGCTACTACCTAAACTATTTGCTACTACCTAAACTATTTGCTACTACCTAAACTATTTGCTACTACCTAAACTATTTGCTACTACTTAAACTATTTGCTACTACCTAAACTATTTGCTACTACCTAAACTATTTGCTACTACCTAAACTATTTGCTACTACCTAAACTATTTGCTACTACCTAAACTATTTGCTACTACCTAAACTATTTGCTACTACCTAAACTATTTGCTACTACCTAAACTATTTGCTACTACCTAAACTATTTGCTACTACCTAAACTATTTGCTACTACCTAAACTATTTGCTACTACCTAAACTATTTGCTACTACCTAAACTATTTGCTACTACCTAAACTATTTGCTACTACCTAAACTATTTGCTACTACCTAAACTATTTGCTACTACCTAAACTATTTGCTACTACCTAAACTATTTGCTACTACCTAAACTAATTGCTACTACCTAAACTATTTGCTACTACCTAAACTATTTGCTACTACCTAAACTATTTGCTACTACCTAAACTATTTGCTACTACCTAAACTATTTGCTACTACCTAAACTATTTGCTACTACCTAAACTATTTGCTACTACCTAAACTATTTGCTACTACCTAAACTATTTGCTTCTATCTAAACTATTTGCTACTACCTAAACTATTTGCTACTACCTAAACTATTTGCTACTACCTAAACTATTTGCTACTACCTAAACTATTTGCTACTACCTAAACTATTTGCTACTACCTAAACTATTTGCTACTACCTAAACTATTTGCTACTACCTAAACTATTTGCTACTACCTGAACTATTTGCTACTACCTGAACTATTTGCTACTACCTGAACTATTTGCTACTACCTGAACTATTTGCTACTACCTGAACTATTTGCTACTACCTGAACTATTTGCTACTACCTGTACTATTTGCTAATACCTGTACTATTTGCTACTACCTGAACTATTTGCTACTACCTGAACTATTTGCTACTACCTGAACTATTTGCTACTACCTGAACTATTTGCTACTACCTGAACTATTTGCTACTACCTGAACTATTTGCTACTACCTGAACTATTTGCTACTACCTGAACTATTTGCTACTACCTGAACTATTTGCTACTACCTGAACTATTTGCTACTACCTGAACTATTTGCTACTACCTGAACTATTTGCTACTACCTGAACTATTTGCTACTACCTGAACTATTTGCTACTACCTGAACTATTTGCTACTACCTGAACTATTTGCTACTACCTGAACTATTTGCTACTACCTGAACTATTTGCTACTACCTGAACTATTTGCTACTACCTGAACTATTTGCTACTACCTGAACTATTTGCTACTACCTGAACTATTTGCTACTTCCTGAACTATTTGCTACTACCTGAACTATTTGCTACTACCTGAACTATTTGCTACTACCTGAACTATTTGCTACTACCTGAACTATTTGCTACTACCTGAACTATTTGCTACTACCTGAACTATTTGCTACTACCTGAACTATTTGCTACTACCTGAACTATTTGCTACTACCTGAACTATTTGCTACTACCTGAACTATTTGCTACTACCTGAACTATTTGCTACTACCTGAACTATTTGCAGCTACCTGAACTATTTGCTACTACCTGAACTATTTGCTACTACCTGAACTATTTGCTACTACCTGAACTATTTGCTACTACCTGAACTATTTGCTACTACCTGAACTATTTGCTACTACCTGAACTATTTGCTACTACCTAACTATTTGCTACTACCTAAACTATTTGCTACTACCTAAACTATTTGCTACTACCTAAACTATTTGCTACTACCTAAACTATTTGCTACTTCCTAAACTATTTGCTACTACCTAAACTATTTGCTACTACCTAAACTATTTGCTACTACCTAAACTATTTGCTACTACCTAAACTATTTGCTACTACCTAAACTATTTGCTACTACCTAAACTATTTGCTACTACCTAAACTATTTGCTACTACCTAAACTATTTGCTACTACCTAAACTATTTGCTACTACCTAAACTATTTGCTACTACCTAAACTATTTGCTACTACCTAAACTATTTGCTACTACCTAAACTATTTGCTACTACCTAAACTATTTGCTACTACCTAAACTATTTGCTACTACCTAAACTATTTGCTACTACCTAAACTATTTGCTACTACCTAAACTATTTGCTACTACCTAAACTATTTGCTACTACCTAAACTATTTGCTACTACCTAAACTATTTGCTACTACCTAAACTATTTGCTACTACCTAAACTATTTGCTACTACCTAAACTATTTGCTACTACCTAAACTATTTGCTACTACCTAAACTATTTGCTACTACCTAAACTATTTGCTACTACCTAAACTATTTGCTACTACCTAAACTATTTGCTACTACCTGAACTATTTGCTACTACCTGAACTATTTGCTACTACCTGAACTATTTGCTACTACCTGAACTATTTGCTACTACCTGAACTATTTGCTACTACCTGAACTATTTGCTACTACCTGAACTATTTGCTACTACCTGAACTATTTGCTAC
>CANNZV010000385.1:0-54014 GCA_947561585.1 Caprella mutica | reverse complement strand
CTACCTAAACTATTTGCTACTACCTAAACTATTTGCTACTACCTGAACTATTTGCTACTACCTGAACTATTTGCTACTACCTGAACTATTTGCTACTACCTGAACTATTTGCTACTACCTGAACTATTTGCTACTACCTGAACTATTTGCTACTACCTGAACTATTTGCTACTACCTGAACTATTTGCTACTACCTGAACTATTTGCTACTACCTGAACTATTTGCTACTACCTGAACTATTTGCTACTACCTGAACTATTTGCTACTACCTGAACTATTTGCTACTACCTGAACTATTTGCTACTACCTGAACTATTTGCTACTACCTGAACTATTTGCTACTACCTGAACTATTTGCTACTACCTGAACTATTTGCTACTACCTGAACTATTTGCTACTACCTGAACTATTTGCTACTACCTGAACTATTTGCTACTACCTGAACTATTTGCTACTACCTGAACTATTTGCTACTACCTGAACTATTTGCTACTACCTGAACTATTTGCTACTACCTGAACTATTTGCTACTACTACCTGAACTATTTGCTACTACCTGAACTATTTGCTACTACCTGAACTATTTGCTACTACCTGAACTATTTGCTACTACCTGAACTATTTGCTACTACCTGAACTATTTGCTACTACCTGAACTATTTGCTACTACCTGAACTATTTGCTACTACCTGAACTATTTGCTACTACCTGAACTATTTGCTACTACCTGAACTATTTGCTACTACCTGAACTATTTGCTACTACCTGAACTATTTGCTACTACCTGAACTATTTGCTACTACCTGAACTATTTGCTACTACCTGAACTATTTGCTACTACCTGAACTATTTGCTACTACCTAAACTATTTGCTACTACCTAAACTATTTGCTACTACCTAAACTATTTGCTACTACCTAAACTATTTGCTACTACCTAAACTATTTGCTACTACCTAAACTATTTGCTACTACCTAAACTATTTGCTACTACCTAAACTATTTGCTACTACCTGAACTATTTGCTACTACCTGAACTATTTGCTACTACCTGAACTATTTGCTACTACCTGAACTATTTGCTACTACCTGAACTATTTGCTACTACCTGAACTATTTGCTACTACCTGAACTATTTGCTACTACCTGAACTATTTGCTACTACCTGAACTATTTGCTACTACCTGAACTATTTGCTACTACCTGAACTATTTGCTACTACCTGAACTATTTGCTACTACCTGAACTATTTGCTACTACCTGAACTATTTGCTACTACCTGAACTATTTGCTACTACCTGAACTATTTGCTACTACCTGAACTATTTGCTACTACCTGAACTATTTGCTACTACCTGAACTATTTGCTACTACCTGAACTATTTGCTACTACCTGAACTATTTGCTACTACCTGAACTATTTGCTACTACCTGAACTATTTGCTACTACCTGAACTATTTGCTACTACCTGAACTATTTGCTACTACCTGAACTATTTGCTACTACCCGAACTATTTGCTACTACCCGAACTATTTGCTACTACCCGAACTATTTGCTACTACCCGAACTATTTGCTACTACCCGAACTATTTGCTACTACCTAAACTATTTGCTACTACCTAAACTATTTGCTTCTACCTAAACTATTTGCTACTACCTAAACTATTTGCTTCTACCTAAACTATTTGCTACTACCTAAACTATTTGCTACTACCTAAACTATTTGCTACTACCTAAACTATTTGCTACTACCTAAACTATTTGCTACTACCTAAACTATTTGCTACTACCTAAACTATTTGCTACTACCTAAACTATTTGCTACTACCTAAACTATTTGCTACTACCTAAACTATTTGCTACTACCTAAACTATTTGCTACTACCTGAACTATTTGCTACTACCTGAACTATTTGCTACTACCTGAACTATTTGCTACTACCTGAACTATTTGCTACTACCTGAACTATTTGCTACTACCTGAACTATTTGCTACTACCTGAACTATTTGCTACTACCTGAACTATTTGCTACTACCTGAACTATTTGCTACTACCTGAACTATTTGCTACTACCTGAACTATTTGCTACTACCTGAACTATTTGCTACTACCTGAACTATTTGCTACTACCTGAACTATTTGCTACTACCTGAACTATTTGCTACTACCTGAACTATTTGCTACTACCTGAACTATTTGCTACTACCTGAACTATTTGCTACTACCTGAACTATTTGCTACTACCTGAACTATTTGCTACTACCTGAACTATTTGCTACTACCTGAACTATTTGCTACTACCTGAACTATTTGCTACTACCTGAACTATTTGCTACTACCTGAACTATTTGCTACTACCTGAACTATTTGCTACTACCTGAACTATTTGCTACTACCTAAACTATTTGCTACTACCTGAACTATTTGCTACTCTACCTAAACTATTTGCTACTACCTAAACTATTTGCTACTACCTAAACTATTTGCTACTACCTAAACTATTTCTACTACCTAAACTATTTGCTACTACCTAAACTATTTGCTACTACCTAAACTATTTGCTACTACCTAAACTATTTGCTACTACCTAAACTATTTGCTACTACCTAAACTATTTGCTACTACCTAAACTATTTGCTACTACCTAAACTATTTGCTACTACCTAAACTATTTGCTACTACCTAAACTATTTGCTACTACCTAAACTATTTGCTACTACCTAAACTATTTGCTACTACCTAAACTATTTGCTACTACCTAAACTATTTGCTACTACCTAAACTATTTGCTACTACCTAAACTATTTGCTACTACCTAAACTATTGCTACTATTGCTACTACCTAAACTATTTGCTACTACCTAAACTATTTGCTACTACCTAAACTATTTGCTACTACCTAAACTATTTGCTACTACCTAAACTATTTGCTACTACCTAAACTATTTGCTACTACCTAAACTATTGCTACTACCTAAACTATTTGCTACTACCTAAACTATTTGCTACTACCTAAACTATTTGCTACTACCTAAACTATTTGCTACTAATGCTACCTAAACTATTTGCTACTACCTAAACTATTTGCTACTACCTAAACTATTTGCTACTACCTAAACTATTTGCTACTACCTAAACTATTTGCTACTACCTAAACTATTTGCTACTACCTGAACTATTTGCTACTACCTAACTATTTGCTACTACCTGAACTATTTGCTACTACCTGAACTATTTGCTACTACCTGAACTATTTGCTACTACCTGAACTATTTGCTACTACCTGAACTATTTGCTACTACCTGAACTATTTGCTACTACCTGAACTATTTGCTACTACCTGAACTATTTGCTACTACCTGAACTATTTGCTACTACCTGAACTATTTGCTACTACCTGAACTATTTGCTACTACCTGAACTATTTGCTACTACCTGAACTATTTGCTACTACCTGAACTATTTGCTACTACCTGAACTATTTGCTACTACCTGAACTATTTGCTACTACCTGAACTATTTGCTACTACCTGAACTATTTGCTACTACCTGAACTATTTGCTACTACCTGAACTATTTGCTACTACCTGAACTATTTGCTACTACCTGAACTATTTGCTACTTCCTGAACTATTTGCTACTACCTGAACTATTTGCTACTACCTGAACTATTTGCTACTACCTGAACTATTTGCTACTACCTGAACTATTTGCTACTACCTGAACTATTTGCTACTACCTGAACTATTTGCTACTACCTGAACTATTTGCTACTACCTGAACTATTTGCTACTACCTGAACTATTTGCTACTACCTGAACTATTTGCTACTACCTGAACTATTTGCTACTACCTGAACTATTTGCTACTACCTGAACTATTTGCTACTACCTGAACTATTTGCTACTACCTGAACTATTTGCTACTACCTGAACTATTTGCTACTACCTGAACTATTTGCTACTACCTGAACTATTTGCTACTACCTGAACTATTTGCTACTACCTGAACTATTTGCTACTACCTGAACTATTTGCTACTACCTGAACTATTTGCTACTACCTGAACTATTTGCTACTACCTGAACTATTTGCTACTACCCGAACTATTTGCTACTACCCGAACTATTTGCTACTACCCGAACTATTTGCTACTACCCGAACTATTTGCTACTACCCGAACTATTTGCTACTACCCGAACTATTTGCTACCACCCGAACTATTTGCTACCACCCGAACTATTTGCTACCACCCGAACTATTTGCTACCACCCGAACTATTTGCTACCACCCGAACTAATTCTACTACCCGAACTAATTCTACTACCCGAACTATTTGCTACCACCCGAACTATTTGCTACCACCCGAACTATTTGCTACCACCCGAACTATTTGCTACCACCCGAACTATTTGCTACTACCTGAACTATTTGCTACTACCTGAACTATTTGCTACTACCTGAACTATTTGCTACTACCTGAACTATTTGCTACTACCTGAACTATTTGCTACTACCTGAACTATTTGCTACTACCTAAACTATTTGCTACTACCTAAACTATTTGCTACTACCTAAACTATTTGCTACTACCTAAACTATTTGCTACTACCTAAACTATTTGCTACTACCTAAACTATTTGCTACTTCCTAAACTATTTGCTACTACCTAAACTATTTGCTACTACCTAAACTATTTGCTACTACCTAAACTATTTGCTACTACCTAAACTATTTGCTACTACCTAAACTATTTGCTACTACCTAAACTATTTGCTACTACCTAAACTATTTGCTACTACCTAAACTATTTGCTACTACCTAAACTATTTGCTACTACCTAAACTATTTGCTACTACCTAAACTATTTGCTACTACCTAAACTATTTGCTACTACCTAAACTATTTGCTACTACTTAAACTATTTGCTACTACCTAAACTATTTGCTACTACCTAAACTATTTGCTACTACCTAAACTATTTGCTACTACCTAAACTATTTGCTACTACCTAAACTATTTGCTACTACCTAAACTATTTGCTACTACCTAAACTATTTGCTACTACCTAAACTATTTGCTACTACCTAAACTATTTGCTACTACCTAAACTATTTGCTACTACCTAAACTATTTGCTACTACCTAAACTATTTGCTACTACCTAAACTATTTGCTACTACCTAAACTATTTGCTACTACCTAAACTATTTGCTACTACCTAAACTATTTGCTACTACCTAAACTATTTGCTACTACCTAAACTATTTGCTACTACCTAAACTATTTGCTACTACCTAAACTATTTGCTACTACCTAAACTATTTGCTACTACCTAAACTATTTGCTACTACCTAAACTATTTGCTACTACCTAAACTATTTGCTACTACCTGAACTATTTGCTACTACCTGAACTATTTGCTACTACCTGAACTATTTGCTACTACCTGAACTATTTGCTACTACCTGAACTATTTGCTTCTACCTGAACTATTTGCTACTACCTGAACTATTTGCTACTACCTGAACTATTTGCTACTACCTGAACTATTTGCTACTACCTGAACTATTTGCTACTACCTGAACTATTTGCTACTACCTGAACTATTTGCTACTACCTGAACTTTTTGCTACTACCTGAACTTTTTGCTACTACCTGAACTATTTGCTACTACCTGAACTATTTGCTACTACCTGAACTATTTGCTACTACCTGAACTATTTGCTACTACCTGAACTATTTGCTACTACCTGAACTATTTGCTACTACCTGAACTATTTGCTACTACCTGAACTATTTGCTACTACCTGAACTATTTGCTACTACCTGAACTATTTGCTACTTCCTGAACTATTTGCTACTACCTGAACTATTTGCTACTACCTGAACTATTTGCTACTACCTGAACTATTTGCTACTACCTGAACTATTTGCTACTACCTGAACTATTTGCTACTACCTGAACTATTTGCTACTACCTGAACTATTTGCTACTACCTGAACTATTTGCTACTACCTGAACTATTTGCTACTACCTGAACTATTTGCTACTACCTGAACTATTTGCTACTACCTGAACTATTTGCTACTCCCTGAACTATTTGCTACTACCTGAACTATTTGCTACTACCTGAACTATTTGCTACTACCTGAACTATTTGCTACTACCTGAACTATTTGCTACTACCTGAACTATTTGCTACTACCTGAACTATTTGCTACTACCTGAACTATTTGCTACTACCTGAACTATTTGCTACTACCCGAACTATTTGCTACTACCCGAACTATTTGCTACTACCCGAACTATTTGCTACTACCCGAACTATTTGCTACTACCCGAACTATTTGCTACCACCCGAACTATTTGCTACCACCCGAACTATTTGCTACCACCCGAACTATTTGCTACCACCCGAACTATTTGCTACCACCCGAACTATTTGCTACCACCCGAACTATTTGCTACCACCCGAACTAATTCTACTACCCGAACTATTTGCTACTACCCGAACTATTTGCTACCACCCGAACTATTTGCTACCACCCGAACTATTTGCTACCACCCGAACTATTTGCTACCACCCGAACTATTTGCTACTACCCGAACTATTTGCTACTACCCGAACTATTTGCTACTACCCGAACTATTTGCTACTACCCGAACTATTTGCTACTACCCGAACTATTTGCTACTACCCGAACTATTTGCTACTACCCGAACTATTTGCTACTACCCGAACTATTTGCTACTACCCGAACTATTTGCTACTACCCGAACTATTTGCTACCACCCGAACTATTTGCTACCACCCGAACTATTTGCTACCACCCGAACTATTTGCTACCACCCGAACTATTTGCTACCACCCGAACTATTTGCTACCACCCGAACTATTTGCTACCACCCGAACTATTTGCTACCACCCGAACTATTTGCTACTACCCGAACTATTTGCTACTACCCGAACTATTTGCTACTACCCGAACTATTTGCTACTACCCGAACTATTTGCTACTACCCGAACTATTTGCTACTACCCGAACTATTTGCTACTACCCGAACTATTTGCTACTACCCGAACTATTTGCTACTACCCGAACTATTTGCTACTACCCGAACTATTTGCTACTACCCGAACTATTTGCTACTACCCGAACTATTTGCTACTACCCGAACTATTTGCTACTACCCGAACTATTTGCTACTACCCGAACTATTTGCTACTACCCGAACTATTTGCTACTACCTGAACTATTTGCTACTACCTGAACTATTTGCTACTACCCGAACTATTTGCTACTACCCGAACTATTTGCTACTACCCGAACTATTTGCTACTACCTGAACTATTTGCTACTACCTGAACTATTTGCTACTACCTGAACTATTTGCTACTACCTGAACTATTTGCTACTACCTGAACTATTTGCTACTACCTGAACTATTTGCTACTAGCTACCTGAACTATTTGCTACTACCTGAACTATTTGTTACTACCTGAACTATTTGTTACTACCTGAACTATTTGCTACTACCTGAACTATTTGCTACTACCTGAACTATTTGCTACTACCTGAACTATTTGCTACTACCTGAACTATTTGCTACTACCTGAACTATTTGCTACTACCTGAACTATTTGCTACTACCTGAACTATTTGCTACTACCTGAACTATTTGCTACTACCTGAACTATTTGCTACTACCTGAACTATTTGCTACTACCTGAACTATTTGCTACTACCTGAACTATTTGCTACTACCTGAACTATTTGCTACTACCTGAACTATTTGCTACTACCTGAACTATTTGCTACTACCTTAACTATTTGCTACTACCTGAACTATTTGCTACTACCTGAACTATTTGCTACTACCTGAACTATTTGCTACTACCTGAACTATTTGCTACTACCTGAACTATTTGCTACTACCTGAACTATTTGCTACTACCTGAACTATTTGCTACTACCTGAACTATTTGCTACTACCTGAACTATTTGCTACTACCTGAACTATTTGCTACTACCTGAACTATTTGCTACTACCTGAACTATTTGCTACTACCTGAACTATTTGCTACTACCTGAACTATTTGCTACTACCTGAACTATTTGCTACTACCTGAACTATTTGCTACTACCTGAACTATTTGCTACTACCTGAACTATTTGCTACTACCTGAACTATTTGCTACTACCTGAACTATTTGCTACTACCTGAACTATTTGCTACTACCTGAACTATTTGCTACTACCTGAACTATTTGCTACTACCTGAACTATTTGCTACTACCTGAACTATTTGCTACTACCTGAACTATTTGCTACTACCTGAACTATTTGCTACTACCTGAACTATTTGCTACTACCTGAACTATTTGCTACTACCTGAACTATTTGCTACTACCTGAACTATTTGCTACTACCTGAACTATTTGCTACTACCTGAACTATTTGCTACTACCTGAACTATTTGCTACTACCTGAACTATTTGCTACTACCTGAACTATTTGCTACTACCTGAACTATATGCTACTACCTGAACTATATGCTACTACCTGAACTATATGCTACTACCTGAACTATATGCTACTACCTGAACTATATGCTACTACCTGAACTATATGCTACTACCTGAACTATATGCTACTACCTGAACTATTTGCTACTACCTGAACTATTTGCTACTACCTGAACTATTTGCTACTATCTGAACTATTTGCTACTACCTGAACTATTTGCTACTACCTGAACTATTTGCTACTACCTGAACTATTTGCTACTACCTGAACTATTTGCTACTACCTGAACTATTTGCTACCACCTGAACTATTTGCCACAACCTGAACTATTTGCCACAACCTGAACTATTTGCCACAACCTGAACTATTTGCCACAACCTGAACTATTTGCCACAACCTGAACTATTTGCCACAACCTGAACTATTTGCCACAACCTGAACTAGTTGCCACAACCTGAACTAGTTGCCACAACCTGAACTAGTTGCCACAACCTGAAATAGTTGCCACAACCTGAACTAGTTGCCACAACCTGAACTAGTTGCCACAACCTGAACTATTTGCCACAACCTGAACTATTTGCCACAACCTGAACTATTTGCCACAACCTGAACTATTTGCCACAACCTGAACTATTTGCCACAACCTGAACTATTTGCCACAACCTGAACTATTTGCCACAACCTGAACTATTTGCCACAACCTGAACTATTTGCCACAACCTGAACTATTTGCCACAACCTGAACTATTTGCCACAACCTGAACTATTTGCCACAACCTGAACTATTTGCCACAACCTGAACTATTTGCCACAACCTGAACTATTTGCCACAACCTGAACTATTTGCCACAACCTGAACTATTTGCCACAACCTGAACTATTTGCCACAACCTGAACTATTTGCCACAACCTGAACTATTTGCCACAACCTGAACTATTTGCCACAACCTGAACTATTTGCCACAACCTGAACTATTTGCCACAACCTGAACTATTTGCCACAACCTGAACTATTTGCCACAACCTGAACTATTTGCCACAACCTGAACTATTTGCCACAACCTGAACTATTTGCCACAACCTGAACCATTTGCCACAACCTGAACTATTTGCCACAACCTGAACTATTTGCCACAACCTGAACTATTTGCCACAACCTGAACTATTTGCCACAACCTGAACTATTTGCCACAACCTGAACTATTTGCCACAACCTGAACTATTTGCCACGACCTGAACTATTTGCCACGACCTGAACTATTTGCCACGACCTGAACTATTTGCCACGACCTGAAATATTTGCCACGACCTGAACTATTTGCCACGACCTGAACTATTTGCCACGACCTGAACTATTTGCCACGACCTGAACTATTTGCCACGACCTGAACTATTTGCCACGACCTGAACTATTTGCCACGACCTGAACTATTTGCCACGACCTAAACTATTTGCCACGACCTGAACTATTTGCCACGACCTGAACTATTTGCCACGACCTGAACTATTTGCCACGACCTGAACTATTTGCCACGACCTGAACTATTTGCCACGACCTGAACTATTTGCCACGACCTGAACTATTTGCCACGACCTGAACTATTTGCCACGATCTGAACTATTTGCCACGATCTGAACTATTTGCCACGATCTGAACTATTTGCCACGATCTGAACTATTTGCCACGACCTGAACTATTTGCCACGACCTGAACTATTTGCCACGACCTGAACTATTTGCCACGACCTGAACTATTTGCTACTACCTGAACTATATGCTACTACCTGAACTATATGCTACTACCTGAACTATATGCTACTACCTGAACTATTTGCTACTACCTGAACTATTTGCTACTACCTGAACTATTTGCTACTACCTGAACTATTTGCTACTACCTGAACTATTTGCTACTACCTGAACTATTTGCTACTACCTGAACTATTTGCTACTACCTGAACTATTTGCTACTACCTGAACTATTTGCTACTACCTGAACTATTTGCTACTACCTGAACTATTTGCTACTACCTGAACTATTTGCTACTACCTGAACTATTTGCTACTACCTGAACTATTTGCTACTACCTGAACTATTTGCTACTACCTGAACTATTTGCTACTACCTGAACTATTTGCTACTACCTGAACTATTTGCTACTACCTGAACTATTTGCTACTACCTGAACTATTTGCTACTACCTGAACTATTTGCTACTACCTGAACTATTTGCTACTACCTGAACTATTTGCTACTACCTGAACTATTTGCTACTGCCTGAACTATTTGCTACTGCCTGAACTATTTGCTACTGCCTGAACTATTTGCTACTACCTGAACTATTTGCTACTACCTGAACTATTTGCTACTACCTGAACTATTTGCTACTACCTGAACTATTTGCTACTACCTGAACTATTTGCTACTATCTGAACTATTTGCTACTATCTGAACTATTTGCTACTATCTGAACTATTTGCTACTATCTGAACTATTTGCTACTATCTGAACTATTTGCTACTATCTGAACTATTTGCTACTATCTGAACTATTTGCCACAACCTGAACTATTTGCCACAACCTGAACTATTTGCCACAACCTGAACTATTTGCCACAACCTGAACTATTTGCCACAACCTGAACTATTTGCCACAACCTGAACTATTTGCCACAACCTGAACTAGTTGCCACAACCTGAACTAGTTGCCACAACCTGAACTAGTTGCCACAACCTGAACTAGTTGCCACAACCTGAACTATTTGCCACAACCTGAACTAGTTGCCACAACCTGAACTAGTTGCCACAACCTGAACTATTTGCCACAACCTGAACTATTTGCCACAACCTGAACTATTTGCCACAACCTGAACTATTTGCCACAACCTGAACTATTTGCCACAACCTGAACTATTTGCCACAACCTGAACTATTTGCCACAACCTGAACTATTTGCCACAACCTGAACTATTTGCCACAACCTGAACTATTTGCCACAACCTGAACTATTTGCCACAACCTGAACTATTTGCCACAACCTGAACTATTTGCCACAACCTGAACTATTTGCCACAACCTGAACTATTTGCCACAACCTGAACTATTTGCCACAACCTGAACTATTTGCCACAACCTGAACTATTTGCCACAACCTGAACTATTTGCCACAACCTGAACCATTTGCCACAACCTGAACCATTTGCCACAACCTGAACTATTTGCCACAACCTGAACTATTTGCCACAACCTGAACTATTTGCCACAACCTGAACTATTTGCCACAACCTGAACTATTTGCCACAACCTGAACTATTTGCCACAACCTGAACTATTTGCCACGACCTGAACTATTTGCCACGACCTGAACTATTTGCCACGACCTGAACTATTTGCCACGACCTGAAATATTTGCCACGACCTGAACTATTTGCCACGACCTGAACTATTTGCCACGACCTGAACTATTTGCCACGACCTGAACTATTTGCCACGACCTGAACTATTTGCCACGACCTGAACTATTTGCCACGACCTGAACTATTTGCCACGACCTGAACTATTTGCCACGACCTGAACTATTTGCCACGACCTGAACTATTTGCCACGACTTGAACTATTTGCCACGACCTGAACTATTTGCCACGACCTGAACTATTTGCCACGACCTGAACTATTTGCCACGACCTGAACTATTTGCCACGACCTGAACTATTTGCCACGATCTGAACTATTTGCCACGACCTGAACTATTTGCCACGATCTGAACTATTTGCCACGATCTGAACTATTTGCCACGATCTGAACTATTTGCCACGATCTGAACTATTTGCCACGACCTGAACTATTTGCCACGACCTGAACTATTTGCCACGACCTGAACTATTTGCCACGACCTGAACTATTTGCCACGACCTGAACTATTTGCCACGACCTGAACTATTTGCCTCGACCTGAACTATTTGCCACGACCTGAACTATTTGCCACGACCTGAACTATTTGCCACGACCTGAACTATTTGCCACGACCTGAACTATTTGCCCCGACCTGAACTATTTGCCCCGACCTGAACTATTTGCCACAACCTGAACTATTTGCCACAACCTGAACTATTTGCCACAACCTGAACTATTTGCCACAACCTGAACTATTTGCCACAACCTGAACTATTTGCCACAACCTGAACTATTTGCCACAACCTGAACCATTTGCCACAACCTGAACTATTTGCCACAACCTGAACCATTTGCCACAACCTGAACTATTTGCCACAACCTGAACTATTTGCCACAACCTGAACTATTTGCCACAACCTGAACTATTTGCCACAACCTGAACTATTTGCCACAACCTGAACTATTTGCCACAACCTGAACTATTTGCCACAACCTGAACCATTTGCCACAACCTGAACTATTTGCCACAACCTGAACTATTTGCCACAACCTGAACTATTTGCCACAACCTGAACTATTTGCCACAACCTGAACTATTTGCCACAACCTGAACTATTTGCCACAACCTGAACTATTTGCCACAACCTGAACTATTTGCCACGACCTGAACTATTTGCCACGACCTGAACTATTTGCCACGACCTGAACTATTTGCCACGACCTGAACTATTTGCCACGACCTGAACTATTTGCCACGACCTGAACTATTTGCCACGACCTGAACTATTTGCCACGACCTGAACTATTTGCCACGACCTGAACTATTTGCCACGACCTGAACTATTTGCCACGATCTGAACTATTTGCCACGATCTGAACTATTTGCCACGACCTGAACTATTTGCCACGATCTGAACTATTTGCCACGATCTGAACTATTTGCCACGATCTGAACTATTTGCCACGACCTGAACTATTTGCCACGACCTGAACTATTTGCCACGACCTGAACTATTTGCCACGACCTGAACTATTTGCCACGACCTGAACTATTTGCCACGACCTGAACTATTTGCCACGACCTGAACTATTTGCCCCGACCTGAACTATTTGCGCCGACCTGAACTATTTGCCCCGACCTGAACTATTTGCCACTACCTGAACTATTTGCCCCGACCTGAACTATTTGCCACAACCTGAACTATTTGCCACAACCTGAACTATTTGCCACAACCTGAACTATTTGCCACAACCTGAACTATTTGCCACAACCTGAACTATTTGCCACAACCTGAACTATTTGCCACAACCTGAACTATTTGCCACAACCTGAACTATTTGCCACGACCTGAACTATTTGCCACGACCTGAACTATTTGCCACGACCTGAACTATTTGCCACAACCTGAACTATTTGCCACAACCTGAACTATTTGCCACAACCTGAACTATTTGCCACAACCTGAACTATTTGCCACAACCTGAACTATTTGCCACAACCTGAACTATTTGCCACAACCTGAACTATTTGCCACTACCTGAACTATTTGCCACAACCTGAACTATTTGCCACAACCTGAACTATTTGCCACAACCTGAACTATTTGCCACAACCTGAACTATTTGCCACAACCTGAACTATTTGCCACAACCTGAACTATTTGCCACAACCTGAACTATTTGCCACAACCTGAACTATTTGCCACAACCTGAACTATTTGCCACAACCTGAACTATTTGCCACAACCTGAACTATTTGCCACATCCTGAACTATTTGCCACAACCTGAACTAGTTGCCACAACCTGAACTAGTTGCCACAACCTGAACTATTTGCCACAACCTGAACTATTTGCCACAACCTGAACTATTTGCCACAACCTGAACTATTTGCCACAACCTGAACTATTTGCCACAACCTGAACTATTTGCCACAACCTGAACTATTTGCCACAACCTGAACTATTTGCCACAACCTGAACTATTTGCCACAACCTGAACTATTTGCCACAACCTGAACTATTTGCCACAACCTGAACTATTTGCCACAACCTGAACTATTTGCCACAACCTGAACTATTTGCCACGACCTGAACTATTTGCCACGACCTGAACTATTTGCCACGACCTGAACTATTTGCCACGACCTGAACTATTTGCCACGACCTGAACTATTTGCCACGACCTGAACTATTTGCCACGACCTGAACTATTTGCCACGACCTGAACTATTTGCCACGATCTGAACTATTTGCCACGATCTGAACTATTTGCCACGACCTGAACTATTTGCCACGATCTGAACTATTTGCCACGATCTGAACTATTTGCCACGATCTGAACTATTTGCCACGACCTGAACTATTTGCCACGACCTGAACTATTTGCCACGACCTGAACTATTTGCCACGACCTGAACTATTTGCCACGACCTGAACTATTTGCCACGACCTGAACTATTTGCCACGACCTGAACTATTTGCCACGACCTGAACTATTTGCCACGACCTGAACTATTTGCCACGACCTGAACTATTTGCCACGACCTGAACTATTTGCCACGACCTGAACTATTTGCCCCGACCTGAACTATTTGCGCCGACCTGAACTATTTGCCCCGACCTGAACTATTTGCCACTACCTGAACTATTTGCCCCGACCTGAACTATTTGCCACAACCTGAACTATTTGCCACAACCTGAACTATTTGCCACAACCTGAACTATTTGCCACAACCTGAACTATTTGCCACAACCTGAACTATTTGCCACAACCTGAACTATTTGCCACGACCTGAACTATTTGCCACGACCTGAACTATTTGCCACGACCTGAACTATTTGCCACGACCTGAACTATTTGCCACGACCTGAACTATTTGCCACAACCTGAACTATTTGCCACAACCTGAACTATTTGCCACAACCTGAACTATTTGCCACAACCTGAACTATTTGCTACAACCTGAACTATTTGCCACAACCTGAACTATTTGCCACAACCTGAACTATTTGCCACAACCTGAACTATTTGCCACTACCTGAACTATTTGCCACAACCTGAACTATTTGCCACAACCTGAACTATTTGCCACAACCTGAACTATTTGCCACAACCTGAACTATTTGCCACAACCTGAACTATTTGCCACAACCTGAACTATTTGCCACAACCTGAACTATTTGCCACAACCTGAACTATTTGCCACAACCTGAACTATTTGCCACAACCTGAACTATTTGCCACAACCTGAACTATTTGCCACAACCTGAACTATTTGCCACAACCTGAACTAGTTGCCACAACCTGAACTATTTGCCACAACCTGAACTATTTGCCACAACCTGAACTATTTGCCACAACCTGAACTATTTGCCACAACCTGAACTATTTGCCACAACCTGAACTATTTGCCACAACCTGAACTATTTGCCACAACCTGAACTATTTGCCACAACCTGAACTATTTGCCACAACCTGAACTATTTGCCACAACCTGAACTATTTGCCACAACCTGAACTATTTGCCACAACCTGAACTATTTGCCACAACCTGAACTATTTGCCACAACCTGAACTATTTGCCACAACTTGAACTATTTGCCACAACTTGAACTATTTGCCACAACCTGAACTATTTGCCAAAACCTGAACTATTTGCCACAACCTGAACCATTTGCCACAACCTGAACCATTTGCCACAACCTGAACCATTTGCCACAACCTGAACTATTTGCCACAACCTGAACCATTTGCCACAACCTGAACTATTTGCCACAACCTGAACTATTTGCCACAACCTGAACTATTTGCCACAACCTGAACTATTTGCCACAACCTGAACTATTTGCCACAACCTGAACTATTTGCCACAACCTGAACTATTTGCCACAACCTGAACTATTTGCCACGACCTGAACTATTTGCCACGACCTGAACTATTTGCCACGACCTGAACTATTTGCCATGACCTGAACTATTTGCCATGACCTGAACTATTTGCCACAACCTGAACTATTTGCCACAACCTGAACTATTTGCCACAACCTGAACTATTTGCCACAACCTGAACTATTTGCCACAACCTGAACTATTTGCCACAACCTGAACTATTTGCCACAACCTGAACTATTTGCCACAACCTGAACTATTTGCCACAACCTGAACTATTTGCCACAACCTGAACTCTTTGCCACAACCTGAACTATTTGCCACAACCTGAACTATTTGCCACAACCTGAACTATTTGCCACAACCTGAACTATTTGCCACAACCTGAACTATTTGCCACAACCTGAACCATTTGCCACAACCTGAACCATTTGCCACAACCTGAACCATTTGCCACAACCTGAACCATTTGCCACAACCTGAACTATTTGCCACAACCTGAACCATTTGCCACAACCTGAACCATTTGCCACAACCTGAACTATTTGCCACAACATGAACCATTTGCCACAACCTGAACCATTTGCCACAACCTGAACCATTTGCCACAACCTGAACTATTTGCCACAACCTGAACTATTTGCCACAACCTGAACTATTTGCCACAACCTGAACTATTTGCCACAACCTGAACTATTTGCCACAACCTGAACTATTTGCCACGATCTGAACTATTTGCCACGACCTGAACTATTTGCCACGACCTGAACTATTTGCCACGTCCTGAACTATTTGCCACGACCTGAACTATTTGCCACGACCTGAACTATTTGCCACGACCTGAACTATTTGCCACGACCTGAACTATTTGCCACGACCTGAACTATTTGCCACGACCTGAACTATTTGCCACGACCTGAACTATTTGCCACGACCTGAACTATTTGCCACGACCTGAACTATTTGCTACGACCTGAACTATTTGCCCCGACCTGAACTATTTGCCCCGACCTGAACTATTTGCCCCGACCTGAACTATTTGCCCCGACCTGAACTATTTGCCACAACCTGAACTATTTGCCACAACCTGAACTATTTGCCACAACCTGAACTATTTGCCACAACCTGAACTATTTGCCACAACCTGAACTATTTGCCACAACCTGAACTATTTGCCACAACCTGAACTATTTGCCACAACCTGAACTATTTGCCACAACCTGAACTATTTGCCACAACCTGAACTATTTGCCACAACCTGAACTATTTGCCACAACCTGAACTATTTGCCACAACCTGAACTATTTGCCACAACCTGAACTATTTGCCACAACCTGAACTATTTGCCACAACCTGAACTATTTGCCACAACCTGAACTATTTGCCACAACCTGAACTATTTGCCACAACCTGAACTATTTGCCACAACCTGAACTATTTGCCACAACCTGAACTATTTGCCACAACCTGAACTATTTGCCACAACCTGAACTATTTGCCACAACCTGAACTATTTGCCACAACCTGAACTATTTGCCACAACCTGAACTATTTGCCACAACCTGAACTATTTGCCACAACCTGAACTATTTGCCACAACCTGAACTATTTGCCACAACCTGAACTATTTGCCACAACCTGAACTATTTGCCACAACCTGAACTATTTGCCACAACCTGAACTATTTGCCACAACCTGAACTATTTGCCACAACCTGAACTATTTGCCACAACCTGAACTATTTGCCACAACCTGAACTATTTGCCACAACCTGAACTATTTGCCACAACCTGAACTATTTGCCACAACCTGAACTATTTGCCACAACCTGAACTATTTGCCACAACCTGAACTACTTGCCACAACCTGAACTACTTGCCACAACCTGAACTATTTGCCACAACCTGAACTATTTGCCACAACCTGAACTATTTGCCACAACCTGAACTATTTGCCACAACCTGAACTATTTGCCACAACCTGAACTATTTGCCACAACCTGAACTATTTGCCACAACCTGAACTATTTGCCACAACCTGAACTATTTGCCACAACCTGAACTATTTGCCACAACCTGAACTATTTGCCACAACCTGAACTATTTGCCACAACCTGAACTATTTGCCACAACCTGAACTATTTGCCACAACCTGAACTATTTGCCACAACCTGAACTATTTGCCACAACCTGAACTATTTGCCACAACCTGAACTATTTGCCACAACCTGAACTATTTGCCACAACCTGAACTATTTGCCACAACCTGAACTATTTGCCACAACCTGAACTATTTGCCACAACCTGAACTATTTGCCACAACCTGAACTATTTGCCACAACCTGAACTATTTGCCACAACCTGAACTATTTGCCACAACCTGAACTATTTGCCACAACCTAAATTATTTGCCACAACCTAAATTATTTGCCACAACCTAAACTTAAGCCAGTATTACACTGTGGCGCTCGCCATGGCTCTGTTGTCTCTCTCTACAGATTTGGCGCTCGCCATTCTAAATAATTGCTATTACACTAGACGAGTCGATATGGCGGTGTTCGTCCAGCTGGTGGTAGTAATAAGACGTATAATAGGAACTAGATTATTGTAGCTATCTCCATTATGTTGAAAGTAATCTAAATCTGGGTCGTGATGCATTGAAATATAGGGAAAAATTTAAACAAAATCTTTGATGTGAATCGTTACAATAAAATTTGATGTCCTCATGAATATATATTTGATTAATTATCTTTTTGATAGTTGTGTGAATCAATTCGATCCATACCTATATAGTATTAATAAGTTTATATATCTATTGATTGTATGGCAACACTGCACACTCTACGACTTTACACATAAGCATTAATTCTATTTTATACAAAACCTGGTTATTTCTTATGCAGATTCTTCTATGTATTACGCGCAGTAGCCATTCAAAGTCTTAAATAACTTGTAAAATGAAAAAAAAACATACTTTTCCACTACTTCAAATCTCTCTAGCAGGCTTCAGTGACAATTTTATCTCCTCTAAAACGGTGGCGGTGTTCGTTCTATTGCGCAGTGAGCAATCACAATTTCATCGTGCTCGCCATGGCATTGTTCGCTATTAGAGAAAAAAGAGGCGGAGTTAGAAAGAAAAATAACAATACTTTTGTGAGCTCTCTTCTCACTATTTTATTACAATCGATTGTTTATTTTTTTTTTAATAGCCACAGACAAGAAGAATCGCGGTAAAACTCAATGAGATGTCAGATTGCTACTGAAAGTTGCAGCAATAGACAGAAAAAGAATAGTGTGTACGGGGCATAACCGACAGTAGCATTCACATTGGACAACAGAGTAATTAGTTTTACTCTACAGTGTGGATTCCATATTTCAGAAAATTCTTCAGGGGTTCAAGATACACTAGACATTAAACTAGGTAGTAAATGGCAATAAAATTCTCTCACAGACTACTGCAGTCTACCTAGTTAACTAAACTGATTCAATTGAATCGTTAAAAGATGAATATTAAATAATTAGAAAGTTTCCTAGCAGGACCCAATGCTTAGACATAACTGAATTTAAGTTGAACTCAGTAGGAAAGTAAGTTGCATCGTGACTTTAGTTTATGTTTGGCTGTTATACTGTGAGGTTTTCTTTCTGTGCTCTCTGTGATTTTTGTGGGTATATATAAATGTAGCCCCCAGGGCTCTCTCATGAAACTATTTGTAGTGAATGGAAGAATAGGGGGTGGTCTTCATTAGGCCCAAAAACTGTTGTTATTTGGATTTGTCTTGACTTTTCAATTCAATTTATTTTAACACATGTTTTAACATTACCTACAGGATTAGAAGATAGTGCTAGGATAAAGCACTTTAAGTACGATTATCCTCTTCCATCTTAGAGTGCACTCACCGGGGCTTGTTTCCACTTTCATTAAATTCCATGGTAAGAGTCTGCATTCACGAAGTAGCCTTTCTGCATCCATGAGTTTTGCCACCGAGAGTGGTAACCGGTAGATGACTCGATTCTTTGAGCGATTTTCCTTTCTGACTGCTTCTTCAAGTTCCTTATTTTTAATTTCTTTTTGACGCCAGCGATAAAGACCTTCCCTTACGAAACCAATGTTAAACTTACTGTAATGAAATATGAATGTAGTTGAGGGGTCATATTCAAATTGAGAGAGAATTTGTTAAATTAAGAAAGAACTTGTAGCCAGCCTAGACCAACTGTCAGTCTCTGCTTGAAACTAAAAACCAAAACAACTAAACTGCCTGACATTCAATCTGTTCCAATCGAACAGTTCATGAATCAATAGTTTTCTAATAATCAATAACGAATTACTCAATATTAATTCACCACTTCCAATGATATAAAAGCAGGTTGAGCTTAGAAATCGAGTGACTAGTTCATGAGTTTGGAAATACTTCCTCCCCTACCATTCTCTTTACCAAAAACTTTTAAATATATTAAATTATATACCTACCACTTATTTATATTTTATTGAGTTTTAGATTAATATCCCTAGCCTTATTACAACAATATTGTCATGAACTTTTTAATTGTTACTTTCTCTCTAGAATAAGATATTTTTAAACTTCAAGCTACATATTTCCTTTTCCTGAAAAATATTGAAATTATTCTAAATTTTTATTTTGTTGTAAGAATTAGCTGATTTATTTTGAAACATTGAATGAAAATAAAGTGATTATACATTAGAGTTTGTTAATTCGCAACAGATAAACATCTTTGCAGGTAAAGTTTGTACAGCAGACAATCTTTAAACGGACACCCCTAAAATGGTGTATGGCATTGTGTGGAATTTGGGTTATAAAAATAATAATATATATAAATGTGGATATCAAATTTGCAATCAATCATTTCATTTAATATCTTCCCTGTAGTGCCAGTTACCATATTAATATCATTATTTGTCCTGATTGTCGATAATATTCTACTTCTTCGTTGAGTCTTAGATCTTATGTTAGTCAAATAAATTAGCAATAATTCTTTTAAATTAATTACAGTTCTAATTTATTTTCCCATCTCTATCGATTTTTCTATCCATAGTGCCAGGATTGATGGATTAGCTATTATATGAACATTGCAACTAAATGATGGTAAGTAACTTTACATACTTTCACGTTGGACTGATCTTTTATTGTTTGTAAGTCTTTAGTAAAGTAATTGTTTCAGATGGAGTCTGCAGGTGAGGTTCCTGCAATAGCAGAAGGAGAGGGAGTTACTGCTGACCAATTCAATGTGATCTACTTGGTAGAAAAGGAAAATGTCAAGCAAGATGTTTCGGATCTCTCTTGCCAAGGTGTTGATCATAACCCCCTAGTGAAGGAAGTGGACCAAGATGAACTTTTATCTGATAATACATACTGTAATGATGTTAATAATGAACTTTCTGAAGAAGAAATAACTATCAAGCATGAAAATATTGATTATGAGATCAGAATTGAGCTTGATTCTGAGATTAAACTGATACATCTAGGAAAGGGGAGTAATAAAGATTCATCAAATTTGAACAAATGTGGAGCACCTCTTACTGAAGAATATGGATATTCAAATTGTTCTGAAATCTTTCATTCATCTGCTCTCAAAAGCCATACAAGAATTCACACTGGTGAAAAGCCATTCAAATGCAGTTATTGTGATAAGGCATTCTCTCATTCATCTGCTGTCAATAGCCATACAAGAGTTCACACTGGTGAAAAGCCATACAAATGTAGTTATTGTGATAAGGCATTCTCTCATTCATCTGTTCTCAATAGACATCAAAGAGTTCACACTGGTGAAAAGCCATTCAAATGCAGTTATTGTGATAAGGCATTCTCTGATTCATCTGCTCTCAATAGCCATACAAGAATTCACACTGGTGAAAAGCCATTCAAATGCAGTTATTGTGATAAGGCATTCTCTCATTCATCTGCTGTCAATAGACATCAAAGCGTTCACACTGGTGAAAAGCCATTCAAATGCAGTTATTGTGATAAGGCATTCTCTAGTTCATCTACTCTCAATAGCCATACAAGAATTCACACTGGTGAAAAGCCATTCAAATGCAGTTATTGTGATAAGGCATTCTCTCAATCATCTGCTCTTAATAGACATCAAAGAGCTCACACCGGTGAAAAACCTTTCAAATGCAGTTATTGTGATAGGTCATTCTCTGAGTCTTCTAATCTCGCTAAACATAAAATACTTAATCCTCCATTCTACTGGAATGGGACTGACAGAGATAAACTTGACACACAGAGCAACAATAGTCAGCCTAGCACAGTACATCAACAGCTCAACAAACCCCAGAATTCATATGATCAAACAATCTCAATCAAAACTCCCACCCAATACCTCAATCTTGAAGCTAGCTGAGAATTTTTTGAGAGGGGAAACTGCGGTAGAGGAGGAGACGGAAGACAGACGTGCGGTGGATATTGCTAGGAGGAAGAGAGCTAAGTATGTGGTGGAGGTGCAGAAAGAGATGGAGGTTGAGTGGGGAAGACACAAGCGAGCTATGTTCTACAAGGAAGAGTTAGATAAGGACTATGTATACAAAGCCAAGTCGCTGGAGTGGTTGAAGAAGGGAAGGCTAACTTTTGATGGAGAGAGAATGATCATGGCTGCCCAAGACCTAGGCTTGATGACGAACGCTTTTAAGGTGATGGCTGGTCTTGGGCAGAATGACAGATGTAGATTCTGTCACACAGAGCTAGAGAGTGTGGGACACCTGATCTCTGGATGCCAGACACTGCTATCAGAGGGCCACTACACTACAAGACATGACCGAATATGCAAATACCTCCACTGGATCATATGCAAACACTACAAGATAGAATCAATAGATAAGGTGTGGGAACATGAACCACAACCTATCTTTGAGAACCATCAAGCAATAGTTCACTACGACAGAATAATCCCTACAGCAAACTACATCCAAAATAGAGCAATCAAACCAGACCTTGTAATAGTTGACAAACAGACTAATACAGGCCTCATAATAGATGTCAGTGTGCCTAATGATGGTGGTATCAGCAGAGCAGAGAGAGAGAAGGTGACTAAGTACCAGCAGTTGAGTTATGAGTGTAGGAGAGTGTGGAGGCTGGAGAAGGTGGAGGTGATACCCGTGATTGTTGGTGCAACTGGTCTTGTCAAGAAGAACCTCATTAAGTATCTAGAATCGATCCCTGGGAATCCAAAATATGAAGAGGTTCAACTATCGGCACTCAAGGGCACTGTTGGTATCTTGAAACGTGTCCTTGGAGAAAACATACAGCAGTGACCGGCTGGCGGTGACTTTCTCCACTGCTGTATAGCTATGTTTTAAAATTTGTATTTTAAAGAGTATGAAAATAAATAAAAGTGAAACGCCATTCAAATGCAGTTATTGTGATAAAGCATTCTCTCAGTCATCTCATCTGAATAGTCATAAAAGAATTCACACAGGTGAAAAACCATTCAAATGCAGTTATTGTGATAAAGCATTCTCTCGGTCATCTCATCTCAATAGTCATCAAAAAATTCACACTTGTGATAAACCATTGAAGTGCAAAAGCTGATAAGGCATTTCTCAAGTCATATCACTTTGATAGTCATCAATGTGTTCACACTTTTGGTATCAAAATAGGAATAGAAACTCACGCACCAGATGAATACCTACCAAGCAGAGACATCACTAATAAGACAGTACCTCCTCAACCCTACACAAGCTACAAACCTCTACGGACAAAACTTTAGATGAATTATGCAGAGATACAGTACACTAACAAATAGCTCATCAATAAACACATAGTTGGTTCACTTGAGATCTTGCTATTGCTAAATTATTTGATCATGAAGAACGAGAGCACAATTAGCTCTTAATTAAATTATCAAATAATTAATGACAATTTTATTCAGAGTTCTTTCAGACCTTTCATAACTTGAAAACTATGGAGTTAATAGAAATACACGAACTATCTTGGATGATTTCATTACTTTTCCATCCCCTGTATATAGTTTACGTTATTAGTTACCCTAAAATAATTCTATTGATATGCTTACTACAGCACGTGTTTTTGATGTCTTGACGTGATCTCACTTTGAGTATGAAACTGTATTTGCTTTTTTATCACAAATTGTTTGAGTATTCAGATTTGTCTCATTTCTAATGTATTATAGTGATTGTTAATAGTATTCTTAATTTGATATAGTATTCTTCTGATAACAAAGTACTAATATCTTTTATTCTTCATCCTCCATTCTAAATAAATTGTGTAAGTTAGTGATATTGTTTGGGGTTCAACTTATTCTTCTCACATTTATAAACTATGTCTCTTACAGAAAAAAATAGTAAAGATTACTTATAGTTGCGATTTGCAGCACACAACTCCCTTGTTCTATAGAACCAAAAGCTTAAATTTATTTGATGTCCATAAATTATAATAGGGAAGTACATGCTTAAAGAATTAAATAGTTCCAATCCTAATTTTTCAACGTTTAACAGTCTATATTTCACTCGATCAGTAGATTATATTGTACCACATTTGCAACGACTCTCTGTGGTCCGACTATTTGGAATAGCATACCGTCTGATATCCGTAAAGCTAAATCACTCTCAATATTTAAATCAAAATACAAGCATTATTTAATATCTCAATGTTGCTAATATACAGTGTTGTAGTGTCTGAAAGTTACTACCACTGCGTATCACTACTTACCTTATATTTTGCTCTCCTTTGATAAATTTGGTCATGTAGTATAACTTTAATAAATGTATTGTGATGTTCATTTAACTTTCATTGCCCGAAAAGTATTCTCTAAATACTTATATATGGACTTGATTTCTGATATTGTATTGTATATGTTTTTTAATAGCTTACAGCCTGTCCGACTGTGAGCTATGTTGTAAAAGGACAACATTTTATCAATAAAGATGCTTCAATGTTCGGAATAAATAAATAAATTATTCCACCCCGGTAGATTCCACACAAGCTAAATTACACCCCAGTGACAATGCTCATTAGTAGGGTTGTGACAATATGCGTTTAAAATCATAGATCCTGAAAATATTATTGACTGAGAGAAATAAACAGTATTGAATCGTTCTAATTCAGCGGTATATAGTATTCGATATCATTGTATTTCGTTTCGTCTATGATATTCCTAAGATATATCAGTTAAAACGCATATTGTCACAACCCTACTAATGAGCATTCTCACTGGGGTGTAATTTACCTTGTGTGGAATCTACCACACAATAGATTGTAATTCAACATCTTTTTCAAAAAGCTAATTCAAGTCATCATATAGGATGCTAATCTTAGTAACTTTACATGAATAATAAATATGGCTATACAGTAGTACTTCTCCATAATTTTTAGTCCTGAGAAATGAAATAGCTATGCTGTTGCTACAATGAATTTATTTAAATAAGCAAGAAAATATTTCATGTAGTCTGCTATGAAATGGCCAGTTTCTTTTTCAACTCCTCTATAGTGAAATAAATGTTCTATTGTAGCTATATAATTAGGAATCTCTCCAGTGACTAATACCTCTTACACCATATCAATAAATCTTCTGAAATATTGCGAAGTCGTGAAGAAATAACTCAGACGATATCTTGATACATTTGGACATGTTTAGGGGTAGGGTAGCTCAATTCAATTGAAATGTTTTCCTAATAGACAACAACACAAATAATCATAATGTCACAGTTTATTTTTAAGTTGACATGTTGAGCAAGTTAACATCTTTAACATGAAACTGCAGTACATGTTTTTACAACAATGGTTTGAAGAGTTGTTGAGGGGCTCGGCTTGCAGAGACAGCTCATATAATATGTTCGCTTTTTGATATGGAACGCTTTATGAATTTATGTTTTGGATGCTATAGGACAAAAATTCGCGAGGCCAAAATCTCTCCATGTGAAAAAAGTTAATAATCCCCCAGTCTTAAAACCCTGTGCAATATTCCCCACCTGCTTATCAAAAACATCCTGGTCAAAAAAAAAAAAGATAAGTATCTCAACTAATAAAGAGCGTTCACACAACATTTCTTTCTGCTGTAAATATTCAGCTTCTGATTGATCAACAGAAGGTTTATTTTACTAGAATGAAAATGCAAATTACCTTGAATTATATACTAACAAAACCTAACCCGTGAAGTGGGCAGAGGTAGGCATCGCTACTTTGAAAAGCAGCAGCGCTTTTGCTGCGCTACATGCTGAATGATGTAGCGGCACTGCCGCTACCACTACATTTAAAAAAAAACAGCGGCGCTGCCTCTACAGCAAAATATAGAGGCGTCGCTACAACGCTACTTTTGAAGAAAAATTCTCATATGCTATAAAATTGAATTGATTTTATTTACGGCCACATACAGTGAAGTAATTTATAGATGATCCCCTGAAGAAGATTACTTGCAAAGGAAAGAGCGACTAAAAAGTAGCTAATACACGTAGCTTGTCCTTGATCAAGAGAGAATTCAAGAGGAACCCATTGGAAACCAGTGATGCAGTTTTTATAAGTTTCGGTGAAGAAAACTCATCAAAAACCCCCACTATGGACTTTCGAAGGATACACATGGATACTGACACTTTCACCTCTAATGTTTTTTCGAAGGATACACATGAGAAATTAATGGGCGGAGAAGTATCTTATGACTGATTACCAAATACTACTCTTCACAGATAAATTGCGTTCCACTCTCGACGTCCCTGACGGATGGAATAAAACTTGGCTCACTCATACCTCACCACATCGCCACCGAATTTAACGTCAATATTGGAGTGGAGGTGTGGTAATTTGGGCTGGAACCATTGGAAATGAACTGGTCGTATCTTTCAGGATTCCAGAAGGAGTGAAATAAATATTACTAAATATATAAACTTTTTGAAGGATGGATATGTTCATTTGATCTAACACTCCTATTCCAGGTATTTTCTATTTAAAGTATCTATCTATTAATTACTCTCCTATACTGAGTTAGAGTTAATCTATTATGGGATATTAAAACCTGAAATAAATTCACTACTTTAAATTTTCGTCGCAATCAATGTTTGATAATAGTCTTGTATATAGTACTCTGACCACAGTTTATAGAATAGGGACTATATGAACTGTGACTCTAATTTCATTTTTAATTTTATTTCTTTATAACTCATAGAAAATGAGATATATTATCAAGGAGTGACAATTATAAATTTCTTGTTACTTTTACTTACTTTACTTTCCATTTGGAAATTAAACTGAGTCGTGATTTGGCAACTAAAGCGGGGGAGGCCTGTACTACGTATGGGGAAATTCTATCGAAGTAACAGAAAAAAATATTAATAGAAAATATACCAGGTATTACCAGTACGACAATAGGTTATCACAGAGAGGTAAAAGCTGGACGTGGAATGAGGATATCAAGACCATTTAGCTAGTCAATGATGGGGAGCACTAAGTACTCACACTGTAACTGGACTGTGGTAGTCGTTCTTAGAAATTCGGGGATGATGATGATGCGTACTGCATGGATAGAAGGAAGTGGTGCGAAAGAGGATGAGTCATGTGTATGAATGGGAGCGACAAAGAGGCCACATGTGTGATTGGAATGGTGGTGTTGTGCAATTGTTGGAGCAGAAAGTGAGGCGGGTGGAAGATTTGGTATGCATGTATGAGGGATGTGGGAAGGTATGCAAGTCAATTGGGGGTTTGTCTGTTCATCAGAAAAGGATGTAATACATTGGGTGGCGGATGAGAGGGTTAGGTTTGAATGTAGTGTATGCGGTATAAATCTGGAGACTGAGGATGTGAATGTGAATCATGATAGGAGCTGCACGGATAGTGCGCGTGAGGAAAATAGGAGGGAGATTGAAGGGTGTGGAGTTTTCTAGATTTCAAGAAAGCCTTCGACTTGGTTAACCATGACATTCTGTTGTATAAATTACATCATTATGGAGTGAGAGATTTTTTTTGGAAGTGGCTGAGGTCTTATTTAACTAGTCGTTTCCAGTATGTTAATATAGATAATGTTAATTCTTCTGGAAGAATGGTTACACATGGTGTTCCACAGGGTTCAATTCTGGGGCCATTTCTTTTTCTGGTTATGATAAACGATTTTCCTAACACGTCAACTTCATTTAGGTTTAATTTGTTTGCTGATGACAGTATCATAATGTATAGTTTTGATCCAAAGGATTATAGAAATGTAAATGTGGTAGTCAATAATAACCTTGATCAGGTGTATAGTTGGTTATGCTCTAATAAAATCAGAGTAAATGTGAATAAAAAAAAGTACATCGTATTTTCATATAGAAATAGTATAGAAATACCTCAAATTAAACTAGGACCAGATGTTCTGGAACAAACTGTGAGCACAAGATTTCTTGGGCTATATTTAGATGAGAAACTGAAATTTAAGGTGCATATTGATTATATAGCAAGTAAGATATCAAAGTCTCTCGGCATACTGAATAGAGTTAAGCATTCTTTGCCAACTACTGTAATGAAAAACTTATATTTCTCATTAATATATCCTTATCTGATATACGCTATTGAATCTTGGTTTAGTGCACCCAAGTGCTTTTCTGACAAGATATTCATCCTACAAAAGAGGTGTATAAGGGGGATATATAACTAACCGTATAATACTCATACGACTCCTTATTTTGAGATGGCTAATCTTTTAACTGTTCCTTGTCTTTACAAGAAGAGTATTTTACTGTACATGTTTAAAACACTCAATACTGGTTATGACTCCAAACTTCTGAATATGCTTGTACGCAATGGTGATGTCAGAATCATAGGGAGAATTTTGTATTGCCTAGATGTAGGAGAACCATTTTGCAAAATAGTATTTTGTTTAGAGGATCTGAATTGTGGAATGGGCTCTCGGTAGATGTGAGGAAGACTAAATCGTTATCAACCTTCAAAAGGTGTGTCAGTGATATGTACTGTGGCCTGTAGTGTGACGTCATATTAATTAATAATTATTATATGTAAGCGTATCTTGTAAGCAGCATTGTATTGTAGTTGTGTTTCTTGAACTGTTTTTGATTTTTTTGTCTTCCCATTATCATGTTTCTCTGTCTGTTCTGTGCATACCATCCTTTAATAAGTATCACACGTTGAAACTATCAATTTGTAAATCTATTTTTATTCATTTATTAGATAGGTTGCCCCTAAAAGCCATTGAGCTTAAAGGGCCGTGGAAATAAATAAAATTTCAATATGCTTGTTTTGTGTATTTTTTAAGTTTTAGAATGCCTTAGTGTATTGTATTGCTTTTCTTTTCTTCTTTCTTACTTTCTTCACGAATAAATTGTTTCATTGTTTCACTTAAATTCAGTTATGTCTAAGCATTGGGTCCTGCTAGGAAACTTTCTATTTATTTAATATTCATCTTTTAACGATTTTATTTTATCAGTATAGTTAACTAGGTAGACTGTAGTAGTCTGTGAGAGAATTTTATTGCCATTTACTACCTAGTTTAATGTCTAATGTATCTTGAACCCCTGAAGAATTTTCTGATATATGGAATCCACAGTGTAGAGTAAAACTAATTACTCTGTTGTCCAATGAGAATGCTAATGTCTCTTATGCCCCGTACACATTATACACTAAAAAGTGCATGATCCCGTAACACTCACTAAAAGCTGGCTGACTTAGTGACAACGCGAGAATTTTTATGTGCCCAAGAGAGAATTGAGAGCGGGCATTCTTTTTCTGTCTAATGCTGCCATTTTCAGTAGCAATCTGACATCTCTTTGAGTTTTAACGCGATTCCCCTTGTCTGTGGCTATTAAAATCAGTCGACTATAATAAAATAGGGGGAATAAATCTCCCAAAAGTATTGACATCAATTATTAATGAACTTAAATTATGCAAATGAAGAGGTAGTAAATTAATAAATTGTTTTACTGAATCAGTTTAATGAAAACAAGACAGGATCCCTCAAATTTGGAACCAACTTATGTTATTTAATATTCTTTATAACTAAGTTTCGGTAGTAGCAAATAGTTTAGGTAGTAGCAAATAGTTTAGGTAGTAGCAAATGGTTTAGGTAGTAGCAAATGGTTTAGGTATTAGCAAATGATTTAGGTAGTAGCAAATGGTTTAGGTAGTAGAAAATAGTTTAGTTAGTGGCAAATAATTTTGGTAGGGGCAAATACTTTGCTAGTGGCAAATAGTTTTGGCAGTGGCAAATAGTTTAGGTAGTACCAAATAGTTTAGGAAAGTAGCAAATAGTTCAGGTAGTAGCAAATAGTTTTAGTGGTAGCAAATAGTTCAGGCAGAAGCAAATATTTTAAGAAAAAGCAAATAGTTTAGGTAGTTTCCGTTACTAATAACTATAATCTGTATTCATTTAAGTGTCGATAACTCAAGAGTTTAATTCACTGAGAATATTTTCTGATATCAGTAGTTAAACGACCTACAAGTGAAAGATCTGCAACACAAAATTTCAAATTAACACAATCGTATTTCTGCTTAACTAGGAAAAACTGCTCACTTGAGCATGGCTCTAGAAACCGCGTAGAATAGGAAGCAGGCAGGTTATCTCCAATAATTTCAAATTACTCTAGATCGGGGTCATGCTGCATTGAAATTTGGGAAAAGTTGGGAAAAAACCCTAAAGTGAAATCATAATAATGAAATAAGGAGCCACCGCCAGTATTTATTTAGATAATTACCTACTTTATAGTTGTGTGTTCATCTTATGTCAGAAAAGCATGTTCAAATTGTTCATGGCTATATTAAGTAATTATCACACGGTAGCCATACTTACAAAGTCTTGAGTTAGTTAAGAATGAGACAATATTTAACAGTTAGTTAAGAATGAAACAATATTTAACAGTTAGTTAAGAATGAGACAATATTTAACAGTTAGTTAAGAATGAAACAATATTTAACAGTTAGTTAAGAATGAGAAAATATTTAACAGTTAGTTAAGAATGGAGACATTATTTAACAGTTAGTTCAGAATGGAGACAATATTTAACAGTTAGTTAAGAATGGAGACAATATTTAACAGTTAGTTGAGAATGGAGACATTATTTAACGGTTAGTTCAGAATGGAGACAATATTTAACAGTTAGTTAAGAATGAGACAATATTTAACAGTTAGTTACGAATGGAGACAATATTTAACAGTTAGTTAAGAATGAGACATTATTTAACTGTTAGTTCAGAATGGAGACAATATTTAACAGTTAGTTCAGAATGGAGACAATATTTAACAGTTAGTTGAGAATGGAGACATTATTTAACAGTTAGTTCAGAATGGAGACATTATTTAACAGTTAGTTAAGAATGAGACAATATTTAACAGTTAGTTAAGAATGGAGACATTATTTAACAGTTAGTTAAGAATGAGACAATATTTAACAGTTAGTTAAGAATGGAGACATTATTTAACAGTTAGTTGAGAACGAGACAATATTTAACAGTTAGTTAAGAATGGAGACATTATTTAACAGTTAGTTGAGAACGAGACAATATTTAACAGTTAGTTAAGAATGAGACAATATTTAACAGTTGGTTAAGAATGAGACAATATTTAACAGTTAGTTAAGAATGAGACAATATTTAACAGTTAGTTAAGAATGGAGACATTATTTAACAGTTAGTTAAGAATGAGACAATATTTAACAGTTAGTTAAGAATGAGACAATATTTAACAGTTAGTTGAGAATGGAGACAATATTTAACAGTTAGTTCAGAATGGAGACAATATTTAACAGTTAGTTAAGAATGAGACAATATTTAACAGTTAGTTAAGAATGGAGACATTATTTAACAGTTAGTTAAGAATGAGACAATATTTAACAGTTAGTTGAGAATGGAGACAATATTTAACAGTTAGTTAAGAATGAGACAATATTTAACAGTTAGTTAAGAATGGAGACATTATTTAACAGTTAGTTGAGAACGAGACAATATTTAACAGTTAGTTAAGAATGAGACAATATTTAACAGTTGGTTAAGAATGAGACAATATTTAACAGTTAGTTAAGAATGAGACAATATTTAACAGTTAGTTAAGAATGGAGACATTATTTAACAGTTAGTTAAGAATGAGACAATATTTAACAGTTAGTTAAGAATGGAGACATTATTTAACTGTTAGTTCAGAATGGAGACAATATTTAACAGTTAGTTAAGAATGAGACAATATTTAACAGTTAGTTAAGAATGAGACAATATTTAACAGTTAGTTAAGAATGAGACAATATTTAACAGTTAGTTAAGAATGGAGACATTATTTAACAGTTAGTTAAGAATGAGACAATATTTAACAGTTAGTTAAGAATGGAGACCATATTTAACAGTTAGTTCAGAATGGAGACAATATTTAACAGTTAGTTAAGAATGAGACAATATTTAACAGTTATTTAAGAATGAGACAATATTTAACAGTTAGTTAAGAATGGAGACATTATTTAACAGTTAGTTCAGAATGGAGACATTATTTAACTGTTAGTTCAGAATGGAGACAATATTTAACAGTTAGTTAAGAATGAGACAATATTTAACAGTTATTTAAGAATGAGACAATATTTAACAGTTAGTTAAGAATGGAGACATTATTTAACAGTTAGTTCAGAATGGAGACAATATTTAACTGTTAGTTCAGAATGGAGACAATATTTAACAGTTAGTTAAGAATGGAGACAATATTTAACAGTTAGTTGAGAATGGAGACATTATTTAACAGTTAGTTCTGAATGGAGACAATATTTAACAGTTAGGAGGATAAGGATAAGGATAAGGATGTTTATTGAAGAAAAGTAATAAAAAACAATACATGAGACAATATTTAACAGTTAGTTAAGAATGGAGACAATATTTAACAGTTAGTTCAGAATGGAGACAATATTTAACAGTTAGTTAAGAATGAGACAATATTTAACAGTTAGTTAAGAATGGAGACATTATTTAACAGTTAGTTAAGAATGAGACAATATTTAAAAGTTAGTTAAGAATGGAGACAATATTTAACAGTTAGTTCAGAACGGGGACAATATTTAACAGTTAGTTGAGAATGGAGACATTATTTAACAGTTAGTTCAGAATGGAGACAATATTTAACAGTTAGTTAAGAATCGAGACATAATTTAACAGTTAGTTAAGAATTGAGACAATATTTAACAGTTAGTTAAGAATGAGACAATATTTAACAGTTAGTTAAGAATGGAGACATTATTTAACAGTTAGTTAAGAATGAGACAATATTTAAGGGGACCGTCCGTAAATTTTGTAAACAAATTTATTAATAATGCTACGGTTATGAAACTTGGTTCCTAAATATAAAATTGAATAATATTATGTTTTTGTTCGTGGCATTTTTTCGATTAGACGCATAGAAAACAAGTTATTCGAATTTCGAACGAATTTCGAACTGGGTATTCAAACATGTACTTCTAATACAGTTTTTGTAGCTACGGGTTTGCGGTTTTTTTCATTCGATTCTCCTGGTGATTCTCTACAAAAGCCTGAAGATCGATTTTTGAATTTCGAATTAGTTTACGAAAAATTTGATTTTTCGTGAAAAAACTAAAATTTTCAAAAAAAAAAAAAATTAAATTTCTAAAAAAAAAAATTGTATTTCGAAATTCAAAAATCGATCCTCAAGCTTTTGTAGAGAATTACCAGGAGAATCGAATGAAAAAAACCGCAATACTCTAGCTTCAACCAAAAAAATGTGCGGGGTTTTGAATTACAAGATTTGTAGATCTCAAAATTAGTAGGAATTTCCTTTCAAAGTTTGATGATCTGACACGCAGCATCCATCCACTTCGAAGGTTTAGGGATAACTGAGCAATCTTTCTTTGCATTCATTGATGTGGGCGTTATATAGTGGTAGGTTAGATACCAGATATAGCGAGATAATTAATTATTACGAATTATAATTGGCTGAGAGATGGTTTTTAGAGTACATATTGACTCCCTATCCCCCGGCCCACTTTTCCCTTTCTCCCTCTCCCCAGGGGGTTAGAGTTATACGAGACTTCTGATATTTTGCACACACTATAAGAAGGTTATAAAACAACTATTTAAACAATAAAAAAAAAAGATAAAATTTTGAGATTTCTTCGCGGACGGTCCCCTTAACAGTTAGTTAAGAATGGAGACATTATTTAACAGTTAGTTGAGAATGAGACAATATTTAACAGTTAGTTAAGAATGAGACAATATTTAACAGTTGGTTAAGAATGAGACAATATTTAACAGTTAGTTAAGAATGAGACAATATTTAACAGTTAGTTAAGAATGGAGACATTATTTAACAGTTAGTTAAGAATGAGACAATATTTAACAGTTAGTTAAGAATGGAGACATTATTTAACTGTTAGTTCAGAATGGAGACAATATTTAACAGTTAGTTAAGAATGAGACAATATTTAACAGTTAGTTAAGAATGGAGACATTATTTAACAGTAAGTTAAGAATGAGACAATATTTAACAGTTAGTTAAGAATGGAGACAATATTAAACAGTTAGTTCAGAATGGAGACATTATTTAACAGTTAGTTAAGAATGAGACAATATTTAACAGTTAGTTAAGAATGGAGACATTATTTAACAGTTAGTTAAGAATGAGACAATATTTAACAGTTAGTTAAGAATGAGACAATATTTAACAGTTGGTTAAGAATGAGACAATATTTAACAGTTGGTTAAGAATGAGACAATATTTAACAGTTAGTTAAGAATGGAGACAATATTTAACAGTTAGTTAAGAATGGAGACAATATTTAACAGTTAGTTAAGAATGAGACAATATTTAACAGTTAGTTAAGAATGGAGACATTATTCAACAGTTAGTTAAGAATGAGACAATATTTAACAGTTAGTTAAGAATGGAGACAATATTTAACAGTTAGTTCAGAATGGAGACATTATTTAACAGTTAGTTAAGAATGAGACAATATTTAACAGTTAGTTAAGAATGGAGACATTATTTAACAGTTAGTTAAGAATGAGACAATATTTAACAGTTAGTTAAGAATGAGACAATATTTAACAGTTGGTTAAGAATGAGACAATATTTAACAGTTGGTTAAGAATGAGACAATATTTAACAGTTAGTTAAGAATGGAGACAATATTTAACAGTTAGTTCAGAATGGAGACATTATTTAGCAGTTAGTTAAGAATGAGACAATATTTAACAGTTAGTTAAGAATGGAGACATTATTTAACAGTTAGTTAAGAATGAGACAATATTTAACAGTTAGTTAAGAATGAGACAATATTTAACAGTTGGTTAAGAATGAGACAATATTTAACAGTTGGTTAAGAATGAGACAATATTTAACAGTTAGTTAAGAATGGAGACAATATTTAACAGTTAGTTAAGAATGGAGACAATATTTAACAGTTAGTTAAGAATGGAGACAATATTTAACAGTTAGTTAAGAATGGAGACAATATTTAACAGTTAGTTAAGAATGAGACAATATTTAACAGTTAGTTAAGAATGAGACAATATTTAACAGTTAGTTAAGAATGAGACAATATTTAACAGTCAGTTAAGAATGAGACAATATTTAACAGTTAGTTAAGAATGAGACAATATTTAACAGTTAGTTAAGAATGAGACAATATTTAACAGTTAGTTAAGAATGGAGACAATATTTAACAGTTAGTTAAGAATGAGACAATATTTAACATTTAGTTAAGAATGGAAACAATATTTAACAGTTGGAGGACCTTACAAACACTGATATCTTAAAAAAGAACAGGTAAAACTTCAACCTATTTCCTATTTCTAAAAACTACATAGTAACAAAATGTAACAAGTTATTTAACATCAATTTTTTTAAAGAAATCATTACAGACATGTTTAATAGAAAGACATTTTAACATCGAATGATATCATAAATCAATAGAATTACACTCAAATTACCGGACCCTCAAAGTATTCGGAAATTAACTGTTAGAAATGGTTATGAACCAATCTGACCTTTAGCAATTTACCTATCATTTTTCTTCACCTACTTTCCAAGTATGTGTTCCTATTGAAGTGTTCGAGTCCAATGCATTTAGGTGATGTTACCCATATAATAACATATGAGTCAGCTGTGATTTTTGATTCTGGACTTGGACGGGAGTCTCAGAGCAAGTCCCACATGTCTCGACGGGATAGAGTTAACCTGTCCTGTCTGAGATGTGGACACCACTCTCCCTTACCCTCACAGGGTTGGGAGTTCCGATTCACATCGGTGTGTGTTTTGCCATACCGGCCAAAGATCTCTCTCCCATATCCTCACACTATGCCCGTCTCTACAAATACACAGGACTAGACACAACATCCATTCACTGGAGCACCTTTGGACCGTGCGCAGACAGAATGCCTACGGACAGAATGCCTACGGACAAAATGCCTAATAGACAAAATGCCTAATGGACAAAATGCCTAACGGACAAAATGCCAAACAGACAAAATGCCTAACAGACAAAATGCCTACCGGACAAAATGCTTAAAATGCATTTATACTTATTTCAAATATTGAAACTGTGGACATAAATTTGAAATAACTTAGACCAAGTGGAAACAAAAAGTATTGTCTCAATGAGAGTTTATTAAATCACTTTAACATTGAATATGAACATTTGTAACTCAGCGTGCTAAGTGTAAACACTCTCTTATTTCAATTCACTGTGTTTGTGATTTATCACTAAACTGTTTGTTCTATTTATCAAAATGCTCTAAAAAATAATCTACCTATAAGTTTGTTAAAATGATGAGAAAAAAATGAGGAAAGAATAGTTTTCTCATCATTTTAACAAACTTATAGCTAAGACACTAAATTGTATCGAACTAATGCACTTTAGTGCATCCAAACTACAGTTTGATGCACTAAAGTGTCTCGCTTTAGAGACAAAGCCTTAGGGTGAACTCCGAGCACCTGAGTGGGTGCATCAGAATGTGCATACCTATAATAATATTAATAAGCATACCTGCAATAATATCATATTTATCTCAATATGAACGATATAGTTTTAATTATTAATGCTGGAGAAGCAGTTTGACAATCCGTATTTTTTTTTGCTATATTTTTCAACAGAGCGTTAAAGTGCTGTGAATTTTTTTGATTTATGCAGTCTCATCAGGAGACAAATTGACTGAATACTGCCTTAAATTTGACTTATATTTCTCATTTATAGTAACAATATTTATATTATAATTCTTATAGTATCACATTAATTGCAAAGTATGAAATAGTTCGTCCCTGATATTTTGTATCCATGTGGTCCATACGAGTATTGTTTTCAATCATTCAATCCTAAATTCATTTTCCATTTTAATCCAAAAAAGTCAACCTGTGTCATAAAGAGAGTGCCAGACCTGATCTAGTGCTGTTTGACTGATTTGCCGATTCTTGAAAATAGTGAATTATGTAAGTATGCGAAGCCTAATCGTGCCAAATGAGAGTTTCAAGTATAGGATTATCCTTATTAAGTATTTTTTATAAAAATTTCTGAAATATTTGAGCGGGATTAATTAAGTTTTAGATCTTTTTCCTTCGTATCAGAATCATGAGTGTTGCAACGGTTGAACATTTCGTGGAATTCTGGGACGAAAATCTATTTAAGTTATTTATCATCTGAAAAATCACCTCAAAATTTTTACCAAAGCTATTTACACAGCTCATACTTTATTTTAATTCAAAGTATGTCATCATCCTTTATCATTATGTACAGAATATGAAGTAATTCAGGAATTGCATTTCACGAAATCAGTTTTGGCGGGTAAAAGATAATTCCGTAAGATACAATTCGATTATCACTCGATATTTCCGTCATAAGACAGTTTGGCCCCGACAATTGGGCCCAAAACAATTTGGCTCAACGACAATTGGGCCCACGACAATTGGGCCCCAAAACAATTAAGCCCAGAAAAAATTGGGCAGAAAACACAATAAAGAAATGTGACCTTGTTTTTACTAGGGAAGTGACAATATTATCCTTAAATTTATGAAATGAAGAGCGAGTGAGACGACAAAAAAGTTTCCATCCTTTTATTTTTCTAGAGCTTTCGAATAATTCAATATTCATTATCAATATCCTAATTTTGACTAATTTTAAACAAGGTAGTATTATTTTGTTTAAAATTAGTCAAAATTAGGATATTGATAATGAATATTGAATTATTCGAAAGCTCTAGAAAAATAAAAGGATGGAAACTTTTTTTGTCGTCTCACTCGCTCTTCATTTCATAAATTTACTGAGATTTCCAAGAAGGAAGCCAATTACTGAAAATATTATCTTTGAAATGCTTTATATTCTCTAAAAATATGTTAATATTTTTTAATTCGATTCATATACTTGATAAGGTATATATTAGCCATTAGCCACTCAATTCACATTTGGATGCTAATCTCATGTTTCAATGTAATGAAAACCTTTGAAGTATATAAATAAGTCTTATTATTTTGAATCATGTCATACGGTTCCAATGTGTAATACTCATCGTCTGATATAGACAAATATTTAGAAAAAATGGGTAAATTTTAAAGGTTAAACGTTACATTGAACAGTTGTTTGGATAAAATGAGATTATGAGAATACAGTTTGTAATAATAATTCATAAACCTCTTCAATATTGAACACTGAACAACATTTAAATAATTCACATTAACTTTAATTCAATTTGTATGTTCCAATAATTCCGGCATGTCTAAAATACCTACATTCTTATTTTCTATTGTTTCTTCGTCTAAAATAGCTACATTCTTATTTTCTATTGACTGCATCCTAACTCATTTACTTCACAAGAGTTCACTAAATAGATGTACTGTAACTAAGAAATTTGTTGCTTACATATGGCCTATCTCGGAACAGAAAATTATTGTAGTTTAAAAAAATAATAATATTTATTCATGAAAAGAATATGTTCTATTAAAATACAATTATTTTTCATAACTAGAATAAATTTTTTTGTGTAAGGAATATTCTTTAATTTAAATATACTCAAAACTATATTTCTATACATAACGAATATTGTCACAAACCTAGTTATTACAGTAGCTAGGGTCTTTAATTAAGTCAATACAGTAAACTTTGAAAAAAAATGGAAAATAATATAATTGTCTCGGGGCCTAATTGTCGTAGGCCCAGTTGTCTTGCGGCCTAATTGTCTGGGACCAATTGTCCTGGGCCCAATTGTCGGCGGGCCCTTATCAAGCCTTAGAGTTAACTCTAAACACCTGGGTCAGGGTGCATTAATTGGAGTTGTTTATTTTTCTCCGTGTACTCATTATATATTATTTCTAGTGTATTTCCCATTAAAATTAATAGGTTATTGATAGTAAAAGAATAGTTTCATATAAATTAAACATATATATTTCTAAAGAATATATTTAAACAAATAGCTAAATTGAGAAAAATTGAGTCGAATATATTTGAGTCGTATATATTTGAGTCAAATATATTTGAGTCAAAAATATTTGAGTCTAAACTATTTGAGTCTAAACTATTCGAGTCAAAAATATTTAATTATTATAGTCTAATTTTAATCTACTATTCACTAGCATATTCTGTTTTACTCAATCAATAATCATTTTTAGCAAAACTTTTAATATTCATTTGCAACCGCTGAGAGTTTTAATCAATAATATTTTAAGAACAATTTTAAACGTGAGAGGGGATGAAAATAACCTCCCTACTATGGTTTTAAATGAAATGAATATAAATCTGAAACTTTTAAAATTTGAAGATGTCGTTGACTACTTTTTAATCAAATTTTTACGTAGAGCATTATATGACGAGCCTCATCTTTTAAATAAATATTTTACTAACTTCTTCCCTTCTCACGAGCATAATACTGAAACAAATAGGTTATATCTTCCTCCAATTCGAACAGAAGTGGAGCGAAATTTTACTATTTTTAGATCCATAGAATTGTACAACAAACTTCCTACTATTTTAACAGAACCAATGTCAGATTTTAAATTTAAGAATCTTTTTAGAGAATATTGTTTTAGTAAATATAGTTCCTAGTTTTCTATTGTTTTTAGGTTTTTAATTAGGTTTCACAAGTTTTTACTTTCTCCGAACCTTATAACTGCATTTAATTAATTGTATTTTTATTTGAATTGTGCATTTTTTAGTTTTACTTTGTATTTAGAAAGCTTAAATAAATAACTAAGAAAAAATAAAAAAATACTATATGAATTAATAAAATAAAAGATCAAACTATATTTACGACTTATTAATTGATTCAATAATATCAGAGGAATAAAAATAAACCTGAATTCATCTTCACTATCTCTAAAAAAAACTTTATATATGAGTAAAAAGCCAGTAATTCATGAGTGATCGAGACCGTACCATAATATTCTGCAAAATGTATAAATTCACCCTAATATTTTCTAAATTCGTCATAATTTCAAAATTCCATCATATTCAATTTGACTCCCATCAAATCCTATTAATTTCCACCAAATACTAAATCCTACCACAAAATCTTCCAAATTTCCACTAAATACTGTACTGTCAAAACTACAACACTGTATGTTAGTAATATTGAGATATTAAATTTTGATTTTGATTCAGAGTGATTTAGCTTTACGGACATCAGACGGTATGCTATTCCAAATAGTCGGACCACAGATAGACGTTGAAATTGTGGTACAATATAATCTACTGATCGAGTGATTTATAAATTGTTAAACGTTGAAAAAATAGGATTGGAACTATATTTATATCTTCAAACATAAACTGCCCTATTTAAATTTGTGGGCATCCATCAAATATTTTTCAGCTTTTGATTCTATAGAACAAGGGAGTTGTGTGCTGCAAAACAGCAACTATAAGTAATCTTTTTACTATTTTTTATCAGGCTGATAAGAATGAGTTGAATCCCAAACAATATCACCGACTTACACAATTTATTTAGAATTGAGGATGAAGAATCAAAGATATTAGTACTTTGTTATCAGAAACATATTAATTAAAAAATACTATTAACAATCACTATAATACATCAAAAAATGTGACAAATCCGAATACTCAAACAATTTGTGATAAAATAGCAAATACAGTTTAAAACTCAAAGTGAGATTACGTCAAGACATCAAAAACACTTACTGCAGTAAGAATTTCCATAGAATTATTTTTGGGAAACTAATAACGTAAAATATATACAGGGGTTGGAAAAGAAATGGAAACACAAAATATAGTTCGTGTATTTCTATTAACTTTATTATATAATCAGCGGGGAAAGTACTCCATAGTTTTTAAGTTATGAAAGGTCTGAAAGAACTCTGAATAAAATTGTCATTAATTATTTGATGACTTAATTTACTGGCCTTAATTCTAAAGAGCTAATTGTGCTCTCGTTCCTCATGATCTAATAATTTAGCAATAGCAAGATCCCAAATGAACCAACTATGTGTTTATTGCAGAGCTATTTGTTAGTGTACTGTACCTCTGCATAATTTATCTACAGTTTTGTCCGTAGAGGTTTGTAGCTTGTGTAGGGTTGAAGATGTACAGTCTCATTAGTGATGTCTCTGCTTGGTAGGTATTCATCTGGTGCGTGAGTTTCTATTTCTATTTTGATATCACAAGTAGGAACACATTGATGACTATCAAAGTGATTTGACTTGAAAAATGGCTTATCAGCATTTGCACTTGGCTTTTCACCAGTGTGAATTTTTGATGAGAGGTCATCTAATTTTGTGAGTAGATGACCGAGAGAATGCCTTATCACAATAATTGCAATCGAATGGTTTTTCAGCAGTGTGAATTATTTGATGTGTACTGAGAGTAGATGAATGAGAGAATGCCTTTTCACAATAACTGCATTTGAATAGTTTTTCACCAGTGTGAATTCTTTGATGTGTACTGAGAGTAGATGACTGAGAGAATGCCTTATCACAATAATTGCATTTAAATGGCTTTTCACCAGTGTGAATTCTTTTATGATCAATGAGAGTAGATGAATGAGAAAATGCCTTGTCACAATAACTGCATTTGAATGGTTTTTCACCAGTGTGAATTCTTTCATGTATATGAGAGTAGATGACTGAGAGAATGCCTTGTCACAATAACTGCATTTGAATGGTTTGTCACCAGTGTGAATTCTTTGATGTTTATTGTGAGTAGATGACTGAGAGAATGCCTTATCACAATAATTGCATTTAAATGGCTTTTCACCAGTGTGAATTCTTTTATGATCAATGAGATTAGATGACTGAGAGAATGCCTTATCACAATAATTGCATTTGAATGGTTTTTCACCAGTGTGAATTCTTTGATGTTTATTGAGAGTAGATGACTGAGAGAATGCCTTATCACAATAATTGCATTTGAATGGTTTTTCACCAGTGTGAATTCTTTGATGTTTATTGAGAGTAGATGAATGAGAGAATGCCTTATCACAATAATTGCATTTGAATGGTTTTTCACCAGTGTGAATTCTTTGATGTCTATTGAGAGCAGATGAACGAGAGAATGCCTTATCACAATAATTGCATTTGAGTATTTTTCTAATTTTTTGATTGGCTAATTCCATTTCAGAACAATTTTTAGAATATCCATATTCTTCAGTAAAAGGTGATTCACATTTGTTCAAATTTGATGAAACTGTATTATTCACCTTTCCTAGATGTATCTGTTTCATCTCAGAATCAGGCTCAATTCTGATCTCAGAATCAATATCTTCATGCTTGATACTTATTTCTTCCTCAGAAAATTCATTTTTAATATCTTCATTATAGTATGTATAATCAGATAAAATTTCATCTTGTTTCACTCCCTGCGCTAGAGGGTCATGATATACACCATGAAACGAGAGATCCGAAACATCTGGCTTGATATCTTCTTCTTCCACCAAGTAGATCACATTGAATTGGTCAGCAGTAACTCCCTCTCTTTCTGCTATTGCAGGAACCTCATCTGCGGACTTCATCTGAAACATTTACTTTATTAAGGACTTGAACTACTGATAAAAAATTACTACAAACATTAAAAGATCGGACCGGCGTGAAAGTATGTAAAGTTACTTACTATCATTTAGTGACAATGTCCAAATAAGAGCTAATCCATTAATCATGGATAGAAAATCGATAGAGATGGGAAAATATATTGGCACTGCAATTAATTTAAAAGAAGTATTGCTAATTTATTTTACTATCTTTAGATCTAAGACTTCACGAAGGAGTAGAATTTTATCGACAATCAGGACAAATAATGATATTTATATAGTAACTGGCACTACAGGGAAGTTATTAAATAATATAGTCGATAGTAAATTTGATATCTATACTTCAGTTACTATTTCATTATTTTATATTATCATTTTTATAACCATATAACTCCGCTGTACAAACTTTACCTGCAATGATGTTTATAGTCATTGGCAGATGCGAATTAACAAACTGCAATGTAAATTCACTTTATTTTCCATTCAATGTTTCGAAATTGATTAGCTAATTCTTACGACAAAATAAAAAATCAGAATAATTTCATTATTTTCCAGGAACAGGAAATGTGTAGCTTGAAGTTTAAAAATATCTTATTCTAGAGAGCAAGTCACAATTAATTGTTAATTAGAAAAGAAAACTTCATTTTATGAAGATACTGTTTATTAAAGGTACTCTCCAATCTACGGGTGAAAAGTTCATGACAATAATGTAGTAATAAGGCTAGGGATGATAATCTAAAAACTCAATAAAATTTGAATAAGTGGTATATATTTTAATATATTCAAAGTATTTGGTAAAAAATTTTTTTGGGGAGGAAGTGTTTCCAAACCCATGAACGCGTCACTCGATTTCTAAGCTCAACCTGCTTTTATATCATTGGAAGTGGTGAATTAATATTGAGTGATTCGTTATTGATATATTAGAAAACTATTGATTCATGAACTGTTCGATTGGAACAGATTGAATTTCAGGCAGTTTAGTTGTTTTGGTTTTTAGTTTCAAGCAGAGACTGACAGTCGGTGTAGGCTGGCTACAAGTTCTTTGTTAATTTACCAACTGCTCTCTCAATTTGAATATGACTACTCAAGTACATTCATATATTATTACAGTAATTTTATCATTGGTTTTGGGAGGGAAAGTATTCATCGCTGGCATCAAAAGGAAATTGAAAATAAGGAACTTGAAGAAGCAGTCAAAAAGGAAAATCGCTCAATAAATCAAGTCACCTACCGGCTACCACTCTCGGTGGCAAAACTCATGGATGCAAAAAAGCTATTTCGTGAATGCAGTCACTTACCATGGAATTAATTGAAAGTTGAAACAAGCCCCGGTGAGTAAACTCTAAGAAGAAAGAGGAAAATGAAGAGGTGATAGTTAATGAAACCTACGAGCTTACCTAATATAATAATATAAAACTTCGTACTTGAAGCGCTTTATCCTAGCACTATCTTCTAATACTGTAAGTAATGTTAAAATATATAAGCTAAATTAAATCCAAATAATAACAGTTTGGGCCTAACGAATACCACCCCCTTTTCTTCCATTCACTACAAACAGATTCATGAAAGAGCCCCTTGGGGGCTACTGAAAATAGTTTTTTTTCCTTAACATTTAAAAATATATATCTATATAAATGTACTTTACTTATAATATTGTAATTAAAACCATTGTGATAAAATGTTACTTATTTTTCTGAATAAAGATTGATTTATTATTGATTTATTTACATTTACATATACTGACAATAATCACAGAGAGCACAGAAAGAGAACCTCGCAGTATAACAGCCAAACATAAACTGAAGTCACGAAGCAACTTACTTTCGTACTGAGTTCAACTTAAATTGAGATATGTCTAAGCATTGGGTCTTGTTAGGAAACTTTCTAATTATTTAATATTCATCTTTTAACGAATCTATTTTATCAGTATAGTTAACGGATCTAGGACAACGGCCATGCGGATAACTGTCATAGCGGACAACTTCCTTAATCTTAATGCGATTGTAAACTTACCCATTCATGAAGTTAATATGTTGTGAAGAATATTACTATCTTAACCTAAAAATTAAGTGTTTTAGTATGAAAATGTTAATTGTATAATCTGAAATTATGAATGAAGAAGCCTAGTAATTAATATTGAAGTAATACTAAATTTCTTTTTTTGTAACAATCATTTTCTTTCACATTTAACGCCTTAAATGATCAAATGGTTGACAAAAAGGTTGACAAAACTTTCTTTTCAAACATGAAGGGCAAAAATGTGTAGTGGTCTACATGACCGTATGTTAAGTGGCTCTTGTACATAGACCATTTCATTCTTCTCTTCTGCACTTGATTATCCAAAGTGTATTACGTGGCATAGTCCACTTTGTAAATACTCTGTGACTCTGTATGCTCGTGAAATGATATATGAAATTAAATGATGAAGTGGCTTATGTGAGATTTGAAAGCGTGTCTGTGATTGGCTGATAGATTTTCAAGAAAGTGTGAAATTAAAATATTCTATAGAAAATTGTGTAGGGATGACTGCAGTATTTCGAAAATATCAAAAAGTTACTATTATGTGAACTTAGTATTATTTAACTTCTAATAAATAATTTATATTGTTCTAGTGCATTATTATTTTAGTTAAAGGGATGATTAAAAATTGAATAGTTTATTATTATAATCATTTATGACATTATCGGGATAATTTTATTATAGCTACAATAATTTATTATTCCAAGTTTATATTATTAATTTTGTGGAATGTGATACTATTATATCTAACGATTGAAATCATGAAAAAATATAATATGAGCAGAGTACCTATTAATTAGATATTTAAACTATCAAAATAATAAAAGCTAAATAAGATATTCATAGTTGAATAAATATTAAGTAGTAAAATCAATCAGCAAAGCAATTCCCCAATTGTTCTTTATAAACATAACTATTTAAATAAAGGGTTAACGTTATCATATGTAACATTAAAAACTCTCATTTGGATAAAGGAGAATAAATTTAAGATCAGAATTAAATTTATTCATTTAACAATATCTTCAAATGGAATCAGTTTAAATAATTGCGTATAATAATTATGCATTATTCATTTAAATAATTACTAGGGTTGTGACAATATTTTTTATGAAATATGCTTTTTATCCCTTAAAATATGCTCAATGATCTACAATAAGCTTTATATGTTCTAATTTCTTTGAATTAAGGCTAATTGTAATTGCGACAATTTATTCTGAACGAGGAAACCAAAATAATAAATAGTGAACAGTTTTAGACAATTAGATTACAATTTCAATTAGATATCAATCTATCCATAGTTGCACAATAAAGATATCTAGCATTCATTAAATTCTCGAAAATAAATCTACTTCTGTTTTATGTTATAATTTGTAGTCTAGAATTCATTTTCAAATTATAAAATTAATTAAAAGTCTTTAATTCCTTTCAAATTAAAAAGGTTCGTCTGGGAGCAAAATATCTGGTGACAAAATCTATCACCGTTTACGGTTACTATTCATTAGTCCGACACTTTTGTAGTTTATTACTGATTTATATGTAAAAAATATTATCAGCTTGGTTATAACGAGCTCGGGAACGAATATTATAGCAAATAATATGAATAAATTTAACTTTGAAGACTTAAATTATACAGTAATTATAAAGCATATAGACTGATTTTCCCATTTTTTAAACTAGTGTTTATATTTATATGTAAAAGACCCTTCATATTTATGATTGTTAAAAGTACTTGATAGCAGACTTTTTGAGTAGTGTTTCAATATATTGACATTACCTTCAATTGAAAGATATTGATATCATGTTTGCTACCTCTTAGTTCTTTAGATATTTCTTATAATTAATCAAAATACTTGGGCTTCTTAGCAAGAGCCTACTTCGAGAAAACCATGTAATGCCTACTTACTTACATTCACACAAAACCAGACCACGCAAATAAGACGCTTAATACATACACCATCACATTTAAATTGAATGCATAAAATATTTGTGTAACGTCGCAACGCTATTGATTACCATTTTAAAGAAATGAGATTTCACGAAATAAATACTACGTGGCGCAAAGAAAGTTTTTATAGAGCATACATTCTTCTAAAAATTCGATTAGGTATTATTATTTACGGATTTAAATACATTTCATAAATTACCAATTAAAATAACACGCCATCAATAGACAAAGTGTAATCAACTAATCATGATCGACAGCATGAATTTAAACGACTCACAAAAATTGCAAAATCTGCGATTTATTTACCAACCATTAAATGTTAATCTATTAAAAGTATTAACTCATTCAACAATAGCGTAGCATTTGAATGATGCGAAGACAAGCTGAGCTAAAAACAGTCGACATTAAAATCGCGACACAATCAACTATATCAATTAAAGTAATCGCTCTTTGATATTACTTTGCAAATTACAAACTAATAAAATACCTTATTACAATATTATCAAAATTTAGATGTACTTTAGCTAAGTTTGGAACGAAAAAGCTTACCAAAGTTTGGAAAAAAAGAAAATTACGACTATTCTTTTAATATCAAATCATAAGAGTCGCAATATGGTATTATTAAATATGAAAAACTAGAAAGGTTACCCGAAGTATCAACTAATATAGAACAACATAACATTTAACAATAGAGGGTATAATAAAACACAGGTGAGGTCAAATCACCACATTCCAAATCACTCCTCAGATTAGTGATAATTTCAAGTTTAATTTGATACGCTTCAAATTCGATGAAATTAGTTCACTAATCGGAGGCAATATGTATAATATATATTTCCCCATGGAATTGCCACTCATATACTTATTGAACATACAATTTAATATTTATTTATGTGTTCATCATGGCCGGTAAATCCCCCAGGGAAAACACTACCGTGGAAAGTTCAATTTTGAAATAAGCAAAGTTACCCGCATTAAAATTAGTGTAATGATGTCATAAAAGGTAAGGTTAGCGGTCCAGTTGGGGAAGTTTGGGGATGGGGATCCGATAGCGAAAAAATATTTACTTCCAAGTTATTATCATATGGTTAATAAAAAACACCCCGTTGAAAGTTTTGGTTTTGGTTTCAAGATTTCGAGTGGAAAGATGTCTATTCATCGTCAGGCGCAGGGCAGCTGTTCTAGATCACATTCTCAAAACTCATCCGATCTCATCCGATGTTGTCGATAGAAAATCTGGAAAGAAATTAAACAAATTAGAATAAGACGAGAAGATTATACATAAGTAATGACAATGAACACACGCAAAAGTTACAATATTTCATTGAGGATATTATAATAGACCACACAAATTAATAGATTACTCAATTAGTCATATTTCATAAAAGAGTAAGCTAAATTTCATTTTCATCCACGTTTGAGCCGTTAGTGAATTGATTTCATTTAAATAAAGTTTTATAAGTTTCAAAGAGAGCGTTAGCCTTTTCTCCTTTTTCTATTTACTAGCTGAGATCGAAAAAGATGGTCAAGAATAATTTAGATTTATAGAAAACATGATTTTCTACCTTTTTCTCCGATAAACACTAATAGCAAAAATGAAAATAAATTAATTTGAATAATAGAAATCAATATCCCAAGTAAATGATGAGCTAAGAGAAATAACTTCATTACTAAGATGTAATTTAAAGAGTTACTCTGAGACAAATATCTTTCAAGAGCTCATAAACCAAAAATTGGCTAAGAATCAAATACTGTAGTTGTATCAAATTGCTACTGTAGTTGTATCAAATAGCTATTGTAGTTGTATATCAAATTGCTACTGTAGTTGTATCAAATAGCAAATTTAGTTGTATCAAATACGGTAGTTATGTAAAATAGCTTCTGTAGTTATATCAAATAGCAAATGTAATAGTATCAAATAGCTACTGTAGTTGTACCAAGTACTGTAGTTGTATCAAACACTGTAGTAGTTACCTTGAGATATTTAGCCAGTCGCAACACACCAGTGTAGCAGTCAACACAAAACTCGAATGTAGCTTGCACTGTTGTTCAGTTGCTAACTGGGGCTGAAGGTTGCGCAGTGGTCTGAAAATTAATAAGTTTCAGACAAACGTATTGAAAATTAGATAATTCGATTATTGAGAAGGGTATATTAGTAATCTATTTATTGAAGTTATTACACTGTTTACTAATTTCTCATTTTCAAAAAGAAACTTTAGGTGCTACTTTTAATGGTAGCAATATTAAAATGGGTCTGGGTACACGACGAAAGATTAATATGATATGAAAATAGAAAACTGTAACCTGTGAAATTAGCATCATCACAGTGACTCTTTTCTCTGATAGTAACTAATGAATCAAGGTAGCTAAAGAAATAAGTAAGTTTGACATTCACTTTTAATTTGAGAACTATGTCAGCATATTAGGGGCAAATAGAAGAGAAAAAAAAAAGATATTAAAATTAAAAGAAAGCAAAAATATACCTCATCAGACGACTTGAAAGCAGTCGATTGTATGTAGGAATGGGTAGGTCATCAGTTAGGAGTCTCTCAGCCACTGCCATTACAAAAAGACTGTAAAAAAAATTATAGTTAATTAAATATATTACTTCACCATACCTAATACGAAGTATTAGGTAATATAGATAATAGTTTGTACTTTGTACCAGAGAATGTGATTAACTAACTAGTTAGTACTACAGGGCGTCCGACACTTTTAATGCCAAACTTTAACATAAGGTTGCATTCGTCGAAATAATCACTTTTTTTCTATAAAGGTATGGTCTAAAATGCTTAGTTAAAGAGTTACAAGATTAGGAAAGTAGTATCTGTACCATTTACTATTATAAGTTAACGTCATTTTTTAATGTAACGATAAGAAACAAAACATTTTGAACAGTAATTATTTTGAGCACAAGAAACATAATCTTAAATTAGGTAAAGGTTACATGTTTACAGAATGTGTTCAATTTGCCGCCCATTTGTTACGATGCAAGCGTTCAAACATTTTTCCCCACGAGGATTCGTGAAACTCTTGGTGTCTTTGCTCGCGCCCGCCAATCTTTGGACAAACGATTGAACGGCTGCATCGCAACAAATGGGCGACAGTGAACACATTTTGTAAACATGTAAGATGTAACCTTTACCTAATTTAAGATTATGTTTCTTGTGCTCAAAATAATTACTGTCGAAAATGTTTTGTTTCTTATCGTTACATTAAAAAATGACGTTAACTTATAATAGTAAATGGTACAGATACTACTTTCCTAATCTTGTAACTCTTTAACTAAGCATTTTAGACCATACCTTCATGGAATAAAAGTTTTTATATCGACAAATTCAATCTTATGTTAAAGTTTGGCAACAAAAGTGTCAGACACCCTGTATATTGAAGTGAAATTATTATTCGAATCAAATTAAGAAGCTGAAAATATAAATTGTCAAACTGTATTCCCAAATAATTCACAATACAGCAGTTACACTGCAGATATAATACTATGTTGACGATTACATATTTCAAATATTTAATAGGACTAAATATTCAACACTCACTTGCATTGTGAATCAACAGAGGTGAGCCATTACTGCTGACTAATGGTCTCTTTAAAACAACTCTTGTGTTTCTGATGGACGTATGGATAACAGAGAGGTACGCCTGAAAAATAAACACCAATTTAATCACACAAATAGATAACTCTTTAATACTTTTACAATAGAAGCCATGCCAGGTCAAGTGGTTCAAGGGTTTTTATCCACCCTGGCCCTGAGTAAGGAAGTAGCCTGTATAGTGACCCACTTTCCTTTAGTCTGCCATAAACGGCCATTAGTTTAAGAAATCTGACGAAGAAAATTTTGTTCACTATGCATAATGAGTCTATAGACTACAGAGGCTACTTCATTACTCAGGACACTACATTCACTATACAGGATTTCACTATATTAGAGTTATAGTTTAGTAAATACTAAATTGTATAATATTAATTAGAACTTGAAAATATTTCAACTTATATAAAACTATATATTTCCTACTATTAGTTTCGGAATTAACTATATACATTTTTATCCCATGAACAATTTGACTTCAGTTTGACCATTAAGCGATATTTTTAGTAAAACTCCTGAACCTAATAGACCACCAAAGTGAAGTGATTTGGGTTCCGTTTTAGATTATCGGCGAAATATTCCTATGTTATTCGTACGGGAAAAAAAATTAGGTGGTACGACATCCATTACAGCTGACTATTTACTTACGCTTGGAAGATTCAAATCAATATTTCGATACCTAATATCTAAACGCATTCATTATTATAAAGTTCATTGAAATGTGAATTCAAATAAAAAAGTTATGAACAATTTAATTAGAAATAACGTCAATTAAAAGACAGATCCGTAAATTAGGTAACCTGTACAACATCTTTATACGCGAGAAATTTGAAAGATTGGTTACCAAATAACGTAAAGTTCTCTCAGTTTTAGGAGTATAACTTATTATTGGAAGTGATTTTATTTACTTTATACCCTTTCTATCTTAGGATAGGATTCTGAAACCTAAGTATTAGGTTTATGTATTATTACAAGATATAATAATACAATATAACTAGTTAGTTTCAAAACCTGATATCAATCATATCATTCATAATTATATTTATTTAAATGAATATAAGATAAAATAATATATAATAACTAGTTTCAGAATTTTAAATACTTAACTAGGTTTATTTTATGAGTTAGGTACAAAGGTAGGTTCACCGTACCTATTTTCCCCATACCTAGTTCGGTTTCAGAATCCTATCATAAGATAGAAAGGGTATAAAGTAAATAAAATTACCTCAATAATAATTAATAAGTATTATACTCTCAAAACTGAGAGAACTTCACGTTATTTGGTAACCAATCTTTCAAATTTCTTGTGTAAAAATATGTTGTACAGATTATTTAATTAACGAATTTGTCTCTTAATAGACGTTATTTATAATTAAATAGCTTATAATTTTTTTATTTGAATACACATTTCAATGAACTTTATAGGTATCGAAATATTACTTACAATTCTCCAAGCGTACGTAAATATTCATCTGTAATGGATGTCGTACCACCTAATTTTTCTCCCGTACGAATAACAGAGAAAAGAACCCAAATCAATTCACTTTGGTGGACTATTACAGTAAAAGTCCTGCGTTATGAAAAGCACCTGAGTTATAAAGTAGTCATGGTAGTACGCAAGTATTTTAGACAGCTAATTATGTTCATTCAATATTAATCTTTAGATTTGGTACCTTAAATTCTCATATAAAATAGAATAGGTTCTAAATATAGATTGTATGCACAATTTTCAATGAGCTTGACGCTACGTTTCTAATTAGGTAAAACTTTGAATCGAACAAATTCAATACACCGGTGCTAAACATAATATCATGATATTTATATCGTTCATTCATTCAAGTAACTAATTATAAACTTAATAAATGACCAGTAAAGTGTGAAACTATATATAGATAACTAAAACTTATTTATAACAGGCCTCTCATTTAAATTACATCCTAACATAACCTAATATCATACATTTTTTTCTTACATGATCGAAAATGTTTAACTGTACAATAATTCGTAACTTACCCATGTCCATAATATTTCTAAACTTTCATAGAAAAATAACATAACTGTATAAATTATAATTTGGGTTACAGAGTATAATTAATAATTATTGAATAACAAAATCTCAGATAGGCCTGGGACAGGGTAAGTTTCACATTATCGGACGATTCCACATTTTCGATCAAGTAAGAAAGAAGTATATATTTAATAATTATGATTAACTTTTTATTTTAATTGTTATTTACAATAACTGCAAATGGCATAGATACCAATTAAAAAAAAGATCAATAATGACTATCATATACATACTTTTTCACATAGGTATACACACTGAATGGGGTACGTAACTCAATCAAAAACAAAAAAATCGATTTATTTGTACTAGGTTGTCAAAACTAATTTGCATCTTTTATATTATAAATTTGGGTGAAAAATATAATGGCGCAGTAACTACCTTGTTACAAACTTACTTGAAGTATCTTAGTACTGTAACTACCCACCTAGTTGGTATCTAGCATAACTAACTACGGTACATAAGTAGCATCTAGCATTACTACCTATACCTAGTTAGCATCTCGCAAAACTAGGTACCTACCTAGTTATCTTGTACCTAACTACCTACCTACCTAGTTATCGAACGTAACTACCTACACACATAGTTATCTAACGTAACTACCTACCTATCAGGCTATCTAGTTATCTAACGTAACTACCTACCTATCTAGTTATCTAACGTAACTACCTACCTATCTAGTTATCTAACGTAACTACCTACCTATCTAGTTATCTCACGTAACTACCTACCTATCTAGTTATCTCACGTAACTGACTACCTATCTTAAGCTATCTAGTACCTACCTATACCTAATACGTGTTTGAAATTGTGGAACAGTTCGATAATTCGTAAATTACCTTATCTTAGTCAGCTAGGTACCTAGCTAATATATGACTGATTAAAATTGGCTCCAAAATCAAATTTATTTAAATTTACTTACAAAAAATTCTATCAAAATAATTACACTAGACTACCTACTAAATAAATAATTCAATCAATCATATAGCCTACCTAACTAAAACTGAAATAATTATCAAATTTATTATATACCTATATCATAAATTAACATTTAAATAACAGTTGCTAACACATTTGTCAAACATGTTTAAAATGACAGACATTTTCGATTCTTGTGTTTGCGAACACAAGATTTCAGAGAAAAATTGATATTTGTCGGAGCGTCTGCCATATAGAC
>CANNZV010000384.1:0-298882 GCA_947561585.1 Caprella mutica | reverse complement strand
TACCTATTTTACTTTTTTTGACTCTACCTATTTTACTTTGTTCGACTCTACCTATTTTACTTTGTTCGACTCTACCTATTTTACTTTGTTTGACTCTACCTATTTTACTTTGTTTGACTCTACCTATTTTACTTTGTTTGACTCTACCTATTTTACTTGATTTGATTCTACCTATTTTACTTTGTTTGCCTCTATATCTATTTTACTTTGTTTGCCTCTATCTATTTTACTTTGTTTGACTCTTCCTATTTTACTTGATTTGACTCTTCCTATTTTACTTGATTTGACTTGATTCTTACCTATTTTACTTGATTTGACTCTACCTATTCTACTTTGTTTGACTCTACCTATTTTACTTTGTTTGACTCTACCTATTTTACTTTGTTTGACTCTACCTATTTTCCTTTGTTTGACTCTTCCTCTATTTTCCTTTGTTTGACTCTACCTATTTTACTTTGTTTGACTCTACCTATTTTACTTTGTTTGACTCTACCTATTTTACTTTGTTTGACTCTACCTATTTTACTTTGTTTGACTCTACCTATTTTACTTTGTTTGACTCTACCTATTTTACTTTATTTGACTCTACCTATTTTACTTTGTTTGACTCTACCTATTTTACTTGATTTGATTCTACCTATTTTACTTGATTTGATTCTACCTATTTTACTTTGTTTGACTCTACCTATTTTTTTTACACTGTTTGACTCTACCTATTTTCTGGAATTGTACAATTGTTTATACTAACTACATGAGTACCTGAAAAATCCTGATGCAAGTTATTATATTCAATATTCCATGTTTTCCTGTCTGAAAAATTCAATATTATAACCAATTCTACTCTTATATTTCAGATTATATCTTTTGATGAACTGAAGACAGACTACAAAAACCCTATTGATCAGTGCAACAGTCTCAATCCTGTGAGTTCTTTAATTTAGTTACTACTTATGAAATATATAATCAATTAGCTAGCTATACATTATTACCAAAATTTATATATCTAAAAAGGTGAAAAAACATGTTGAATAAAATTGAATAAAAGAATACATACTGCTGTCACTTAGCTGGTATCTTGCATTACAGTTGGTGTTACCAGAGTATTTCCTACACATCCTCTTCAACCTGCTGTTCCTCTTCTGTGGAGAATGGCTCTCTCTCTGCATCAACATACCACTCATTGCCTACCACATCAACAGGTAGCTACAAAGTTAGATCTATAAATCATTGTTTAGCATATTTTTAGTTCAGTTCTATAGCTATTTGAAGCATAGATTTTGCTCATCAATTAAACCAGTTATTCACTTCATTTTTTTCAAATTGTAAAGCACCCATTCTGATTTTCAATTTCCAGAAAAATGTAGTTGTTAATTTAGTCCAGTAGCTAACAGTATTGGGTCTGGGATTTAATAATTCCATATGTTTCAGAAGAAATTTAATTTACCTAATTAGTACATAATTATTCCGCTAGGTTGTTGGTAAACTTCTGATTTTTGGAGTAAAATTTGTAATCTTAATAAAGGAATTTGATTAGCAAAGATGTGCATTATATAAATTAATTGCAATAACATTATATATATATATATTCTTTTATTTTTTCTGTACTTCGTTCCATTTTTATTAATCATTTCCATTTTAATCCTATTATTTAAAGTTATGGTAGCAAAGCAAATTATTCTTTCAACAAATTTAATGAGAATCATTCTAACATGAATTACGTCTTATTTAAAGATAAGTTATAAATTCATTATATATGATTGCAAAAGGTTTCTGAATTATGAGGAAAACTAAACACATCATTATAACCAACTTCGCTATTGATCTAATGTATGCATAACATTACATATGTTATTGAAATATTTATGAAATACAAACTTGGTATGAAGTTTTACCATAATTGAGGGGATGCTTTCCCATGCAATATCTATAGCTACTCAAGTTACTAAATGGTCAGGCTTTCTGGTAATGCTGTACCAGAACATCTTATTCTGAACTAACTAAATCAAAATTCCAATAGGAAACCAATGACTGAACAGCAGTTAGTTGTTGCTCATCTTGTGTTACACCAAGGAACTCTGTTGTTTCTGGCTTTTTTCTTACCTCTCTCTCCAAGTCTCCTCTTCTTGTAATTCTGCCCTCTTTCTTAATTCTTCTATTTGATTGGACCACTAACCTCACTGGGATATGTTCTATTTCCTATCTTAGCCAATGGACTATCTCCTTTAGGTATTCTTTCTCCTCCTATGAACCATTGCTAAGTTTTTTTTATCATGATCATTGAATTTTTTCCAAGGCATGGTAACTGTCTTTACCCAAGCTATAAATCCTCCTAACGTAATCTGAAATCTATTTCAACGTAAGACAACTAAATTTTATTTCATGAAATAAATAGTAATATATATTCCAAATATAATGTGTTATTCCCCAATGTATATATATAAGAGTCTGGCCTCTGCTATTAATTATAAACAATGAATGATTCGTGTTTGATATAATTCACTAGATCAGGTTTATTATTTCATTAATAATAATGCAAGTGATCTAACCAGCTAATAGTTCTTTACATGCTATATGGATTGAATTCTATGAAAAAATAGAGGATCACTATTTACCATATATACTAGCTTCTAGATTTAATCCATTTAATTTCTGGTGCATTTAAGTCTATATATAATATACATATTGTTTATCATTAGCTCTTAGTTTCAATTTTTGTGATGTTAATATTGTAAGTATCTTCCAATAAAGTAAGCTATATATTTCTATTTCGTTGTGCTATACCTGAGTTTGTGTAATGCTGTGTCTGTTTTGTAGGTACCGCACCAGACCTATAATGTCTGTGCCTGGTCTGTACGACCCCACTACAATCATGGGGCATGATGTTCTAAATGCGTGTCAGAGGGAAGGATGGATCAAACTTGCCTTCTATTTGCTCTGCTTCTTCTACTACCTCTATGGGTAAGTCAATATTTCCACATAGATAAATCCCTCTCGATTACAGTCTAGAATATACTATTACCTAATTTTATTGTATAGCTAATTGAGGATTATTATTGTATAGCTAATTGAGGATTCTTCTACTACCTCTATGGGTAAGTCAATATTTCCACATAGATAAATCCCTCTCGATTACAGTCTAGAATATACTATTACCTAATTTTATTGTATTGCTAATTGAGGATGTAGTATCCAATTCATCTATTATCTTTTCCATTGGCTGAACAAATTTTTTAATTGGGAAAATATTCTCTTTAAATTTAAAAATGTTTTGCATTTGCAACATAAGGTTAATACAGAACGCTCTTATAATGTAATAAAAACCTATTAGTTCTGTTTTAAATTGCTTAAAAGTTCTCAAACCTAAATACTATAATATTGATACTTTATGAAAAAAGTCTATTTCTGAATGAAAATCACTGTTTAGTTTATGCTAGTCTTGGAAATGACTGTAAATAACAGTTTGTTACCCAACCTATGTTAGTACAGAGTGTTTTACTCTTTTTAGCATGTTTTTTTCCTGCAGGATGATCGTGTCCCTGATCGCCTCTTCATGAGCTCTCATGCAGACGGTCACTGAAATCAAGGCTCTCATACTCTCAGTCTGTATCATTCTCCTTTGATTTCTTCACTCATCACCCTCTGGTTACCATTAAATAACAAGTTATTTCGATTTTATTGTACTTTGAACAAAAGCTGCATCGAATTACAACTCTTAGTTGTTGGAAGTGTTTGGTGATCATTTTCCTGATATGTTTTTGCACAAATTTAAGCACAATGCAGTCGATTAAACTTATTTATTTGGCATCTCTTCAGTATTTTTAATTGAATACATTACATTTGAATATATAGTACTTGGATTGATCCAATATGTTAGGGTTTTGATACTCTCTACTGTTTAATTTGTAGTCTTAAGTTTCTCCTTTCCTCTGATTGTAACAATCTGTTTTCAGCAATCGAGAATATTTCAATGACTACTGAAGTAGCTACATATAAATATTACAATTAAAGTTTGATCAAAACGTTATATTGTATATACCTATTCTTTAATTCGCACAATAACCCTACTTGCGCTCCACCAATCCTGCTATTGTGGAATGACTGCTTCAATCTGTTGCAAAAATGTTCTAAACGTTTTTAGTATCTTGCAACTGTGAGTGCTGGAGTGTCATGTCCCATGCCTTTTGGTGACGTGTAAACGTTGCTGCTTTCGCTCACTGACCGTTAAAAAGTAAGTTGTTGAAGCACTTTGACTGTTCTATTCAATAAATGATTATTCTGTCAGTGAAAAAAATTATTCAAGTAATTTTACATAGCTACTGTACAAATCAGTTTTCATTATCTTATAAATGTCTAGTTGTGGTTTTCTTCTCATTAATACCTATATATTAACCTGTTTTGATCGCGATCGATTGTTATTTGATTTCATACATTTTCCAATTGTATTCTGAACAAAGAATAAACACGTAATAAAAATGAAAACTTCATTGTCCAATAAGTGGTGGAATTTTAATTGATTGGGCATTAATGTGTGCTTTGTAACAAAAGGCCATATCAATGGTATTACTGACAACGAAAGGAAATAAGTTATATACCTCTTGAAAGCGGTAGCGTTTATCATTTTAATAGCTTCAATTGAAATTTTCATTAAAAAAATTGTAATGTATTTTCCTAGTTATTTTTTGTATCGTATGGGATATCATTTACAATGAATTTTAATTTTCAAGTCTGAATGCTTCTAATTAAAATGTAGAAATTTATTAATACCTCTAGTGTGTACCAATTAGATTTTCTGCAGATATTTTGACTAATACCATCTGGAGAAAATTTCAGTACTACAATAGTGTGCGTTAAAATATGTCATGAATCCGAATAATTTGACCTACAAACTTATGGATATTAAAATTTAGAACCCACTGACAGAGTACTGTGAGTCAAACAGATGTCTGAGTATCTCAATATGTTCCCAGATATTATATAGCAGGAATATGTGTATTAGATATTCTAGATTTACATCACCTAGCTATACTTTGTAATACATTACTGCATGACCTACTGAACTATAGTTGAGTTGGCCATGATTACTGTTACACTAGCTACATAGTGGGTACTCTTCTACTGACTAGTTAGTTTCCCTCATCAGTTCCTGCAGAGGAGATGAAAAGGGAATTATATCTAGCATTCGTCTACAATTCTGTACGATAAGTAGTAGGGGAAGGTGGTCATAATGGGTCAAAAACACAAAAAGATAGATATTTCATTTACTATAAGTAAAATATCAAAAATTAAAAAAACATATGTAATATTGATATTTCTTTATTAAATGAAACTAACTAGAATGCTATCACATTTTCCGTTTACTAGAAAATAATTAAAGAAAAAAAAAAAAAAAAATTGTCCCTCTGTATACCAGCTCTGATGAACAATGGGACATGCCCTGGTGAACAATGGTACAGTTCATTTGTTGTTAAGTTATACTATAATTTCAAGTTCGAATTATCTCTTTATGTTTTCTTACACTTGATTGGTTCATATATTATCAGTTTAGTGTCCTTCAGCTTCTACGGTGCCATGTCAGGAACAATTAGAAAATGCATCTCATTGCACTTGCGTTTTCGCGCCTTATATATGATATCTCAAGTTAATATTGTTTCATTCTTTGACTTAGTTATTACACCAATAGAATACGTTTTAGAGAAGTCACATCAAACTCTACATATAATAAAATAATATCCTTCATTTTCAACTTTTTTCGTAAAGATTTGAGTTCCACTGATCTTTCCAATGAGCATATCTTCGTTCATTCCTTCACACGAATTATCAGTTAGATGGAGTTCTTTACCAGCTAGACCAAGAGCAAGTGGTTGTTCTAATTTTTTAGGGGCATCGGGAAAAAGCTCTCCCTTCTCTTGTGTCTGTTGCAACGCTGCATTGTTTTCTTCTATTATGTGAAATTTGTTTTCTATGCTGTGATTGCCCCCAGGGGCTCTATCCTGAAGCTGTCTGTGGTGAATGGAAGAGAAGGGGGGTGGCGTCCCTTGGGCCCCGAACTGTTGTAATTTGGATTATGGATTTTTTTTTTTCATTTTAACCATGTTTATCATTTTTTTAACGGTACTTGCAGTTTTAGAGGATAGCGCTAGGGTTATGCTCTTCAACTACGAGGTATTAGATTTTGTGTTAGGTAGGCTCGTAGGCTTCATTTACTATCAACTCTTCATTTTCCTCTTCCATCCGTGAGTGCAGCCACCTGTGCTTGTGTCCCGTTTCGTCACATTCCTTGGTAAGTGACTGCATTCACGGAGTAGCTTTTCTGCATCCATGAGCATTGTCACCGACGGTGGTAAGTGATTTTGTTCATGGAGCCACTTTCCTCTCTGACTGCTTCTTCCAGTCCGTTGTATTTAATTTCCTTTTGATGTCAGCGATATGGCCTCTGGTTCCGAAGCAGACGTTAAACTTCTACTAAAATATGCTGTGATTTTTAATAAATTCTGATTGTTTGAACAATTAATGATGAAATAATATACAGGCAAGCCTCGCTTCAAGTACAACTCACTTTAACAAAAGTTGTACTTATTTTGAGTCATGATTCGAAATAAGAACCGTTCGTAGACATAGAAAACGGAGACAATTTTTTGTGATTATTTCACGGTAACTAAAAAATATATTAAAATTATAATCCAGATAAGGTTATTAGAAGCAATAGGTTCAGAAATTCAACATGTCATATTTTAGGGTAAGTTCCGAGTTATCGCACTGTTCCATATTTCCGAACACGTAAAAATCTTTATATAATAATCATCATTTAACTTTTATTTCAATTGGTATCCATGATACCAATTAGAATAGAAGTTAGATAATAATTATAATATTTTCTTTTCTGACGTGTCCGAAATTGTAGAACCAACCAATAACTTGGAACTTAGTACCCTACTACCAAAAATAATTCATAGAGCATAAATTGATGTTTGGTAAATGTAGAATAATAATTATAGAAATCTAAGTATCTATTAATTAATAATTACCAACCTATACTGAGTGAGAGTTAAGCTATGGATGGATTTTAAAACATTTAATAAATGCACGACTTTAAACTTTATCATCACAGTCAAAAACAATGAAAGACTATATAATTATTAATATGCTTATATATGCAGTACTTTAAGAGCTCTAAAAGAAATTTTCATTCTATAACTCATAGAAAATGATATACCTATAGAATCGAGGAGTGACAATTATAAATTTCTTATTACTTTTATTCACTTTAGTTACCGTTTGGTAACTAATCTGAGTCGTGATTTGGTAACTAAAGCGGGGGATGCCTGTATTTGAAGACACGCTTCAGCTGGGAGTTCTGTTTTTACAAAAAGTCCTGAAGCTACAGAGCTATCAGGCTCTGATCTAATGTAGAAAACTGCCTTTCATCAAATTTAAACATTAAAATAAAGGGGAAAATTTCTGTCCCTTAACACTGTCCCATCGTTAACCAGATGTGCTGTCCCAATGATCACCATGAGGCCATTGTGCGGCCATTAAACATTTACGTATAATGGCTCAACCTAGAGTAAAAAGGTAATCCTTTTATATGATCATATCTTACATATTACTTGATATTATAGAAGAATGCCGTAAGCAATGTATGTTAAATTAACAAATTTATAACAATTGAAACAAAGTACCAAAAATTCAGTTTTGCCACCTCTAAAACCCGTTTTCGCTTTTACACAGAGCTGACTGCACCCCAACCGCTAAATGCAATGCGAGTGAATGCACTGAAGTGTACCTAATTTACCACTAAGATGTTGTTAAAGTTATTTGGCATGTCCCATTGACGACCACCTTCCCCTATGTATAAAATGTAATTAAAGTAGGTAAATTCCTAGTTCACGTCCCTATTTGGTTTAGGGACGTCAACTAGGAAACTATCCAAATACCCCCTTCCTAGTTCACGTCCTGAAATCAATTAGGGACGTTATTAGGATTAAGCTATATTGCACTAAAATACATGAATTGACAGAAAATCTAGTATCTTGCCTACATATTCCAATAATATCAAAAGGGGATATTTGAAATTCAGCACATTACTAGAGATTTTCTATTATTTGTTAATATATAAAGCAAATTAAAAAAAATTCAATAAATTATGAAATTTACCCCCTTCCTAGTTCACGTCCCTAAATGAAATAGGGTCTTGAACTAGGAATGTACCTCAAAAGATATTTACCGTTAACAATTAGCTGTTAAAAATTCTCCAGGTGATAGAAGGTTCGGTCTGTTGACAGAGGCTGACACTGTACTCAGTCATATTTGATATTTGAAAAAAAAAAATTGTTAGTCTGTCTCTATGTAAGTAATTGAAACACTTACATTGATATTGAATATTATCAAGTAATGGTAAAAGATGTGTTATATTAATTTTTAGAAGCTAACTAATCCGAAGTGGAAGGCTGCTTAGCATGCACCCATTTAAATATAACCAGCCTATGTATTTACTAATAAAATAACTCCTATCAGGTATGAATACGTACACTCAACAACTGAATTGAGTTATTCATTTTTATTTAACGTAATATTTCTATTTCAGTAGAATGAATTCTCATACGTATGTAAATGATTGGTATTGTAATTGTTGACGTTTCATGAAAAATGTGGAAAATTTCAATAAGTGAACTTGCCGCTTCAATAAGTAGTATCTACTTAACTAACAGTACCTAAACAGTTGTAGGAAATTATTGTTACTACTCATGTCACTTCTTGGCTATAATATCTTTTTTGATGTAAAACAAAAAAAAAATTGCATCTTGATCGACTGTTCATAATTAAACAATGAAATAATGAATCAAGATGATAGTTAGCGCCTCTCATTGGATATCCTGTATACGAATTCAAATAACAAGTTAAAATGTTAAAGGTCCTCTCCAGGCTCCGGGAAAAAAATGAGTTTATTACATAATATTATAGAACTGAGCTACGATCATTATTACGCAAACTGCATACAATTCGGTTCAGTATATGTTTTATTATTTGCTTTTAAAGTTTTTTAATATTCTGTGAACAACAATCGTGCGAATCTCGAACCTGACGCTGAGAAAGAAGATTGTACACTTTTTGTTTTGATTTCAAATTTAGATTTTTGAACAAACAATGCGTTTTTGGCCTTCTTTTAAGATATTAATTGTTAAAAGTATATAAACGTTTCTATAATAAGTTTATCCAAATGTAAAATTTTAAACGAATAATAAATAAATTTATTAAACCAAATACCTAGTTGACAATCAAAACAAATGGTGTACATTCTTTTTCTTCAGACTGAAAATTAGAAAGTCGGAAGAAAAGTAGGTTTTGTAGAGTTTGGATTATAAAAATCTTTAAAAGCATATAAAATTAAAAATATGCTATTAAATTTTATGGGGTTTGCAGTAAATGATAAGAAACATTAACCTCGATGATTTAAGCAAAAAAAAAAAAAATTTGCTTGGAGGGGACCTCTAAAGTATTTAGTTTTTTAATCAGGATACAGTCATCAAATCCTGAGTTTTTTCTTATATAGAAAATTTACCTTCGCAGAATGCGGAAAGGTTATACTATTGACAGCATTTATTCATTTATCATCAGTCTTGTTATTCGCATAACTGAAAAAGTATTCAACTAAATTGCCTGAAATTTGGTGAAACGATTGGGCCATGTTCAGTGACCTGCTGGTAGAATTTGAGGAGTGACCCGGTCAAAGGTCAAGGTCGTGATTATTCATAACTCAAAAAGTATTGAACCATACTGCATGAAACTTGGTGGGACGATTGGTCAAAATACAGGAACAATTTTGTTAGATTTTGGGAGCGATCGGGTCAAAGATCAAGGTTAAGGCCATTTATAACTCAAAGAGTAGTAAACCAAATTGTCAGAAATTTAATGGAACGATTGGACAATGTCCAGGAACCATCTTGTAAAATTTTGAGAGCGATCTGGTCAAAGGTCAAGGTCATTTATAACTCAAAAAGTATTGAACTAAATTGCATGAAACTTGGTAGTTGATGGGACGATCCAGTCACCAGTTTATTAGATTTTGGTAGCAAACGGATAAGCGGCGGCGAAGGTATGCGCTCTACCGAGTGCACGTAATCTAGTTATAATATGAGTGACTGTCAGATTACATACTCTTAATTTACCTTAGGTAGTACCATAGTAAACAGACTGTACTGTGGTAGTACTCTGTGGTTCACAGCACATCAAAATCTTGTCATATGAACGCGAGAATCGCGTCAATGAATAAAAAGTCACATGCCGTTGAAATTCTGATAAGAAATTCTCTGGTTATCCCGATTATTTAACAGTTTTTAACAAGGTACTGATTAGGTTTGACCGAACAATTGTTTTTAATTTTACAGAATCTGAACTAGGTATGTCCTCAGTGTAGGCAAAACTATAGAAAAAATAGTACTGTTGGAAACTTCTGAAAGGGGAAAAACATACAATTAAGTAACTATTTCTAGTTAATTAGAATATTGTGGAGATAACAAATCTGGGAGTGTCTGAGTGTGAAGTGCCAGATATACCTAGGAATTTTCAATAGCTAATTAAATTCCAAGTTTTGTTGTAATTTTAAAGGTACCTAAGCTGATGCCGTGATAGACTGATAGTGATAGGTAGCCTAGCTAGAGCCTAGTTAGTGTGGCCAACAGGCCAAGGTATATTATCCTTGAAAGTTGAGTGCCTGAGCCATGTTATAGAGAATGTCAGTTAAAGGCTTAATTTTTAAAGCCAATTATCAATTAATTGGCTTACATTTCAAATGGTCAGAACTCAGATATGTCTAATTGGATTAAAATTTCGAATTAATCCCTATGTTATAATGTTCCCATCCCCATGTTAATTTTGGCTTGAAATTTTCAAATATAAGCCAAATTGGCTTGGCTTCAACACTCAACAGTACCTAAAAGCTGAGCGGCGCATCACATTACGGCGCACCACTGTACATTTTAACAATTATTTCAACTTAATTGTCTGTTGTGTAGTTTGTTGTAATGCACACTTCATGATTGTTTAATGACCTGGCAGGAGGGTTCAGGGGGTGGCACGCGCCATGCCCCCCGATAGGGCCGATACATCTAACTGATAAGTGATAAGTTAGCCAGTCTGCAGAATATGGAACATTTTTCCAAGACTCTCTGCGCCATGTTTCAAAGTGTGGCAGGAAAGTTGCCAGTTTGGTGAGAAAATGGATCAAGGTCGCCACATTTAAGATACTTTAAAGAAGAAATAGGACATACTAGACTGTGAAGATTTTACACTTGAAAACATCCTTATGCATCATGTCACTGATGTCAGCTGCATGTGCATCTCTTAGACTCTTGAGACTATCTAGAAGCCAGAGTGGAATAATAACTTATTTCAGATTGACTAGTAACTCTGTTAAGAATTTAGAATGAACAAAAATTACTCATTTTAACCTTAAAAAATGCAGAAATCAGTAAATTATTTTATAAATTTCAACTCCGCAGTGAAAACTAATATAAAATAAGTCTTTTAAGCTTCAATTTTCAAAATTGGGCTTTTTGTGATGATAAACATTACTGATGGGAATGCATGAAGTTAGGAGTAACTCTGTTAGAATTTATGTTTTCCAGTCAGGTCTAGAAGTGATTTACTTGTTTTTACAGGTTTCTAAGCTTATTTCACCCTTCAAAAGTTGCCAGTATACTGGCGACTTTGTCCATACTATGAAACATGGTCTCTGCGGGAGTTTTTGATTGAATTTTAGAAATTGGATATCTCTGCGGGAGATCTTTAATTAATTCCTATGTTACCATTAATTTAGCTGCGGGAGATTTTGAATTGATTCCTATGTTACCATTAATTTAGCTGCGGGAGATTCTGAATCTGCTGCTGAGAGTCAGAGAGTAACTTTCTCACAAATTAAAATCTCTGCGGGAGAAGAGACACATTCTGCAGACTGGTAAGTTAGAACCTCAGTTACCTCAAGGCTCACTGACTTCAAACAGAAAGTTAACAATTGTTACCCCAAAAAATTATAATTAGTACAGTTTTCTAAATTTCTATGATAAAATTTATTTTCTATTCCAAATTGAACATCTCCATCAAAGAATTGAACTGTGTAGCATTAACATTGGATTCAAGTACCGTCAGTCATAAATTTGATAGCCTACAGGCTACAACAATTATCATTATATCATATTCAATATCATTAATCTAGTCTGAAGAATATGCCAAGTAAAATAGTGTGGTTCATAAACTCTCCATTTGTCTCTCCAAAAACCACCAAATTTCTCTCCAAAATGATCAAATTATCATAAATTCTCTCCAAAATAACATTGTAGCATAGGAGAAAATTAGATATTTCTCGCCATTTGCAATTGAGGGACTCTAAGAGTCAAAATAACGGTCACAAACTCGCCATTAAAAGGGTGAGTTCGGACATGCTTTATTACCTGGGCTCAGAACAAACAAAAGCCAAAATGGAGGGTTTCTTGGAGAATATTTTACCAGTTCCTGCAGTCTGGTCATTAATCTTCTTTCAAATTACCTATCTTATAGAATGTACAGTAGTGCGCCGTACTGTGATGCGCTACTCAGATTTCAGATACGTATCCTTATTCCTTGGCTTGGAATTTCTGTGAAATTTTTACTCAAATTGGCTTACAGTTCTTGAATCAATTCCTACCTATGTAGGTAACCATTAATTTATTTAGCTGCAGGAGTTTTTGAATTAATTCCTATCAATCCTATGTCACGGTTGTCACCATTGGTCCATTAATTGTGGCATGTGGCCCAGTCTGTATTTGGTGCTTAAATCCCACTGACTTTTTCAAAAGCTGAAAAAATCCACCATAAATTTCCATTAATTCGGCTGATCCACCAACATTTTCCTAATTTATCCACCGAAAATTAATGGTAACATAGGGATAAATGGGTACGTAAGAACACCTAAGCGGAGGCAATAACAGAGCTTGTGGGAGATTATTTTTGAAATATTGCTACTGATATGTGTACAGTGTATGGGAGGCGAGCAACACTCCAACCTTCCTGTCAGGTCATTTAAACAATCATAAAGAGTGCAACAAACTAATTAGATAGCTAGATTACCATCATTACTGGCTTACAGCTTCATATTAAATGATCTAAAAGGCAAATATTCAGTGAACTTTGATGGTTATATAAAGTACAGATCCTGCAATAAAAGAAATAGATTATCTCCCATAAGCTCCAATTCGGACGGAATCAGAAACAAATAGAGGAGTAAGAGTATTCTTATCAGTCCTATTCTTATTCGTTCATTCTTACCTGTTTATTCCTTTATGTTCATTCTTACCTGTCTATTCTTTTCCGTTCATTCTTACCTGTCAGTTCCTTTCCGTCCATTCTTACCTGTCTATTCCTTTCCGTTCATTCTTACCTGTCTATTCCTTTCCGTTCATTCTTACCTGTCTATTCCTTTCCGTTCATTCTTACCTGTCTATTCTTTTCCGTTCATTCTTACCTGTCTATTCTTTTCCGTTCAATCTTACCTGTCTATTCTTTTCTGTTCATTCTTACCTGTCTATTCTTTTCTGTTCATTTTAACCTGTCTATTCCTTTCCGTTCATTCTTACCTGTCTATTCCTTTCTGTTCATTCTTACCTTTCTATTCTCTATTCTTATTGAGCCATACTATTTTAATTGGCCATGCTATTTTACTTCATTTTAATTACATTGGTATTTGGTCCACAAAATCCTGCTGGGTCCTGAGTTTTTTAAAAAGCTGAAAAAATTGACCAACAATTTTCAATAATTTAGCTGATCCACCAACATTTCCCCAATTTAGCTATCAAAAATTAATGGTAACATAGGAATAAATAGCTGAAGAATCTACTGACTTTGCTAGAATATTATTTTCAAAGGGAAAAATGAGGCTTAAAATGATATTTCATTATTATCCCCATGCAATGTTTTTCTTACTCCTTCCTTACTTCTTTTTGGGGTAATAAATGAATCTCAACATTTTTTACTGCAGTAGAAAATATATTAAGGTTTCCTTAAATAATGTTTATTGTGCTTAAATAGCACAAGAATCCCACATATTTTGATATGTTTGTTATGTTCTGTATGTACAGACTGTACTATTCTTTGTTTTTGAAATAAATAGATCACTAGATGTTTATGAAATCTTTCATTTCTTGCCTAAGACTTGCCCCATTTTATATTTTTTAATAATAATCAATTTATATTTATTAAATATATTGAATGTTTATGTCAAAATATTTCTAACTTCTAAGCATCATTTTCTTTTCTTGATATTTACATAAATTTCTATATCTGAATTTTTTTTTGTTATTGAACCAATAACAAAAAATTGAAAATATTTAAAATTAATTTTCAGGAATCCTATATACATAATATTATTTTCTGTTTATATTTAAAATGTCCAAAAACACTCTAAGTTCTGAGTTCAGACAGTTGGATGTGGATCAGTATAATGAAGACAACTACAGAGATGATGAGGGGGAAGTGGTACTACCTGCTGGTGTTGATGAGGACACTGTCATCAACCTAATGAATAAAGGTGCTTAAACTATGTGTTTCATGTATGCATTTAGTGAGGAAATATTTTTCAGTACTCTATTCAAGTATTCATATGAATTTTTGTTTGAAGTGCTTCATAAAAACCTTTATTGTTATATCTTTATCAAGCAGATATAGCATTCACACAACTACTCACAACAACTTTAGATGTGACAACAACTTTAGTTGTGACAACAACTTTAGTTGTGACAACAACTTTAGTTGTGACAACAACTTTAGATGTGACAACAACTTTAGTTGTGACAACAACTTTAGTTGTGACAACAACTTTAGTTGTGACAACAACTTTAGTTGTGACAACAACTTTAGTTGTGACAACAACTTTAGTTGTGACAACAACTTTAGTTGTGACAACAACTTTAGTTGTGACAACAACTTTAGTTGTGACAACAACTTTAGTTGTGACAACAACTTTAGTTGTGACAACAACTTTAGTTGTGACAACAACTTTAGTTGTGACAACAACTTTAGATGTGACAACAACTTTAGATGTGACAACAACTTTAGATGTGACAACAACTTTAGATGTGACAACAACTTTAGTTGTGACAACAACTTTAGATGTGACAACAACTTTAGATGTGACAACAACTTTAGATGTGACAACAACTTTAGATGTGACAACAACTTTAGATGTGACAACAACTTTAGATGTGACAACAACTTTAGATGTGACAACAACTTTAGATGTGACAACAACTTTAGATGTGACAACAACTTTAGATGTGACAACAACTTTAGATGTGACAACAACTTTAGATGTGACAACAACTTTAGATGTGACAATAACTTTAGATGTGTCTTTACCTTTTAGGAGAGGATGGCAATGCTCTTCAGTTGTTGCTTCAGAATGCCCCCTCAGCTCGCAAAGGTTTCAATGAACAGGCCAAAGATTTGGCTCTCAGTCTGGTGTTGAAGGTGTGTTAGCTATCCTCTTGATCAGTCTCTCGACATGTTGTGTGTTCAAAAGAGAGTTTTGAATAGTTTAATGTCGTTTATTTCTTCATTCAGAATTACTCTTTACAGAAAAGAAATTTTCTTGGAAAATGCTATTAGCTGCTTTCAATCTTAGGTCAATTTAAAAGACTGTTTTAATCATCTTCATTTATAACAATTTTAATTGCATCCAAATCTTGATTATTGATGTTCATGTGCTGCTTAGACACTTGATAGCTACTCTTGTGTATACAGATAGCTACCTAGAATTAATTTAAACTCAACAATGATATAATTAAAGTTTACAAATATTGTCAGTGGTATATATTAAATAAAAAAATATAAATATAAAATATATTCAACATGTTAAAACCTCTTAACATTGAGTTCAAGTGTATTATGTTGAGGGTATGCTCTGTTCTTGTAATCATCTAATTATACTGATTTATCAGTGAATCTAATATTTCTACAGAGTGCTCAAATATTTATTTAAATATAGCTAAATGCTGATACTGGCCTCTAAGAGTTTTTTGTAAATCTCTTAATTTCTTCATTTTTTGCCCTTGCAGGTACTTCTTAATAAATCAGTGACCAAGTCACGCATGGATGAGATTATTGGTGGTCTGGATCAGTCACAACTAGATGTGCTTATGAAGTACATCTACAGGGGCTTTGAGACTCCCAGTGAGGGTTCCAGTGCCACTCTGTTACTGTGGCATGAGAAGGTCTTTGCTGTGGCAGGAGTGGGTTGCATTGTTAGAGTTCTCACAGATAGGAAAAGAGTTTGAACAGCTCAGTCAGTATAGGTACTTTCCAGTTTCTATTTATAAGTTTTGTCAATTTCTTTGATTTATGTTTCAATTTTTTATTCATATTGAAAAAATGTGTGATAGGTAAAATAAAATTGATTACTTGTTGAGCTTCTGCTTTATTATATTTAATTTGATTGATAGCAATAGCTACTGTCTTGCAGGCCAAAAAGTAAACTCTACAGAAAAGTATGACTGGATTAAGTGATGCTTTTTATATTATTTACGTATTACGCCATTCTAATTAAATTTAACTATGAATTCATTCTTTAATTTGTTCATATTAGCTAATACTTATGACCAGTATTTATTTATTAGCTAGTATAAATAGTTAGGTAATTTACTAATTTTGTATTTCATTGTTCAATAGGTGCAATTTAAAATATCGTTGCTTTTTACTTAATACTTTATTAATGCTTTATTTAATATAGCAAGTACAATGAAGTGATTGTTGGAAATGTTTTATATTTGACACAAGTATTCCTGTCAGCCAAAGTCTACCTGTTTTTCATTTTCCTGAAAAGTAATTAGCTACTTAACTATTAACTCAGGTGGTGATGCTAGATTCCATAGAAAATGTCCTGCAAGTTTAGTTTTTCTAAACCTTACACATTGATTGAAAATAAATATTGAAAAATTAAAAGACTTTCTTGCCTATTACCGCAAATAATGTCTATACATTGTGATGAAGTGCACTGCAGCTAGTTGCTTGTCTCTGTAAACTGAAGAAAAGCAGTGATGTACAACCTCATAGATTCTAGCACACTAAGGGATTTGGCTTTCCCTGGTTACCTTGCTGTAGAAATGAATGTGCAGATGCTTGGTTACTAGTAATAGTAATCTATCGCCGACAATCATTCAAAGGAAAAAGAAAGTAGAAATTTCAATTATCATAGTTGGGAATTTGAATATCCTTTATCTAAAGACAAACTTGAAATTTGCTAATAATTATTATTCAAGAAAAAGAGGGATTAAAATATGCTTACCCTACAAAAGTAAATGAAATTGGCATTAAAGATTGATTTCTTTTACTAGTAGTAATGTGAACTGTCGTGACTGTACTTTTAAGTTCAAACAGGCACAATATTTCTTGAAATATTGAAGAATGGCTGATGATTTTAATATCACATTGTCTGATGATTCAGATGACTGTCAAATGTAAGTATCAACATATTCTTAGTTTTATTTCTATTAAACATTTATAATTATTATAGAGTTAAATGGTGTTTCTGAAGCAAATGATTAACTTTCAGAATTCCAGACCTGGCCACTCGTGTTCGTGCCAAAATATGCAACAAGAGAACAGACTCTGATGAGAAGAAAAGGAGATTCCACAGCACCTCTGCTGAGACTGTGCCTCGGGAAGCTATTGGTGATTTTACTGTTCAATAAAAGTTACTACTACCTCCAAAATTATTGTAGGTGTAAAATTCTATTTTTAATATGAAAGATTTAGAAATTGTCTTCTTTTCCTCTCTTAACTTATAAAATACTGTTATTAATCATTTCGAGGCAATGATACCACGACAGTTCCTGCAGGTGGGTGTGCTCTTTTTGATGATTTGCCTGAACTTGGAGAAAGTCCTGCCTTTGATTTAGGAGATGGTGAAGATGTTTACCCTGTGTTCACAAGAGCTGCAGAGAGTCAGGTATGAAGAACACTTTACTGCTTTCCATTGTCTTAGAATGAGTTTTATTGATGAGAAAATGTAAACTTATGAGAATTAATAATTGGGTCATTGTTAATTAATTAGATCAAACTTTTTATGTTTGTTGGAGAATAATGATCCTTGTCAATTTTAGAATTTATTTTGATGAACTATTTACTTTATCTAGTAAATTATGTAATGAAGAGATGAGATTATATAATGAATATTTTCATGTGATGAAATATTTTTAATTTTCGTTAAATTATTTTATCGAAGAATGGCAGCAAAAGTGAGGAAATATCAACACTCACTAAAACAGAGCAAAGAAAGAGGGAAGCGCAGCAGAGAAAAGGGCAAAGAGAGGAACTAAAGAGAATAAAAGAGAAGCAGAAGAAAGAGGAGAGGGACAGGAAAGAACTGGAGAAGTTAGTCAAGAAAGCAAACACTATTGGAGAATGCACTAAAGTGAGGCAGTAGCACATAATATTGTTAGTATAGTTAGTGAACCATTTCACTAGTTACTAATTCGTAGGACTTTTTATTCGGTCATATTTAATCAATTGTGAAAAGTATAAAGCTCTCTATTCTTCTGTTTATATTTAGTATATTATATTTTATTCCTTATAACTCATGCATGACTAATGTGCTCTGATTTTTGTTTCGTAAATGACACATTAAGTGACTATAATTAAAATTTATTGGAACCATTTGATTATTGTTTTTGCAACATTTATATAAATGCTACTTTTTACCATTTAAGATGTGACTGTACACACACAACTGTATACACTATACTGCATCGTAAAAAATATTTTAATCTATCATCATCCATACTTATCATTATTTAACGGCACTTGCAGTTTTAGAGGATAGCGCTGAGGTCATACTCTTTAACTGATAGGTCTTAGATTTTTCTGTTAGATAGACTCGTAGGCTTCATTTACCATCACCTCTTCATTTTCCTCTTCATGTCCCATTTTGTAACACCTCGGTAAGTGACTGTATTCACGGAGTAGCTTTTCACCATCCATGAGTATTGTCACGGGCGACTTTGCTCAGGGAGCTACTTTCCTCTGATTGCTTCTTCCTGTTCCTTGCATTTATTTTCCTTTTGACATCAACGATATGGCCTTTGGTTCTGAAGCAGACGTTAAATCCTTGCTACTAAATTAATTTAAATTTAAATACTATTTATACTTGAAACCATTATTATAAGCTATAGGAGGTTGGTAACATCTCCATTTTCATTTGGAGGTCAATCTTATTTTATTCAGTTCTTTTCCTCATCTTACACCTCCGACTGCAGTACTTGCAGACCTGCTACAGCCCCTCCCTGAGCACCACAGAGGCAGGTTCTCTTCTCCACCAGACACTATCTGCTGCAGAAATGCCCTGTAAAGTAATGAAGGAACCTCTGGTACCTGAGGCCATCGTATTCAAGAGGATTTGTCCACTCACTAAAAATGTAAGGATGTATAAGTAATAATCTGAAATAATGTAAGGGTGAATAGCATCAGCAATCTATTTACAAACTGTCCTAGCCTATCACTGTTCCAATCTAACAAAATTCCATACATATTACTACTGGGGACAGTTTTTTAATAGTAGCTATATTATATCTTAAACATAATCATAATTGGAATAGAACATTGTGAATACAAATAGCTATACATCACTGTTTGTGATTGGTTGACTACCTATCACTGCTGGTACAGCATTGTTATGGCTGCGGTGGAAAAACTCGTTATAAAATTTAATTTAAAAAAAGTAATTGTGTCAGTTGTATTAGCTAATTACTAAACTGCCAGTGACCCGTTAGGTCAACAATTACATTACGACTTTCTTGTTCTTTCTCTGGAGTGTGTATAAAGGGCCCCATACACGACACCAATTTCCAACTCCAACCCCGATCTACAGCCAGATCGTGGTTGGGGTTGGAGTTGGCGGTGTGCCCACACACGTTCCAATCGATTTGTCCAATCTTTCTCAGTTGAATCGCTTATCTGTGCTGTGAACAATGTCTGACCTCGACTCTGATGACCTGGCGAATGTTGCATTGTTATTAGAGGCAGATAGAAAACGTAAAAAACGATCTAAGTGGTGCAAGTCGTGGCTTCAAAAGAATGATAAGTTATCCCATAATGTTTTGCTGGAAGAACTGAGGTCAGAACCAAAGGATTACTTGAATTATTTAAGAATGGATGAACCCACTTTCCTAGAACATTTGTCCTTGGTCACACCAATCATTGTAAAACAAGATACTGAAAAGCACAACTGAAAAGATTTGGTCGTTTCTGCCCATATACCACTTCAACCCCAATCCCGACTTTAAGCTCCGCCCATAAAATATCAGAAAATTCTGATCAACTCCAACTCCAACCACGATCTGCAAATCGTGATTGGATCGGGGTTGGTGGAGCCCATACACGGGCCAATCTGGTTGCGGTTGGAGTTGTAGATCGGTGTTGGAGTTGGAAATCGGTGTCGTGTATGGGGCCCTTAAGAGGTGCCAACTAGTGAGATAGCAGGTTACTCCACGGCATGAATGTGTCTTAAGTACTCAGTTTGCCGGTTGCTGCTGGCATGTAAACATGCGTCTTTTTCTACTATTTCTACTACTCTTTGGTAGTGTAGTTTGGTTCGTATAGTGTCTACTTGGTTTATATAGTCTCTATTGTTTTTAAATTATTATAGCTCTTTAATTCATATTTAGTGATTTAAACAAAGCCTACTTTGAATTTATTTATTATATCCTTTTGTGAAAACTTCTTATTATGGTGATTGACTCTATTTACAGTTTTTTCAAAATTATTGAATAGGTTTTTAACCTACCTACATATACCAATATTTTGAATTTCAATTTTTTACGAAACTATAGAATAGGTAATTATCTACTTAGTATACTAACTGTTAAATTGTTAAAATGCACATCGGTACTAGTCTGAGCACGTGAAGACTAATAGCTGTACTATACCTGACTTTTGATGGCTTATAAGAATAGGTACTTATTCATAGGGTCACACAGGTAAATTACGGCACTGCTAATTTTGAACGACAATTTTTGTTCAGATTCTATACCCTAGTGAACCGAATTTATTCTAAAATGTTGCATACCAAATTCAAAGGTAGGTACTGTTATAAATTTATCATTCTAAAGCTAAGATTTTATTAGCGTTTTGAGACTGAAGTTAGTTAAAGTGCCGCTATATACCTAATTTACCCTACTAACTTAACCTTTTTATAACTGCTAAGATAATTCTAAAAATTTATTTTTACGAATCTATTGAATATACATAAATACCTACTTATATTAACTGTTAACATTTTTAGAATGCATGTGACGGCTAATAAGATTCTAAAATTTATTTTACGAATCATCTGTATATTATGCATAGATACTTAGTTATGCTATTGTATTAAATTTTAAAATGCATACATATCTGTACTAGCCCGAGCGTGTTACGGCTATTAGGTGTACCAGGCCTGAGCTAGTGACTGCTGTAAGTGACGGCTATAAGATTCTAAAATATGATTTTACGAATCTATTGAATATGCATAGATACTTAGTTATACTACTGTATTAAATTGTAAATGCATACATTCGGTACTAGCCTGAGCGTGTGACGGCTATTATGTGTACCAGGCCTGAGCTAGTGACGGCTAATAAGATTCTAAAATATAATTTTACGAATCTATTAAATATGCATAGATACTTACTTATACTAACTGTCAACATTTTTAGAATGCATACATTCATTTCAGTACCAGTCTGAGCTCGTGATGACTGTTAGATTACCAGGCCTGAGCTCGTGACGGCTTTATGATTCTAAAATTTATTTTTATGAATCAATTGAATATGCATAGATACCTACTTATACTAACTGTTAACATTTTTAGAATGCTTACATATCTGTACCAGCCTGATATCGGCTGTTAGGTGTAAAGATCGGATCTTTTGACGATATTACATTCTATAATTTAAATTTTCTATTACAGGTACCTAATTGTTGAAGCTTAAAATGCGCTAAAATAAAATACTAGTCTGAGCTCGTGACGACTGTTAGGTATACCAGGTCTGATCTCGTGACGTCTAATAAGATTTTAAAGTCTCTCCTACTTTTTTAATTTTGAGTGGTTATCGATAACAGTTTAATATTGCCTGATCTCGTGATCACGGACTCAAATAAATAAACTGTGCTGAATAACAAAAATTTACTTCATAGTTTTGAACGTTTTCTTGTTAGTTACCTGGACTCTTGCATCTCAATATCTTTTAAAATTTTCCATACACATACTCGTCAATATGTCTGACTGCCTGATTTTCTGGTTTTTGGTATGAAAAATCTGAGATATGAAAAATCTATCATTCTGGTCAAAATAAAATTATGAAAACGCATATGCCACTTTTCTAATAAAAAGTAATTCGGTATCTATTGAAATGAAAAAATATGCTTTCTCGTAAATCATGACTGTCAAATTAAAACATGCTTCCAAAACTTAGACTGTACCCTGTTGAGCTATAATCTAGATATGGCTCTAGAAATGGATTATATAAAACAGAGGATGAACCGAATGTCTTTCAGATACACTACTGAACTAGATTTCACTTCAACTGAGCCCAGATATTTCTCATTATATTCTTCCTTCTCTGGTTATGTGTAGTATATAAAATTCTTAATCTAAAAAAACATTGGAACCCAGTCAATGTAGAATTTATTTCAGTTAAACTAGCGTATACAACATGTCTTATGATGTGAAAATTTTGATACTGGATTTTAATAAATTTACTTTATTGAAAGTTATGAATGAACTTAATGAGGCTAAAGAAGACTTGAATATGCTCTATGCGACAGAAGTGCAGAACTGATTAAAGTCAAAGAGATGTACTTGGCCTAGGCTCTGCCATAGTCAATATGGTATGAAAGAACCCTCTGTGTACAACAAGAAATATCTTTCTTTATATTTGGCAATCCTGGTCGCTTCATGAAACTGTTTCCGTGACGCGCCAATGTCTTATAATTTTGATTTGTTTAAAGTGGAGTCTACCTTCCAAAATTGTAAAGAAAAAGTATATTGAATAGGAATACTGTTGGTTTAGATAGAAATAATTCTACTTTCAATCTAAGGAAGAGCTAAGGTTCTCATAATGAAAATACACTTGATTGATTTTAGTGGAGAATTTTACTAGTTCTGATATTATTGAAGAGACAGATCACTTTCCTAATTAGTTCATCAGTGGAATTTTGTTTTTTTTACCAAAGAATCGATAGATGCGAGAATCATCTTCTATTTGAAACATTTCAATCGCTGTGTCAATATTTCAGGATGGACTATTTGAATATTGCGAATGGTCTTGTGGAACAAATTGTTACATGGCATGTACTAATCTCAAAGATGTTTATTATTCAATTAACGAATTTTATCGAAAATATCCTAGATTGTTTTGGAACGATAAGATGTTTCAGTATGCATGCGTAGCTCAAGGTTTTCAGCTCAGTTCCAAGATCCTTCCCGTAATTATGAAACTAATTTGTTGTGCAATTGAGAGTACGTTTTTAATCACCATATAATCTATATAATTCTTTTTTGCTAAGGGAAAACCTTAATAAATCTTTGAGTAATTTTGAAACGAAAGTATCTCTGTTGATAGTTCTAATAACTATCTGTTTTATTATAGATAACTTTCCATTGGAAAAAAGCAATAATTTCAAATGCGGGTTAAAAGGTTATTGTCTTATTGATGAAAATTCTTTCATTATAGGTTTTGGCTTTCTAGTCTCCAGTTTGGCAGCTGATCATTGTGGTACTCTTTTTAAGTTGATTAAATGAGAGTTGCTAACGGTAATTTTGATGCTAAATGTATCTTTATGAAAATTCTTGCAAGATTGTGATCTACTTCTAACATGAGCAGTTATTAGCAAGACGACTACAGTCACTCCTTTTTCTATTAGTGTTCAAGGCTGACGCCTCTCTTTAGATTAGGGCTCTTGTTTTAATAAATATATAGAAATTCTTTTCTTATCAATAATTTTCGCATCATGATTGAGAACTAAGTCAATTTAAACACTATATTAAGAGGCTACTTTTTTCTCGCAGAGTAAATTGAGATCCCATGCAGTTTAATTACGTTGATTGTATTTATTTCCACTCTGATCCGCCTGACCATCGTTAGTTTATTTTGATGTTTCTATAGAATATTTAAATTCTTTGAATTATTCTCAAATTGAAGATATCTTACTGAATATGATATCCTTTAAATGTATTATGCTTATTAATAATAGTGCGAACTCTTTTTTTTCACAAATGTTGATAATATAGAATTATTAGATGATTATACATTCCATTCATGAGATGATATGTAATTCTAGAAATAGGAATGAACGATTACGTTACGCAATTAGAGTGTGAATTCCTTAATCTGCCCATGTCTAATTTTAGACTTTATTTTGAAAGGAACGATAATTTTCGCGGATATCTATCGTAACTGTTAGTCAGTTTAAGAAACTATTTAAACCTGTTACCTCTTTTTCGCTTAGTCGTTGGATTAAAATATATCATGAAGTTTGTTTAGATGCATCCTCCTTTAAGGCTCATAACATTAGAATGCTAATGAATAGAATGCCCATCGACGATATATTTCAGACAGCTTGATGGTCAAATTCAAATGTTCAAGAACTTTTAGTTAAAGTGCTTTTGGGTAGACCATCTCTCTCATCCCAGTGCTGCTGCTTTGAAGTCTCACTAGTTGGCACCTCTTATACCTACACACTCCGGAGAAAGAACAAGAAAGTCGCAATGTAATTGATAAGATAACCAAGACTTACGTAGTAGGTTGAAGGTTGTCTTCAATTACCTGGAGACTTTCTTGTTCTTTCCTGGAGGTGTTCTATCCCACCCTAGTAAGTCCCACCCGAACACCACTTTTTAAAATTAGGCATCACTGGGACTCGAGCTTTGAAAACTGAGTACTTAGACACATTCATGCCGTGGAGTAACCTGCTATCTCACTAGTTGGCACCTCTTTTACACACTCCAGAGAAAGAACAAGAAAGTCTCCAGGTAATTGAAGACAACCTTCAACCTACTAAGTAAGTCTTGGTTATCTTATCAATTATTTTATATATTAGTTTTTTTTTCAATTAAGGGGATCGAATAATTTAAAGAGATCGTACTTGGTTTTTGAAAATATTTTTATTAATGAAGACACGGTTCTGAAACTTAGTACCCTTATATAAAATTAAATACTCTATCGTTTTTGTTCATGGCATTTTTTCGATTAGACCCACAGAAAACGAGTTATTCGAATTTCGAACAGTTTCCAAAAAGGCCTAAGGCTTCTACAATTTTGAGGCTACGGCATTGGGTGTTTTTTCATTCGATTATCCACGGAATTTTCTACAGCTGTATGACTTTGTTTTTTCGATGTTCGAATTGGTTTTCGAAATATTGATTTTATCATGAAAATTTAATAATTTGAAAATCAAAAAACAAGGCCCTACAGCTGTATAGAGTTTTGTGGCAAATTGAATGCAAAAAACCCTAATGCCGTAGCTTCAAAATTGTAAAAGCCTTAGGCTTTTGAATACCATCATTTGTCCGTTTTGAGAAGTGCCAGAAAAACGTATTCAAAGTTGCAGTGTACCTAGCTGTGCTCTGACACCCAACATCTTCCTCTTATTAGATATCGAGTGCCACTGATGGGTATTGTAGCCAATAGCTTTTGTGTGTGGCCTCAGTAGCAAGAACTATACCAGGTATGGCGAGATAATTGAGTGTGTAAAGCATCTAGCGTCATCCCAATTCTCGCCTCGTCCCCCCCCCCTCCCTTTCTCTCTCCCCCCAGTGGGTTATAGTGACTAGAGCTCTGATATTTCACTCAAACATCTAGAAGGGTACTAGGTAGCTATTTACGAAATAAAAAAAAATTATTAGATTTTTCCTAGTACGGTGTCCTTAAAATATTTAGCTATAATTTTTGAATATTTCAGATATCTGAATAAATAAACCTAAAGCTATTATTTATTGAGCATCTCTTTTTTTTTCGAACGAGCCCTCCCAATTATCTCTACACAATAAAAATTGTAGATCGCCGACCGTCCCAAAAAGTCAAAACATAAGTGTTTAGGAGAGCCTGAACCAGCTCTACCATCATGTTGTCTCGCTCTAGAAAAATGTGTCCCTTAGACAAGCCACACATCCTCCTCGTTAAAAATCATTGCGGGACTGACTTTTTATTGTAGTCCACAGTGTAAGAGTGGTGGGCCCTCCCCAAATCAACTTCCACACCCCTTGCTGGGTTAGGGGGTGGATACGTTCTAGCCACATTTCACTCACTCTGTAGGTGATGCAAACCAAAAATCACTGTAATATTTAGGTAGCGTATGTGTGTTTTAGGTTAATAAGATTTTTTTGACATTATTGGCTTTTCTGAAGTTGTTCGATCCCCTTAAATGCTTCAAGGGGCAGTAAACCTTTGTACAAACTTTTCCTCTTTTGATGATAAATAGATTGAAGGTTAATAATTATAGAATGGAAAGCTGTCATTTTATTTTTAAAATCCGATTTATAATAATTAATTGAATTAATTTTCAACTGCAGCGCCATCTACTGAGGAAAATACGAGGTACCATAAATCATACAGCGCATGCGCACGATATCACTAACTTAATAACTTTGCACTGTTTTTGTGTATGCTTTTATTTACGTTCTAGTTAGTAGTTTACTTAATATCTAATGTAGGTGTAGCTACATTATATTAAATAGTTAATCTTAATTTATTATTTATTTGATATTTTTAAAACTTTGTTGAAAGATAGCTGCTTATGTCAACACACAAGATCGCAGTACCATTCCTACCGATGCAGTGAACATCCCAATTACATGCATAAAATAGCTAATCTAATATATATTTTTTCTGTTTTTTCATTATATTTCAGGCGTATTTCAAAAAATGTATTCAAAAGAGGCCAATACTTTACACAAGTTTCCTGCCTCTTTAATTACTTTAATATGCATGCTTTTAACTCTCAATTATTACATAGCATTTTATTTATCTTTCACCGAAAAACAGAAATTTAACGTGTCTTGCATTAATTTATAGTCTTATTAGTGAATTAGGTACCTGTCAAAAATTATTTTATCGAAATAAAATTAAATGTATTGAAGATCCTGTTTATATTATAAATAATTTAAAATATCATTAAATCCATCTTTATGCAGATAGATTAGTTCTTTCCTTTAATTTAATGGATGTATCTATGAAATTAATTTTTTATATTATTTAGGTAAATTTGTCTGGATTTTCTAAAAATGATCCTTTTTGATATCTGGATTTCTCTGTTATTTTTCTTAATTTGTAAAATAGACTAATTTCGTCCTAACTTATTTCTTCAATATGCAAACATTCCAGTAAGCAAGCAAAGATTAACAGTTTTATAAGTACAGAGATAGATGGAAGAATGATGTACTACCTAATGTGACATTCTGTTTCAAGTTGTTAATTTTCTTTTCTTCATATAAGAAATTAAGAAATCTTTTCTGAAATCGACGAACCACTTTCCAAGCATTAGTTAAAATCATCGGTAAGATCTGTTTTTGAAACAACTGGAGAAGAAGCCATCAGAACTTTTCAAAATTATTGATTGAATGAAGATGAGATAAGAAAGTTGTCGCAAGAGGATCGGTATTCGAAGAAATATATGGTTTGAGGGAACAAAATTGAAGTTTGACATAAATCTCATCTTCGTATACTACACTAACTATACAGGGTGACCCACATAAAAGTGTACCCAACTTTGAATTGATATTTTTTAACTACTTATAAATACGATATTTATATTAATTCTAAGTTGGGTACACTTTTTTTGAGTCACTCTGTAGAAATCATTGAGAGAATTTCAGTCCAATAAATAGTTTGTGATATTTCTGTCCCAAATATCATTGGTAGCATAATAATATACTGATGTATTTCTTATTTTTTGAAGTGGTTTGTCCATTTCGGAAAAGATCCAAATTTGGTAGCTACATTCATTATTTTTTATTCTTGCAGGGGACCGTTGAAGATAATTGTATAATCCTGTTGGAGGGTCCAGAGCTTCTCTTCTTGTTGGAAAATGATGAGAATGTAGACTCTGGCGTTAGCAGCCTCTTGGTACAAAGGGTCAAGTTCTGGAGAGAATTGCTAGGGGTGACCAATGTCACAATATTCTTATGGAAACTGGACGACTGCTTCAAGTAAATAAGTAGTGATTGTTTAGCAAGATTCACTTGAATCCCAACTTTCTCCTATCTCTATTTATTTGTGGAAATGTATTCAGAAGTGATAGAATTCAACCTTTAGTCCATTAATAACTATTGCAGTTTAGTGAGAAACAGAAATATTATGGTAGTTTATTTTGTACTTTTGAAATAAATAATTTCGCTCTGAAAAAGTATAGAGAAGTTGCAGAGTTTCAATTGTTCCCTATTACTACTTTCAGAAAGAAGAGCAAGAAGAACACATCATCAGTGACGAGGTATTTTTGAAAACTTACTATTCCTAGTCATACTCACAGTTACATAATGACTTCAGTTCTAATTCACTGATATTTGATTCGCTAGATTCCTTACTATTTAAGGTAATTTTTTTATTATCTGTTAGTCTGTTACCTATTTATAATTATCTTCTAGATTGGCTGTAGTTATTTCAGTGTTTCTGTACCTTGTAATAATTCTCTCAGATTAGATGTGGAGATGAGTCTCATCACCCTGCAACTCAACCACCGTGTTAACCACAGGCTGTTCACCAATGCCCAAGATCTAGCAGATTATGTGGTTCACATTGCCAAGGCTGTGGCGCAGGCTCCATACAAGTATTTAATATTGCTATTTGTATTAACTAACCGTAACGATATAAATACAAGGCCATTTAATATATCTATTCTTTAATTAATATTTAATTAAATCATAGCAAATTTTACGGTTAATAGAAAAAAAGACTACTCTATAATTATTAGATCTATTTGTGTACACCGTAAAACTGTGATTATACTTGTATTAGGTAGGCTCGTACGCTTCATTTACTATCCTTCTTCATTTTCCTCTTCCATCTATGAGTGCAGTCACCGGTGCTTGTGTCACATTTCTTGACAAGTGACTGCATTTACGGAGTAGTTATTCTTCATCAATGATCTTATCACCTATTGGTGGAAGCCTGGAAGGTGACTTTGTTCACAGAGCTACTTCACTTTCTGACTGCTTCTTCAAGTCTTTTGTATATTTTCTTTCACGTCAGAAATATAGCACGTGATTTCAAAGCGGACGTCAAACCCCCTATTAAATTGATTGATAATTATGGTAGCATTCACTAAATTATATTGTTTCTTCTGATGCTAATCTAATGTTCATGTTCGCATTCACATAATTGAGCTCAAAGTCGTGAAACTATCAAAGCAACTTCTCGTAAGTATTGTGTTCTTTTCAGAAGAGACCTGCAGGACGATGGGAACATGTTCTCGTGGTACGCTGAGGGCAGCAACGTGTGCCCCGTTAAAGTCACGCCCCAACTGGTAGGTTTGAAGAGGTTGTGGCTGCAGCAACTGAGACAGTTCACCAGTGTGGGGCTGGAGACTGCCCAGGCAATTGGACAGATCTATCCAGCACCTTCTATTCTCATTGAAGTGAGTCATGTATTCTTAGCTGAAACTATCTCCTGCTCTGTAACCGATAGTTGATTGTTGTTGTAGATGTATCCAATTCATAAAAGGTAAATTAAATTTTCCTGATATTCAGTACTGGTATTCAGCTTATCCTTTGACATGATCACCAAAATTGAAGAGTCCATTTTCATGTTTAATACTTGTGGACTTGACCTCGGAAACAAAATATTCTTTTGAATAATTCAATTAGAAAAAGAAAATTAAAACATATATTCAATTGGGAACATATTTATTAGGGTCTAATTTGTTTATTATTCTTTACCTCTCTGCAATGAGTTGTGGGAATAGATTTTTGTGACTCTGGTTCTGTGACTCTATCCTTATTGTCTAGCTGAGTAAAGTTGTGACTACTGTGTATTGTTGCAGGCTTACCGCTCTCTGTCTCACGAGGAAGGCTCTCTCCTTCTCGCTGACATTGCAGTCACCAGAGGTTCAGGCCCTCTGCAGACTAACAGGAGAGTAGGCAAGGAACTAAGCAAGAAGGTCCACACTTTCTTCACTAGTGATGATGCACACAAAATTCTTGGCTCTTGATTATAGTGTGGATATTAATGGGACGTTTGAGGTAATTTATTCTCGTAAAGCGATTCATGTCACTATTCGATTGTGTTATTATTTGCTATGATGATTTATAGCTACCTTTTCTTTATCCAATGTGCTTTGTAGCATGAACCAGCTTATTAGACCATTAAATGCCTAGGTTATGTTTTTTGAGCAAATATGTTTTTCATTAGCAGCCGTAAGTAAAACATGTTAAGAACTTCTTTATTGATAGCTAACCTATATTACGATATTATAAACCAATCTCTGATGATGAATTAGTCACACATTAATTATGACCATTTCACATTATTAATTTTATCAAAATTTGATCTAGATTACTAAACACTAGTTCTACCAAAGCATACTATATTTAATTTGCAATTTGCTGTCTATTTAAATGTATTTTGTGCGTTTGAGCCATTTTATTTTCACTAAAGATTCAAAATTTCCTTATGTTTCTAAGGATGTAAAGTAGTATTACAACACTCTTCCTAATGTAATTCCAATAAATTGATCTGATAGTTATATTTCTGTCCAGTTTTTCATTTCTCTCCCTTAACTTTCAATTCTGGAACTAGAGACAGTCTCGTTAGAGTTACTCTATTTCTATTAGGTACTGATAGAACTATCACCTTAACTCGGACGAAGGGAGCGAGATTTTCTCTTTCTGTCGCCATTTTTTTTTGCAGAAAAACGGGTATGGTCGGTGAATCAGGATACGAATCTCATGTACAAAAAAGTTCTTAAAAGGCATTTCGTATGAGGGCAGGGGTCTGTCAGCAGACTAGGGGTTGCATGATTGTAGTAGCCGTTCCTCCCCCTCATTGTCCCGAGGCTATTAGTAGTATTTCTTTCTTTTGAACATTAGAAAGGGATAATAAATCTTTTGATATGTTAGTTTTTGGCATCCATTTTTTCCTGTACTCGTATCTTTATATTTATTAGTAATACTACTTCCTAAGATAAAATAATTCCTTGTGCCGTTGGACTAGTGCAATTTCCCCATTTTGCATTGTTTACATCTTAATTTGACGTATTAATTACATAATGTATTACTTTTATTGATAATTTACGTTATCTCATTACATTTCCTCAATAGGTTGATTGTATTACTATGAATTAATCAATTAAGGTATTAGATTGAACCTAGAATGAGTATTGCGTCATGTATCTTCCTATCACAAACTACTCCATATTATAGGCTCGTTCACACGAGGCTAGTTTACTCGCTACAAGCTGGCGAGTTTACAAGCTTCTAGTGAACTCGCCCCGTGTCATCATGTTGGCTAGTTGAAAAGAGTACGGGTCAACATCACTATCTCACTCGCCAGCTTGTAAACTCGCCAGCTAGCAGCGTGTAAACTAGCCTCGTGTAAACGAGCCTATACGTTAGCCAGCTATAAACGCTTTCGCGGGAGAACTATATCTCATTACGGCTTTTGAACTCGTACTGAGAGGTTGTTCTAAAGCCCCGTCCAGACGGTCAAATTTTTTTTAGAGAAGTGACAAACTTATCGTCAGTGTGTCTACACGGTCAAATTTTCTCGCCAAAAGTTTGATGTTCACTGGCGTCAGTTTCGTCAAAATTAATGTTATATATCGTTACAATAAAAATTATATAACTTGGTATGTATATTTTTTAATTTAGAACAGTAAGAAACCGGAAAAAATAATTTGTTTTAATGACAATAGGTATATCGTCTTGAAAAGGATAGTCAAAAATAGATCATAGAAAATAATTCACAACGTAGGTAGCCTACCTATAACTTAGATCTAATACAACCAAGTAGGTATTTAAGAGTCTGTCGTCAGCCATTGAAACTAGATAGATACTAAGTTTGAAAAAATTGAGGTTTTTGTAGGTGTACCTAGCTGTTATAAACTAAAATGACGCGCAAATAAAAAAATATTATTGCCGGAAAGTCAGTGTGTACCTAGTTCAAACTTTATCGTCAGCAAATAGTTTGACAAACTTTTTGATGACGATATCCAACATGTTGGAATAAAAAAACATGTAAAGTTTGACGGTTTGCTGACGCTAGTAAGTTGTCGTCATTTAGTTTGTCACTTCTCTGAAAAATTTGACAGTCTGGACGGGGCTTTAGCCAGACTCTCGCCAGTGTTTAACTGCGCATTATTTCGTTAAGTGATCTTGGATACTTTTTTTATCCATGATTGTTTATTCACTGTCTAGAGTTTTAATTCCATAATACACTTGCTCTTTATTCAGTTTTTCTCCTATTTATGAATAAGTTTTTAGCCATCAAGATGGTTTATTAACTTATGTAAGTATGTTTAAACGGAATTTCAATTACGATTATACTAAAAAGTTCCTAACTTTTAAAGTTCTGATTTAGTTTCTTAAATGTTTAATTAAATGCTACTTAAAAAGCATCTGTTATTAATTATATACTCGATGCCATTTGTTCACAATTATGTCAATTATTCTCAACCCTAGATAGGTAGGTAGTAGGTACTAAATATTAAATTCTGGTACCTAACTACCTGCCAACTAGGGTTTGTTATTAAACTGCGCAATAAGTCGCTGACTTCTCTTTGTGACTAGGACTTATCAGAACTAATGGATAACTTTTTAATGCAATAAAGCTAGTACATGACATTGGAACGCATTAAAGCTAGTACATGACATTGGAACGCATTAAAGCTAGTACATGACATTGAATCGCAATAAAGCTAGTACATGACATTGGAACGCAATAAAGCTAGTACATGACATTGGAACGCAATAAAGCTAGTACATGACATTGGAACGCAATAAAGCTAGTACATTGAAATGGGACGCATCATAGCTAGTACATTGAAGTGGAACGCAACATAGCTAGTACATTGAAGTGGAACGCATCATAGCTATTACATTGAAATGGAACGCATCATAGTTAGTAATTTGAAATGGAACGCATCATAGTTAGTAATTTGAAGTGGAACGCAACATAGCTAGTACATTGAAATGGAATGCAACATAGCTAGTACATTGAAATGGAACGCAACATAGCTAGTACATTGAAATGGAACGTAGCATAGCTAGTACATTGCGATGGAACGCAACATAGCTAGTACATTGCGATCGAACGCAACATAGCTAGTACATTGCGATGGAACGCAACATAGCTAGTACATTGCGATGGAACGCAACATAGCTAGTACATTCTGATGGAACGCAACATAGCGCTATACATTCTGATGGAACGCAACATAGCGCTATACATTCTGATGGAACGCGACTTAGCTAGTACATTCCGATGGAACGCGACTTAGCTAGTACATTCCGATGGAATGCAACTCATCTAGTACAGTTCGATAGAACGCAACATAGCTAGTACATTCCGATGGAACGCAACAAAGCTAGTACATTAGGATGGAACGCAATAAAGCTAGTACTTTACGATGGAACGGAAATGTACTACATGACGAAATGCAGGTATACGTCATGACGGTATACAACTGAACGTCATGACGGTATACAACTGAACGTCATGACGGTATACAACTGAACGTCATGACGGTATACAACTGAACGTCATGACGGTATACAACTGAACATCATGACGGTATACAACTGAACGTCATGACGGTATACAACTGAACGTCATGACGGTATACAACTGAACGTCATGACGGTATACAACTGAACATCATGACGGTATAGAACTGAACGTCTTGACGGTATACAACTGAACGTCATTACTGTATACAACTGAACATCATGACGGTATACAACTGAACATCATGACGGTATACAACTGAACGTCATGACGGTATACAACTGAACATCATGATGGTATACAACTGAACATCATGACGGTATACAACTGAACGTCATGACGGTATACAACTGAACGTCATGACGGTATACAACTGAACGTCATGACGGTATACAACTGAACATTATGACGGTATACAACTGAACGTCATGACGGTATACAACTGAACGTCATGACGGTATACAACTGAACGTCATGACGGTATACAACTGAACATCATGATGGTATACAACTGAACGTCATGATGGTATACAACTGAACGTCATGATGGTATACAACTGAACGTCATGATGGTATACAACTGAACGTCATGATGGTATACAACTGAACGTCATGATGGTATACAACTGAACGTCATAATGGTATACAACTGAACATCATTACGGAATACTACTATGCTTCATAACTGAATGCAAATGTGCGTCATCGCTAATACAAATGTACTTCATGACGGAATACAACTGCGTCATTACGGAACGCAAATGTGCGTCTTGATTAACGGAATGCAAATGTACGTCATCATTGAATGCCAAGGTGCGTCATTACTGAGTGCAAGGTGCGTCATTACTGAGTGCAAGGTGCGTCATTACTGAGTGCAAGGTGCGTCATTACTGAGTGCAAGGTGCGTCATTACTGAGTGCAAGGTGCGTCATTACTGAGTGCAAGGTGCCTCATTACTGAGTGCAAGGTGCGTCATTACTAAGTGCAAGGTGCGTCATCACTGAATGCAAAGGTGCGTCATCACTGAATGCAAAGGTGCGTCATCATTGAATGCAAAAGTGCGTCATCACTGAGTGCAAAGGTGCGTCATCACTGAATGCAAACCTACGTCATGACGTCTTGTGTGATTCGACAATGAGACACGAAACCGTATTTGAGGTTTGCTCATCGTACAACATTCAAAGGAGACTCACCTTAGATGGAGGTCTCATTTACCTACAACCTATTCTAGTTTGACAAACTATCCAACATCCTAGTTGGTGACAGTTTGGCATGGTCACCTATGACAATGCAAGCTGGACTTAGCACCAGATCACTCTTTGATCTTTCACAAGTGACCACCCTCTTGACTTCGCTGAATCTGGCACAAGGGGCCGTCTGGTGGTCTGCATGCTGCCTCACTGTCACAGCGGCCAGTGACCGTTCCGATTGCAAGTACGTCATTATGTAATGCAAAAGTACGTCGTGACTTTTAGAAGTCTTCTAGATTGAAGTCTAAAGACGGAATTCAAGAGCACAAGACGGAACTCAAAAGTCTATAGATGAAATTCAAAACCACGTCTTAACTAAATTCTTGAGGCATCTTGACTGAATTCAAATTTACGTCAAGACTGAATCCCAAAGTCGCCAAGGCAGGATTCAAGAGTACGACTAAACGGAAATTAAAATTCATCTACTGGGAATTCAAAACTACATCCTGACTGAATTCTAAAATCATCTACAGAGAATTTAAAATGTTCTAAATTGAATTCTAAAGTCGTCTAGACGGAATTAATTGAAGAGTATGTCCAGACTGAATTAAAAACTACTCTCAGACTGAATTCATAAATACGCTCAGACTGAATTCATGACTAGTCTATAAAGTAGTCTAGACTGAATTCAAGAGGACTTCTACACGGAATTCAAAAGTCGTCTACACAGAATTCAAAAGTCGTCTACACGGAATACAAAATTCGTTTAGATTGAATTCAAAAGTCCTCTTGACGGAATTCAAAAGTCCTCTTGACGGAATTCAAAGGTCGCTTAGATGGAATCGCAACTACGTTTTGACTCTAGACTGCATTCAAAAGTCCTCTAGGCGGAACTAAAAAATCTTCTAGACGGAATTTTAAAGTAATCTGACGGAATTCCCAACTAAGTCTAGACGGAATTCCCAACTAAGTCTAGACGGAATTCCCTACTAAGTCTAGACGGAATTCCCTACTAAGTCTAGACGGAATTCCCTACTAAGTCTAGACGGAATTCCCAACTAAGTCAAGACTGAATTCCTAAGCACGTCTAGACTGAATTCCTAAGCACGTCTAGACTGAATTCCTAAGCACGTCTAGACTGAATTCCTAAGCACGTCTAAACTGAATTCCTAAGCATGTTAAGACGGAATTCCTAAGCACGTTTAGACGGAATTCCTAAGCACGTCTAGACGGAATTCCTAAGCACGTCTAGACATAATTCCTAAGCACGTTTAGACGGAATTCCTAAGCACGTCTAGACAAAATTCTCTAGCACGTCTAGACGGAATTCCCAACTACGTCTAGATAGATTACAGAAGTCATCTGGCTGAAATTCTGATTTACGTTTACACAAAATTAAAAACTCGTCTAAATTCTAAAGTCTTCTGACCGAATTCTAGAGTACGTCTAGACTGAATTCTTTAGTTTTCTAGACTGAATTCTTTAGTTTTCTAGACTGAATTCTTTAGTCATCTAAACTGAATTCATAAGTCATCTAAACTGAATTCATAAGTCATCTAGTAGACTGAATTCATAAGTCATCTAGTAGACTGAATTCATAAGTCATCTAGTAGACTGAATTCATAAGTCATCTAGTAGACTGAATTCATAAGTCATCTAGTAGACTGAATTCATAAGTCATCTAGTAGACTGAATTCATAAGTCATCTAGTAGACTGAATTCATAAGTCATCTAGTAGACTGAATTCATAAGTCATCTAGTAGACTGAATTCATAAGTCATCTAGTAGACTGAATTCATAAGTCATCTAGTAGACTGAATTCGTAAGTCATCTAGTAGACTGAATTCGTAAGTCATCTAGTAGACTGAATTCATAAGTCATCTAGTAGACTGAATTCATAAGTCATCTAGTAGACTGAATTTATAAGTCATCTAGTAGACTGAATTTATAAGTCATCTAGTAGACTGAATTTATAAGTCATCTAGTAGACTAATTCAAAAGTCATCTAGTAGACTAATTCAAAAGTCATCTAGTAGACTGAATCCAATAGTCGTCTGAACGAAATTCTTAGATAGTGTAGACGGGATTCAGAGTACTTCTCAGAAATTCAAATTACGTCTCTACTGGATTTTAAATTATCTAGACTGGATTTTAAATTGTCTAGACTGGATTTTAAATTGTCTAGACTGGATTTTAAATTGTCTAGACTGAATTTTAAATTGTCTAGACTGAATTTTAAATTGTCGAGACTGAATTTTAAATTGTCTAGACTGAATTTTAAATTGTCTAGACTGAATTTTAAATTGTCTAGACTGAATTTTAAATTGTCTAGACTGAATTTTAAATTGTCTAGACTGAATTTTAAATTGTCTAGACTGAGTTTTAAATTGTCTAGACTGAGTTTTAAATTGTCTAGACTGAGTTTTAAATTGTCTAGACTGAGTTTTAAATTGTCTAGACTGAGTTTTAAATTGTCTAGACTGAGTTTTAAATTGTCTAGACTGAGTTTTAAATTGTCTAGACTGAGTTTTAAATTGTCTAGACTGAGTTTTAAGTTGTCTAGACTGAGTTTTAAATTGTCTAGACTGAGTTTTAAATTGTCTAGACTGAGTTTTAAATTGTCTAGACTGAGTTTTAAATTGTCTAGACTGAATTTTAAATTGTCTAGACTGAATTTTAAATTGTCTAGACTTATTTCTAAAGTCGTATAGACTTATTTCTAAAGTCGTATAGACTTATTTCTAAAGTCGTATAGACTTATTTCTAAAGTCGCATAGACTTATTTCTAAAGTCGTATAGACTTATTTCTAAAGTCGTATAGACTTATTTCTAAAGTCGTATAGACTTATTTCTAAAGTCGTATAGACTTATTTCTAAAGTCGTATAGACTTATTTCTAAAGTCGTATAGATTGAAATTTAAATTGTCTTTAATGAATTCTGTAGTCGTATTGACTGAAATTTAAAGTCGTATAGACGGAACTCAAAACTAGCTCCAAATGAATTCTTTCTAAAGTCTATGAGGATCTCTAATGTAATATAGACTGAATTCAAGGATGGTCTAGACGAAAGTCAAATTATGGGTGAACTGAATTCAAGAGTCGTCTAGACTGAATTCAAGAGTCGTCTAGACTGAATTCAAGAGTCGTCTAGACTGAATTAAAGAGTCGTCTAGACTGAATTAAAGAGTCGTCTAGACTGAATTAAAGAGTCGTCTAGACTGAATTAAAGAGTCGTCTAGACTGAATTAAAGAGTCGTCTAGACTGAATTAAAGAGTCGTCTAGACTGAATTAAAGAGTCGTCTAGACTGAATTTAAGAGTCGTCTAGACTGAATTTAAGAGTCGTCTAGACTGAATTTAAGAGTCGTCTAGACTGAATTTAAGAGTCGTCTAGACTGAATTTAAGAGTCGTCTAGACTGAATTTAAGAGTCGTCTAGACTGAATTTAAGAGTCGTCTAGACTGAATTTAAGAGTAGTCTAGACTGAATTTAAGAGTCGTCTAGACTGAATTTAAGAGTCGTCTAGACTGAATTTAAGAGTCGTCTAGACTGAATTTAAGAGTCGTCTAGACTGAATTTAAGAGTCGTCTAGACTGAATTTAAGAGTCGTCTAGACTGAATTTAAGAGTCGTCTAGACTGAATTTAAGAGTCGTCTAGACTGAATTTAAGAGTCGTCTAGACTGAATTCAAAAACCGTCTAGACTGAATTCAAAAGTTCACATTGACAGGTTTTAAAGTCTGTCTAGACTTAATTCTAAAGTCATATAGATGGAATCGGAAATGATCTAGACTCGATTTAAAGTCACTCAGACAAAATTTCAAAAATACGTCTAGTTCAGCAATACGTCAAAGAGGAATTCTAAAGTCTTATAGGATAGACAAATTTCTAAGACTAAGTTTAGTCTAAAGTCTAAATCATCTAGACGGTTTACATTAGCCGTCTAGGCGGGTTTTAAAGACGATGAAATTGAATTCTAAAGTACGTATAGAAGGAATTTGAAAGTTCTTAAAGACGGAAATAACAATTTGTCTAAATAGAATTCAAAGTTTTCTAGACGTAAGTAGAAAGTACGTCTTGGTGCAATAATGCAAAAATTGTCTAAGACGAGACTCAACTTGTCAAGACTGAATTCAAAAGTAGTGCAGACGGAATTCAAATACAGTCTACTTTCCTGGCTACTAATTGAAATTAATAGCTACTCCTCCGTTGAGGGTAATTTGGTAGCGCCAATTATTCTTACAAAATATTACTAGATCGATTAATTAACCATTGGCCCATGAGATGTATTTTCTTACACGAGTTATCGTGTATCATAATTCCGTTTTATATATGGGTAATTTCAAATGTTTGCATACCAGTTGTTATTAGGACTATAATCACCCATGTGATAAAAGTGCCTCTCGCATGACTGAAAAGAACACACTATATGTGAACCATCCAATTGGTCAGCTTACTCTTCTTTTTATTTATGAAGTATGCTATGCGAAAGTTCTTTACTACAGTTTTCCCGCAGTATGGGAAGAGAAATTCATAAGAATTTCAACAATAAAAGACCAACTTACTGCAATTCGACAAGTTCTTTTTTGATCATCAGATTCTTTCCACCGGTTTACCTATTTCAGTAAGCACGCTCATCGTCTACTCAAGTTAGAAACGCAGAGGTTTCATAGTAGACAGCAATTGTATATCAAGTTATTCTCAACAGAAAATTCATACAAAACTTACACATGGCATAAGCTAAGAGAAAAGTCTGAAAGTTACAGGCAGAATGCTTCAAACTGAAGCAATTTAACAGAGAACTCTACGCACTGGTCCTCCAAGTTGTTCTAAACTTCTAAACATCAAAAGTGAGCTTTTTAATGGACCAATAATGATTATGCATCAACGGCTGCTACAACTATGGTGTTACCAATGTCATATAATTTCCTTAACCCTTGGCTACTACAACCGCATGGTTGTTGCATATAGAGAACATTTGTATATGAAATCTCTTTGGTACAAGTAGCGCAAGGAACCATCATGAAATCTGTATCCTTTGGCTACGGAAAATTAACCGCATCTCGCTTTTATTGAAAGTATTAGCCAAATTTAGAGATACACGATACTTTTTGGGCACAAGCATAGGCAAAAATAAATTAGAATGGTCTCACGCTAATTTTGTATTTTAATATGATACTTTAAGACTCAAGTGGATCAATACTTCTTTTCTTTGAAATATGGTATTACCTACATGACCATTTCATTGTATTTCTGGTTCACCAGAATTCTTTGCATTGAACATTGAAACTACTAATAAACCTTACTAAAAATTGTTCTAGCAAAATTGTGATGGTGCCAAGCTATTAAAGGTCAATCGGTAATCTGTTAAATCAGAGGATGTTCTCGTGTCTTCGTGCATCAGAACGCCTCCTGCCAATTTCACCTCCGGCTGTGTTAAGAATTCCGGCATAAGGAATTATTTTATCTTAGGACGTAGTATTACTAATAAATAAACCTATTGAGCGGAGCGAAAGAGCTCCTATTTATTAGTAATATTTGTTTAAAGAGTTCGCTGTGGAGCTGCATGTCCGGCAGAAAGGATAATTTCTGTCATTTTGTATGGGATTGTCCGTTCGAAGATCCTACGCTGTACGAGTTTTGCTTTTACTGTCATATACTACACTCACGCGAAATAAACGGCATTTTTTTCAGTTCACACTTACTTACATTTTTTAATGGATACTCTATCACCATTATCTGAATTAAGCATTGGCAATAACAATGCATATGCTGCAGAGGCAGTGGACAGTGAAGATGCTAATCAGTCCAGCACTAACCACGTCAGTGCTAACCATGTCAGCACTAACCACGTCAGTGCTAACCATGTCAGTGCTAACCTCGTCAGTGCTAACCACGTCAGTGCTAACCACGTCAGTGCTAACCATGTCAGTGCTAATCACCTCAACTCTAATCAACTCAATTCTAATCACCTCAGCTGGGAGGAGTACTTCATGGCAGTGGCTTTCCTCACAGCTCAGAGGAGTAAAGATCCTGTCACTCAGGTAGGTAGGGAATGGGGGGAAGTTTAATTTTAATTGGAATGCATGATACCTGCAGGTATCATGCATTCCAATTAATATTGAATAACTATTATATAGTTTTTTCTTTATGACTGAAGATGTGAAACCGACAGATAATTTGCATCTTATTTTACTGAGTTCGCTAAAGTAAACCTTTAAAGATTTCCTCCAAGCAAATTTTTTTATTGCTTCAATCAACGAGGCTAATGTTTCTTTTTCTGCAAGCCCCATCAAATTTTAATCTTATATGCTTTTAAATATTTTTATAATCAAAACTCTTCAATTTCCATTTTTACTTCCGACTTTCTAATTTTCAGAAAAAATCAATGCTCAGGGGGTGCATTAGATAGAAATGTAAGGGGTGCGCGAGAAACATACTTTAAGAACCACTGATCTAGACGATATATATAATTGTAATCATGAATATCACACACACATGTAAATGGTATTTGCACAAATTTTGTGTGACAAACCGAAGTCAAAGGTCGCAAATAAATTGTACGATTTATCAATAGATGGAGCTTCAAATTAAAATTAAATTTTCATTAACATGTATTATTTAGATGAACAAAGTAGTATATGTTATTGCTAGGTTTGTGACAATATGCATTTCCAAATATGCAGTATATGCACTGGGAAGTATACATATATGCACTTAATCGTTCTAAACCAGCTGTATAAAGCACTCTATACCATTTCGTCTATGATATTCTTAAGATGATAAGATCTATGATTTTAAACGCATATTATCACAACCCTACATATATTGTTCTGAACTGAGTAGTTCACAGACATCTTCAACTACTCAGTTCAGAACAATAGTATACCCAACACATGGAAACAAGCCAAGATCATCCCGATTCTGAAGCCTAACAAACCCCCCACAGATCCAGCCTCATATAGACCTATATCCTTACTCTCTACCCCCTCCAAAATACTCGAGAGGCTGGTTCTTAACAACATAACACCACATATCCCACTATCCCCCTCACAACACGGCTTCAGATCCGAACACTCCACATCTACTCTCCTTACCCACCTCACACAAACAACACTCGAAGGCTTGAACTCTAACAAACCTGCAAGTAGGACACTTATAGCTGCCATTGACATAAGTAAAGCCTTCGATACAGTTCCACGACACCTACTCATTAACAAAATACTCAACACACACATCCACGACTCGTTTAAAAAATGGCTTGCCAATTATCTCTCAGGCCGCTCTGGCAAAACACTCTACAACGGCAAGTCCTCCAGAACACGACACTACACTGATGGAGTACCGCAGGGCTCCGTTCTCTCACCTACTCTCTTCAATTTATACCTCCACGACCTCCCCACACCAGCAAACACCTCGGTACACACCCTTACATACGCGGATGATGTCACCATCATGTCGCAACATCCCAAACACGAGACCGCAGCCAACAATTTACAAACATACATCTACTCACTAGAAAACTGGCTAGAAACAAACAGACTAAAGGTCTCCGCAAACAAATCCTCCCTCACACTCATATCCCCCCATACTCGTGAATACAATACCCATCCAAACATAACACTTAACAACACTCCCCTTCCCATCAACAACACGCCTAAAATCCTTGGAATCACACTTGACCGCGGCATGACGTTTAAACACCACATTAACGACACCAACAACAGAGCCAAAAACAGACTGAACGTCATGCGCGCCCTCACTCACACTACTTACGGACACTCCAAGGAAGACACAACAACACTATACAAACAGTTCATTAGACCCATCCTCACATACGCGCACACAGCTTGGTCACCTGATACAGCCAACACACACCTACACAAACTCCAGCGTACACAAAACACTGCACTCCGGATTGCCACCGGCTGCACACAAACAACACCCACAACACACCTCCATGAGGAGACACGAGTCCTTCCGCTCGCTACACACATGGATATGAGGGGTACACACTTCTACACCTCCACACTAAGCCCCTCTCATCCATTACACTACATGCAAACTGAGCGAAGGACTCCACGAAACATTCACCTTACACCAGCCACACACTACAGAAACATCTTTAATACACTCCCAGACACCCCACCCAACACTTCACTACAAAGACATATACACACCACACTCACAGACAGAGCTATTTCCTCCTTCCCACCTAACTCTCTTCTAGGAGTTAGGCCTCCCCCTATCGACTCCAGTGAGGTTCACCTCTCGCGTCGTGACAGGGTAACCCTGTCACGTCTTCGATGTGGACATCACCCTTCTCTCCCTTCTTACAAACACAGAATTGGGAGGGCGGACTCGGATCTGTGTGAGTACTGCTCCACGGACCCGGGGACAATCTCCCACATTCTCACACAATGTCCAACACTACAACAACATCGGACCACACACAACACACATTCACTGGAGCACCTATGGACCCGCCCTCAGGAAGTCATTGCCTTCCTGAGGGATATCGGGTTCACTTAGGCCCATACCCCCCACACGTGTCTCGGGTGGCTTCTCCCGAGGCGCGTTCACTCGGTCGCCCCCTGCTCCCTGAGGGTCGGGGGGGGGGGCTAAACAACAACAACAACAACAACAACCCTACATATAAGGCAAGGCGTATGCATTTGAAAGGAAGGCAATATATGCACTTCCAGCTGTTTATATCTTGAAAGAGGTTGATTAAACACCTTAATTTATTTGATATATACCTATAGGACTTTGGGTGTTCTATAGTTTAGTATTCCTGATGAATGTGGCTTTAAATTTTTGTTCGAAAATTGGAGAATATGATTAACTATATGGCGCCATAAAGCTAAAAGTAACACCTGCAGTAATATAAATTAAGAGTAGGATAATAATAGTAATATATTATAGACACAGGTGGTTAGTATATATCTAGTTGCTGTTCTTAAGTAACTGGTAACCATGAAAATTCACTCCACACGAATACATAAAGTATTCTATAGTGCCAACAATGTAATGTCATTCTCTGAAACGGTGCTAGGACGTTTCGTTACTGGGCGTTTCGTATCCGGACGTTTCGTTGATGAACGTTTCGTTCCTACACGAGTTATAGACTAAAAAATATACCAATCCCATACATTATAAATTATAAATACGTACTGAATTTTTTTTCCCTATGTGAACCAATTACTAGAAGTTTTCGAACATAATAGAAAATAGTATATAAGAATAAGAATAAAGAGTTGAAATGTTAAATTATATAGTCTTTTCTTATATGATCGAAAATAATTATTACTTTCGCAAAATTGCGGAAGGTTATGTTTCTTTCATTAAGTTATTTTCATTCGGTAACTTGTAACATCTGGTAATTGGAATTTTTCCCTAACGTTATTTTTTTCCAAATTATGAAAAACAAAAGATTTTCCCAATGTAGGGTAAGCTCCGAGTTCTCGGACTGAAGCACATTTTCGATCATATGAGGATAAAAAAAAGGAGTATTGTTATTTAACTTCTATATCGGTTGGTATCCATGATATTTTTACTTCTAGCTTTTCTAATCAAAGAAATTAAGTAATGATTATTAATTTCAATACATCTGATTAAAATCAATGTATAATCAAACGAATGTAAAATATGTTTAAAAAGTAGGCATTATTTTTAAAGTATAAATTTATAATGTATGGGATTGATATAAAATTGTAGTCTGAGACCCATATCTAATAAAAAATAGTTTCCATTTATAAAAAAAAAAAACTGGTAACGAATCTTCCTGGTGACGAAACGTCCTAGTAACGAAACGTCCGGTAACGTAACGCCCGGGTTCGAAACGTCCAGTAACAAAACGTCCGGTAACGAAACGTCCAGTAACGAAACGTCCGGTCACCCTCTGAAACAAAGGAGTCTTTCAAAATGCTCGACATTTCAAATTTGGAGCAAGATAATTCATAATATATGCAAATGCATATTGATAAATGTATATTATGTTATTGGCATATGTATATTATGATATTGGCAAATGCATATTATGATATTGGCAAATACATATTATGATATTGGCAAATACATATGCATATTGCTAAAGGCATATGCATATTTATAATTGCATATGTTCAAAATATGCAATATCACAACCCTAGTTATTGCATAATTAATTATTCTGATTATATACAAAATAAATCTGTAAACTGAAATTGTACCCCAATAATATCAACATATCAAAGAACAGGCAAATAATGAACTTATATAACAATTATAATTAAATATAATTTGGTGTGTATCAAACTCCATTGGGAAAATTGGTTGAAAATGACACAAAGTAGCAGTTTGAATATCTAATTTTTTTAGTGATTATTCATTTTTATTGCGATAACAATTTTTCTATATTTCTCTCCAGGCTCCAGGAAAAAAATGAGTTTATAACATAATATTATAGAACTAAGGTCTACGATCATTATTCTGTAAACCGCTTACAATTCGGTTCAGTATATATTTTATAATTTGTTTTTAAAGTTTTTTAATACTCTGTGAGCAACAATTGAGCGAATCACTAATCTGATGCTCAAGAAGAAGATTGTACACTCTTTGTTTTGATTACAAATTTGAATTTTATAAACAAACCATGCGTTTTCGGCCTTTATTTTAGATAATGATTGTTTCCTAAAGTATATAAACGTTTATATTATAAGTTCATTCAATTTTATACCTTTACACGAATATTAAATAGATTTATTAGACCTGATACCTAGTTGACAATCAAAACAAATGGTGTATATTCTTTTTCTTCAGGCTGAAAATTTCTCAAATTAGTAAGTAGGAAGTAAAATAGGTCTTGTAAAGTTTTGATTATAAAAATCTTTAAAAGCATATAAAATTAAGAACGTTACCATTTTCGATGCAGTTTGCAGCAAAAACATAAACATTAGCCTCGTTGAATAAGGCAATAAAAATATTTGCTTGGAGGGGACCTTTAACACTATTTATTCATTTATCGTATATTAGTTAATTTCCAGTGTACAAAAGCTATTTGAAAACCATTTATTGACTGTTTCGATACATGAAACAGTCATGAAAAAGTTCATATTACTTCAAACCATATTTAGCCGTCGTCTATTTATCCTTGTTAATGCTTATTAATCATTTTATGCTATTCTTATTCAAACCCTTATTATGGGAGTATGGGAGTATCCACTTAGCATTCAAATAAGATAAAGTATTTCTCGTAACTATCAAAAGATAACTTCTTAATTGAAATAGATTTAATATTTTTAATTCACTTTCTTATACGTCAACTAAATTTATAATATAATTTTTTTCTCGAAGGTGGGTGCCTGTATAGTGAATTCTTACCGTCACATTGTGGGTGTGGGATACAATGGGATGCCAAATGGATGCTCCGATAAAGTCTTCCCATGGGGTAAAGCATCCAAGGACCCGACGCTCAACAAGTATATGTATGGTAAGTATATAATACTAAATATTATTAGGAGATAACAAAAAATGGATAATCGTGAAATGAGCTAATTCTATTTTAATAGGGTGTAGGTGGTAATCATGGATGCCAATTAAAATAAATAATTATATAGTTTTAATTTATATTCTCGTGGAAAAAGTAGGAGGAGCTTAGCAAAAAGTCTGGTGGAAAGACTTAAAAACCCTACGTGTGTACGGTCCTTTAGAGACGATGGAGGCACAAATTGACTCTTCACTTGAATCTCTGAAATCGTCAATAATATTGAGGTCTGAGGTTTATGGTGGTCAAATGAGATGCTCAATTTCATTGGAATATTCTTCTGTCAATTCTTTTTTAGTTCTAGATGTATGGAATAGGTCGCTATCCTCTCGAAAGATATCATCCCCTCAAGAAACTGTGTTTGAACCATAAGTCGCCCAAAATTTCTTAAAAGTCCTCTTAACTCTAAATTTAAAAAAATCTGAAATTACTTTAAATTTGTAGAGCTTAGGTTATATAACAGTCAGCAAAAAAATTATGGATTAAGTTTTCTGTTAATAATTAATTAATTATATAAGAAATATTCACATTCCACTAACACACTTTCTAAGATTCAATAGAAGAACAACAAGGCTGCAGTCTGACTTATCACGTTTATCGTAAAGTTAATGGTAATTAGGTATATATACATATATATAGGTTCAGTTTTCGGTACCTAATGTTTTTTAGGGTAATGGTATTTGGATAGCGATATAATATGTCTAAAAGCTTTATTATATACAGTTTTGAATTTTTCAAGATTCAATGGATCCTTTTTATTCGCTTGAAATTCTGAATAACAAGAATAAATCACAAGAATAACTTAAATTACATATTGTGATAAAAACTATAGAACCAAATTTGAAATTGTTTGCAGTTCTGTAATCAGCAACCTAATTTCTAATGAATAGAATAATAAAAAATAGAGTGGACGGGACCCTTAATAGTGACAGGCACCAGCTGTTAATTCTTCCATGAAGGGAAATAATTGGCCAGACCAATTTCTAAGAATTAGTACTCCATATTATATCAAAACCCCATCCATGTTTTACGGCTGGGAAAAGGTAGTTGCCATGTTCTACATTTGGGAGAAGACAGTCTGTGTTAAATGGCTGTCTCCAAAAGTTTACTCGAACGGTTGTCGGAAATAACGTATGTGTTGATTATTTGATTAAATCACATTTTTCCACAGCCCGAGGGAACAATTCCGGAACTACTCTAAACGCTTTAAAACAGTTGTCTCTGGGAGCAGAGGCTTTCTAATTGGAGTTCTTTCTTTGAATTCAAATTTCTGCAGCGAATAGTTTATTTTTTGTGTAAACCGACGAACTGTTTTGTATAAACGGGGTTTTTGTAGGTGTCCATTAAGATTTACCGTGAATTTAGGAGCCGTGGTCTTGCGATTTGCTCTAACAATTCGATTTACAGTCCGACGGCTCGCTAGCTCCAGCTCCCCAAAACACGTCTCATAATTATTCAATTGTTCTAAGTGTGAGACGTGATTAGAGTATGGTATGGCTGTATAGTAATACTAGCTTACTAGCTAATATTAAATTAGCCGCTCACAATAATACTCCAATAAAGAGTACCAGGACGGGCTTCAGAAAAAAAAATATTCCTTCATAATTTTTTTTTTATAAGTTATGCATTTCTGAATAAATATTCTCATTCTCACATCTGTGAGGTCATACGTTCGGGTCCCGCACTGACTCTGTGTGAACCAGTGGGTACTGGCCAGGCTAGAATCACCTGGCTATGATTAGGTTAAGGTAGAGATTAAGTACATATGGGCCCACTTGGTTGCCTAACTACTGTCTCTTCGGAGCGTCCCATCAACTTTAATCTTAATATTAAATTAACAGTACCATGCCTAACATACATCAATATTAATTAAGTTATTATTTCAAAATAGTATCAGTTGTAATCCATAAGATCTTATAAGTTTGATAAAAAAATTGTGATTTACAGTCGGAAGTATAAAAAACATGAAATAATCCAATAACCTCCATTATTTTAGTCGAGAGATGGCCAATATCAAATACAATATTCGTAATTAGAGTCTTGGGATATCAGTACCTGTTTCTAGCCACAACTCTTCCTTCCAGTTTGTCACGCTGAGATGAATGCTATCACCAACAAGAATAGCGCTGACGTATCCCTCTGTAGCCTTTACGTGACTCTCTTCCCCTGCAACGAGTGTGCCAAACTCATCATTCAGTCCGGCATCAAGAAGGTGGTGTACTACAGTGACAAGCATGCTGATAAAGCCTCTACCATTGGCTCTAAAATCATGCTACAGCACTCTGGAGTGGAATTTAGGTAAATACGTGGTAGCGACTTTTAAATGAATATAAATTGACGATAATGGCTGAAATTTATAATATGTATTAATGAAATACCGTCATAGATGTTCCTCTTTTTTATAAACTACTAATTTTCTTAGCTAACCCGTTGATGCATAGTGGGGTCAAAAAAACCCCAACTGAATTTTGAACTCAAATCGCTCAGGGTATAATGCATATATTTGAACATGGCTTTGTGGTTTTTCTAAAATCACTGAAAGTTATGTTTAGGGTCAGTCATTTCGAAAATATAACGTATGATCCTAGCCTATTTAATAGTTTTACTATCTATTCATAACTGGGGTCAAAATGACACCACTCATTATTAGTATATTTCAGATTTGCATGAAAGTTTGTACTGAGGGTGTTTGTGCCCAAAAAACTCAGCTCTCTAGGTCTTATAGATCAAAAGTTATGAGCTTGTGAACTTTTGAAAAAAGTGGCAGAAATGGCTTGACCTCATCATTTTTGAAAGGTCATAACTTTCTTATTATTATTCCTAGAACAAAATGTTTGGTATATATTTCGTTCAGAATAAGCGAGGCAATCTTCCTAGATGTATAAAATTTAATTAGTCTAATTTTGTAAATGAAAAATGGGTTTGCCCTTTTTGACCTTGACCTTTGCCCTCTAAGACCTCAACTGACAAAAAATTATTGAAACAAAGAATATATATTGACGACTTGGCTATAGGTTGGAAAAGTACAAGAAAAATCATAACTTGGAAAAGTTAAATTAAAGTAAAGTTTCAAAAATTACAAATTTAGTAATATTAATAATTTAATAATTTCCAATATTAAATTTACTACTATTTACTTTTTTTACTAATAGTTACTATTATTAATTAATATTTACTATTTTTACAAGAAACTTTTGTCATACTGTTGCTGAGCTATAGCATCATTTCTATTGCACCAACATTAATCACTTGCATGAAAATTGAACTCCTGTGTAGTATTAGTTTATGGGTGTTTTTAAGTAGTGTGATCTAAAACTTGAAATTTTAATTTTTAGATTGTAGTATTCAAAGTTTTTTGCTATAAATTTTGCTTGATGTACTTTTCCAACTTGGTCTGCATCTATAGTTACCTCAAAATAATAGCTATGATATTTCCAGTGGTATTTTTGTAACATGTTAACTTCATTACTGCTTCATTTCTTACATCTGTTAAGATATCTATTGCTTGAAGTTAGCTGAAAATGACTAAAGGGTGACACAAAAGTTCTGCAAAACAATTTTTTTCATTGTAAATAAAATACTTGTATATGAAATAATGTGAGGAAATTCCTTACAATTTTCATAGTGTTCAATATAAATTACAATAAGTGCCATCTCTTATTTTTAAGAAGTTAACGGCACTTTCAGTGGAAAGTCAAAGTTTTGATAGAAGAATTTCACCGAGCAGGAAATTTCGCATCTGATTTAGTACGATGGGATTCTGCGTGTGGTAAGCATTGGAGAATAATGTGTGCAGATAGTCTCATGCAACTGTGTAATAAAAACTAAACTGTTAAGCGAATACTCAAATGAAAATGTGCATAACTGCCAATGGATGAGTTGGTGCAGCGATGAAGCAACTTCGAAAGATTGAAGGCCGTCATTCGAATAAGAGAAGAGTTTGAATGAATAAGCTCTTAAGCTCTTTTCATGTTGTTTTACCTATTTAAATATTCTATCTGATATATTTTGTTTATCTCAGAACTTTTGTGTCTCCCTGTATGTTAACATGTACAATTCTAATGATATTAATTAGCTAATTTTTCAATACGTTTGATACCCAAAGTTTCGATTAATTATCAACAAAAATGTAAATCAAGAAAATCATTCTAATGTTTAATATTTTTAAAAGTTATATTCTGTTTCCGATTTTTAGGATCTCGCTTAATCTTCTCTCTGCATGACCACTCTCATGCTCCTGGAGCCTGCGAGAAAAACACTCTCGTGCATAAGAACCTAGTTAGTCATTCTTTGTGTTTGTTAGTGTCTTGGAGTATAAATACAGTAACACTCCTCTATAATGAAGTCATATATAGTAAACCTTCTTGATTAGTAGAGTCTCGAGTAATGAACCACCCTGTATAATGAACATATTTTGTTTAAAGGGACAGTACAGTCATTTTTTGTTTCAACAATTTTAATGTCAAACGATTGGTTAGTAAGAATAAAGTATATCGTGTGATATTGCAATGTTCAATAAAATCTAATAATGGAGATATATCATTTTATATATAATTAATTTCCTAACAAACGCTAACGGTAGATGGCGCCACAATCAGGGGCGCTATCTTGTATAAATACAAACTGAGTTAAGTTTCTACCTAGATTCTAGCTCAAGTGAAGAGATGGCTTTATTTTTAAAACTATGCCTTTTGTCTACCAATTCATATAATATTTTCACCATTTTGACGCAAACAAAGCATGATTACTGCATCTTAAATTAATATGAAAACAACAAACATACTCACGTACATACTAAAGATTGGTAATGTTTCCACTAGGTGTCGCTAATTTTATTATATACTTTTTATATGAACATTTTAAAAATAAACGAACATTCAAATATTACATAATTAAATATTGTGAATCGATTTAAAACCAATTTGGCGATTCTTTGATTTTGACTTTACTATCCCTTTAATCTGGCATAAAATGACCATCAGTTTTCTATGCATCTCTTGACTCCTATATAGTGAAGTAAGATCCATTTAGTGACTAATTGTTGTTTATTATAAAGGAGTTCTACTGCAATAGCGTCCTTTAGTGAGATAAAATAAATAGTAATTATGTGTCTTTCCTTCTATTCAGGAAATATGGGGGAGAAATGAAGCGATTTAAAATATCTTTCCAGGAAATTATTTCCAAAGACCTTTTTCTAACCATTAGGGAAAATAAACGGTGAGTGAAATTATATTTTCAAGATCATTCTTGGGATATTTTAAATAAGTTTTTACTAAATTTTAATTGTAATGCGTACCTTATGGTTAGATTTAATCAAAATTGAAAGCTGTTTTCCTAATTTAAATTTAAAGAAAAAAAAAAAACATTTGAAAAATAGAATATGAATATCCATGAAAAGTTAAATGAATAGAGTGTACTAATTAGTGGTTATGATTAGCATTACTCTTACCTCCCCCAGTCACATCCCCCAATCCCTGACCACCACTTTAGAGGGGCGTGACTCCTCCCAACCGAGGGCAGAGTACCTGAAGTGGGGGGAATACTTCATGTCTATGGCGCTACTCTCTGCCCAGAGGAGCAAGGACCCGCACTATGCCACCAGAGTGAGTGCCACATCTTTCGGCGCTATTTATCTGATATTGAACAAAAATACACATTTTTTTATCGAACTGCTTCACAAGAAAGAACTATACGGTTTTACCTTGTATCGTGTTATTTTAATTTGTATCCATGATATCTGCTGGTATCATTGATACCAATTATCATCGACTGTACCTTTAAATAACGGCAATATTAAATTATTAATTAGTGCTCCTCATTCAATTTATACATCAATTATTTTTTTTCCTGGACTGCACATTACTCCCCTTATTACATTAAACTATACAATTCACTATATATATATTCTTGTCGTAAGACTTTAATGCTTTCTTATGATACATTTCACTCTAGTATTCATCCGCTTCACATTGTGAAATATAATTTGCAAGCAGAAGAAAAAGTTTAAGGTACCTAAACAATAACGGTACTTGAATATCCTGCAACTTTTTATTTAATATTTCTTAGGAAGGAGCGTGCATAGTGGATCAGAACAACCGAATTGTGGGCATAGGGTACAATGGTATGCCCACAGGGTGTGCTGATAGCACCATGCCTTGGGTTGGTGACGGGACTGACCCTTTGATGAGCAGGCACTTGTACGGTGAGACTCTTATCTTTTGCGGGTTGTTTATTGCACCATCTTTCTTAATTCTTAACTTTTCTTCAATATTCTTCTTTCATTTGCAAGCAGCGGAAACTGGACCATCAGTCAGGTAATAGTCTCTCACTTTATTAGTATAGATAAATAAATTTAATGGGGCAGTACACTTACTAAAAAAGTTCTTAGCTGAAAATTGTCAGTAAATATTAATTTTATATGTAAGAAAATTCTTTCATCTGAAATATGGATATTTCCCGAAATAATAATGTTATATTTATCTCAATGTAGTAAAAAACCCGCTGTTAGAAACCTATTCACTGTATTTTTGGATGTTTATTTGAAGAGCTAATTAATTCAAGGTTACATAACTTAATTTCAATGCAAGATAGCTTCTAAAAATTTTATTATATATTTTGAATTTATAATAATATAATTAGTAGCTATTTAACAATCACCGGACTTAACCAAAATATTAACTGTACCTAATCATTGGCTCTAACTCTTACTTCCATCCGAACCTTTTTATTTACTATATTAAGGGTAACTAATACACTAAAATATTTCTCAATTATATGTTCTTAAACGATTTAAGATCAATCAGATGAAAGTTCAATTTTGTCTCTAGTGCCCGGGGAACTGAATTATATCTCGCATCTATTCTTCAAAGTCTATCATTGGGCTATGAACTGTTATAATTTAAATTATTGATTATCTTTTTCTTTTTTACATATGTATATTGTTTTAACTCTATTATCAGTTTTGAGAAAAATCACTAGAGTTATACTGTGAAGCTTCAACAATCCGATCTGTTGTCATTTCGTTTATTTCCTTTTTATTATATTTGCACCGCTATTTGTAGTTGCTGAAAATAGCGCTAGGGTTATTCTCGTAGGCTTGATTTACTATCACCTCATCCATTCGTGAGTGCAGCCACCGGTGCTTGTGTCTCTTTTCGTTACATTCCTTAGTGGGTGAAAATTTTCATGGAGTAGCTTTTCTGCATGCATTAGTTCGACTGATGCTAGATGACTTTGCTCATGAAGACACTTTTCTTTCTGACTGTTTCCTGAAGTGCCTTGTACTTAGTTTTCGTTATACCACTAATAACTTAATAATTATTAAACTATACAAATTCGTTCATCTTCTTGTCGTATGAAAGATATTATGCACTGATGTAATTTAGTCAATACTCGTTTTATTTTAAAATCTCAATGTTTATCAAGATTTTGTGGACATTTTTTTATTTTATGTGTAATTTTCATTTCAATTGTTGTGTGTAAACTTCCCACAGCAGATGTTAAAATCCCCTATCAAATCTCACCTACAAATCCATTAAAATGTCACACTGAACATGTCTCTCCTAGTGTGTCACGCTGCTATGAACGCAATCACGAACAAGAACAGAGTGGACATGAGTGAGTGCGTGTTGTACAGCACGCACCACCCCTGCAATGACTGCGCCAAACTCATCATTCAGTCTGGCCTGAGAGAAGTCAGGTACCTGCATAGAGAAAAAGGAGTGCAGATTGAGGCAGCGGAGATATTATTCTCAGTCGCTGGAGTCAACATACTGGACTACAGGTGAGTCATGGGAAAAGTAATGCAGTCTGTGGGTGAGTCATGAGAAAAGTAATGCAGTCTGTGGCTGAGTCATGGGAAAGTGATGCAATTTGTGTGTGAGTCATTGGAAAGTGATGCAGTCTGTGGCTGAGTCACGGGATCTATCGGCAAATTATTTGTCTTTGGGGCAGTCCTTGGCGAGTATTTGTCTTTATGGCTCAACTCAGTTGAGGACTTGAATTCACGTAGATCATCTTTCTGAACAATGTGATAATTTTTTTGTTTCTGTTATCAATCTTTTCAACGCTACAAACCATAGGCTTTCTTTCGTGCGTACTCGTAGAAAATAAAATTTATTCATGAACAGAATCTACTTTTCATAACGAGAATATTTCTTTAATATTAGGAATATGCTTTATTTTAAATATGTTCAAGATTATATGTTTATACTAGTAGCATATCGTCACAACCCTACTTAAAAAGTGTATTCTTTTGCAGATCTAAGTGTGACCAGAACATTTTCGGCAAAATCAACACTAACTTTGAAGAGGTGCGAGATGAATGAAGAGGCAAACATTCAATACTTTATTTACAAACACATTGCTACTATACACTTGACTAGATTGTGAATATTAAAGAAATAAAACAGACTTACTTAGCATCAAAATCAGCCAATTTAAACATTCACCACATTAAATTTATTACAAATATATATTGTTCTGTACAAAAATCTATACAAAATTTTGGTATTCATACATTACAAAATAACGACAAACAAATTAATCTTAATTTATTTTTGTAATTATATTAAGCAAGCATTTTTTTTGAAAGAGTTAACCCTTTCGCGTCCAACGTGACACTCGTCTCACTAATTTTGGTAAGAAATGCACAGTGAACAAAGTAACTCGGCGGCGAGAAAGGGTCAAGGACATAATATTCGAAATAAAAACAGATATTAGAAATAGTCTCAGAAATTTTAGGTTAGATGTAAAACAATGAACTTCAATTTCGGTATTTTGACTCTTATTGCTGAACTATGACTATTATTATAATGTGGTAAATTATCATAAATGGTAATGTGGTAATTTTACATCAAGACATTCTATATACTTATTAATTTCTTTTAATAAAGTTATTAGAATTAGTGTGTTATTTTATCCTCAAATATTCTAAAAAGACTAATAACACTTTGTTTCTGGAAATTAGTTCTCCTTTTTAGAACAATCGAACATTTATAAATAAAAATTTAGTTGTAAGATAGAAATCCAATAATGAAGAGTAATCTAACCAGTTCTTCATTGCCTAGCCATTGGCCAGGCAATCTTGGCATCAGTTCTTTTGAAGGCTATAATGCAGTGCAGTCCCTTGCCACTCAGTATATTTCTGATGCTGTGGGGACATTCAGTATCACTCAAAACAGACTCTGAAAAAGAAAATGCTAATCAGTTGTTTGTTAGGGAGACAACAGATATTTTAGTACGTGACAGTAAAACTGAAGTTCTCTGTTTAATTAAACGTATGGGACATTTTCAACATTCCTATATTCCATGTTTCATAGTATGGCAAACCAGTAATATTCCAGGCACCCTTACCTGTTCCATCCACAAGTTTGTAAAGGCCATAGTCCTGAGGATTGGTGACCCTCATCTTGTGAGCCATCATCTTGCAGATCTCCCTCGAAGTGGTACTGGGTTTCACCGGCAGGGTGCGTGTCACTATGGACCCGTTATTCTCATCCGGTACAACTATCTTGAGAGTAGCCGCGTCATGCAGCAGGTTACTACCTTCAGAGTTCATGGCGTCCAGACTGCAATGCAAAATTACAATAGTTTCTCAGTTTGAACTAGTGTAAGTTCTTAATTATCAGTCAGTTCCACATTTTCGGACATGTAAGAAAAAACAATATAATAATAATTATTATTAGAGCCCGGACAAATGCTAATAAAGTCCTAAAATGCCATAAAGTCAATTAATGCCATAAAGTCCTAAAATATCATAAACTCCTAAAATGATGCGAAGTCTTATTTTGGGCTTTTTATATTATTAAATCATTTAATAAGTCGGTAAAGTTGATGGGTTATTTTGACAAACTTATAGAACGTTATAATTCAATCAAAATCTGTCTGAATTATTATATAAATAAACTACTTCTATCACTTCAAGAATTAGTATAGTCACCACTGTATCTAGTTTTCTGTGATTCTTTGCATCAATTTTTTAGCACAGACTCTGCCATGCACAAAATAGTGAATAATAAACTATTCAAAGAGAGAGATATGTAGAACCTAGGGATATTTGTAATATTTAAATAGAAAAACTGCCAGGTGACAAAATTTTTGTTTTGTCTTGTAAGTGGTTTTTGCTGTACAACAGTTTCATAGTATCTTAATTGGTCTAATTATCTAATGAATGATTTGTTTAATCTGAGGTTGTCTACAACGAGGGTTTGCTATAAATACAAATTTCGAATTTAATATTGGAATTAGTTTCATTTCATGAATTTCAATTTACCTAACCTTTTTTTATAATACTTTTAGGTTAAATTTGAATAAATATACTATAAACTAGATTCATTGAATTTTTAAGGGATGAATTGTTTATTTGTTCTCACCATTTTTTCATTTAAACTGACTAAAAACTGTCAATTTTATATTTCAAAATGCTGATTTATTCGTTGTAAATACCTAATTATTAATCCTAAAAGTGTATGCATAAGTCCTAAAATGCCATTTATTAGGTCCTAAAATGCCATTTTTTAGGTCCTAAAATGCCTTTTTTATAGGTCCTAAAAGTCCGGGCTCTAATTACTATATTGTTTTTTTCTTACGTGTCCGAATATGTGGAACTGACCGATAATCTAGAACTTAACCTATCGTTAATAATTGCAAGAGAATAATTTCATTTAGAAAGGAATAGCAATAGTTATCCATTGTAGGTAGCAATGTGCCTCATTGACATTTATTTGCATTTTCTTTACCTGTTTCCTGGCGTTGAATCAGGAGTGGGGGCTAAGTTTTTGAGAGTGTGGATGGCAGAGTGGAAGGCGTTGAGGTAATAGCGAGCCTCGCCACATGTGGAAGAGTGGAGAAGGAGACCTGACAAGAAAGGATCATGAAGTTCTGGAAACTTACAATAATTTTAAAATGGAAATTAAAAATACAGTAACAATTAATACCAAACGCAGTTTATTGATGAGATTAAAATATTCAAAGTGTTTAATTAATCAAAATTTGTTCTATAGTTAACTCTGGTGATTGAAACGTTAGAGATACTGCATTCAAAATGCTATTTCTAGTGAAGGTCATTTACAACCTAAAAATCAGTTATGAAAAGACTAGCTATATTTCAAAACAAAGAAATATGACTTATCTTAAATCCCCCCAATAATTAGTAGCAGCACATCAAGCTATTACATTCTAATGCTAATGTAGGTGTGAGTGGTGTCGTTACTAACCAGACATGTAGTCTGCTTCTATCTCTGCGGAGAAAAAGCCACAGTGACTCAGAAGGTAACTCAGTTGCGGCACCAAGTCGTCAGCCTCCAGTGAAAGCGGGAGGGAGGAGGAGGAGAGCTGAAGAGGAGGAGAAGAGATTAAGAGGTCAGTAGAAATAAAAGGCAGTCAATGTAATGCACTCGTATAGTAATGTTCTAATTGCATCAATGGATAAGAAATAGTATAAATATAAATGTCAATTACCTAATATCAAAATCTATGTGATGAGAGTTAGGTAAAATTCTAAACAATTTTAGATCACAAACAATTATCCAGTTTGAAATATTTTTTATTGGCATTTGACTAATTAGAAAAATGTATTCGAAAGATAGGATGTTGAATGAACTAACCGAGTGGTAGATGATGGTGACTGTGGTGAGTAGCAACTCCAGTTTCTCTCGAGGTGCGTAAACTCTCTGCATTTTGGCAAGAAGTTTCTTTGTTTCTTCTAAAGCCAGGCCAGTAGGAGGACTCAAACCATTCTGAGAACATTAATGGAACATCAGACTCACAATCACTTCAATTATTGTATGGAATTATGAATTATATAATATAAATATTGTTCAAATGATATTTGTCCAAAATATTCTCCTAATTAAGTGTTAGATTCCTACCACTTAAAGTTTTCTAGTTTCTAGGAGTCAACAGATTACAGATATTTCTTGAAACAAATGGGAATGCATTAACGAGGTAATAAGGAATAATTTCAGGGATATTCCCTTAATATCCCAGGTATAAATCCTTCTTGCCTGGATATAATTACATTCCTTTGCATCACACCTAATAAATACTCACTCTGATACCCAGAGACTCCGGTTTGAGTGACCTAGCAAAGGTCATATTATTGGCTAGTTTTTGAATGCTCTCATTAGTAGTGTAGGCATTGACGTACAAAGCCGTGATGTGGTGCCAGAGTTTCCGAAGCACCAGCCGAACTAGAACATCTTCCAGAATAGCATCCAGGTTTAGAAATTCTGTGGATTTAAGGTTACCTCTCTCGTGCCTGACGATATCTTCAAACTGCTTTTCTCCACTGGTCACGAGGTAATTCTTCATGCCTGACATAAACTGCCTGACATTCCTGACCACAACCTCCGGGTCTTTCTCATTGCTGTCCAGTGTGCAGTCGATAAATTGCTGAATGTTTTGGGCGAACATTGAGGTCTGGTCAGAGCCCAGTTGAAGGGAATACTGGTGTATTGATGAGCCACTCTCAGCATCTTTTCGATGTCTTAGAGCGAGTAATTGTGGGGACACTGCAGGAAAAGGAAAGAAGTAAATTAAAAAAAAAAACTTAGAAAATATCAATATTTTTTTAAAGGTAGTAGCTACCTATCAAAAAAGTAAAAACTGGAAGTGAAATATGATTGAATTTCATTAAAATGTTAGATAGCAATCGGAAAATGAGCAAACACTCACGTATTTTAGACCTAAGACTGGAGTCTATGTGCTTATCATTGACCAGAGGAAGTATTCCTGATATTAGTGAGCTGGTGTCCTCATCACTGCCTGCTCCAGACTCTCCAGTCTGTACACTCCCCAACCTTCTCTCCCAATTCTCAAGCCTGGGCCTGGCTGGAGTGCCAGAGAGACTGATGGGTTCAATTGAAGACTCGTCATCGGTCTGAAGGATCGTGTCCCATTTCCTAGAGTCCCAGGGTTCGGAGAACTCAGTGCCAGAGTCACTGACGCTAGATGATATTCTTCCACCAACAGGAGACAGTAGTTTGGATCCCCTTCTACTGTTATTAGCTGTGAGTCTGTTGTTATTACTGTTTCGAATGGCAACATTGTCATATTCGGATAGTTTGGTTATCGAGCTAAGTGCAATGGATTGAGTTTCTGCAATAGGTAAATCGGGCAACTTCTCACTAATTAAATCAATCACAGTTCTGTCTGTTGATTCAGTCAAACGATCAGAGTCACTGTTATTATTATCGACAGGGAATCTGGCATCTGCACTGGGGGAGCCTGAATGCCCGGCAGCCTTCAAGTTATCTTCACAGGATTTGTACATCCAGGAGTTGTCCACCCTCCATGGTACGGGACTGGATGACGAATCCTCACCATTGTTATTATCTTCTAAAATATCTCCGGAAGATACTCTTGGTGGTAGTACAGGCTTAACTCTTAAATTACGAATATTTCTGTTAATTTTGTTTCTTCGAGGGCGCACGATTATAGAGTCTTCACTGTCCTCTTCATTATAACACTGTAGCAAGTTCTCCAAGCTGCTAGAGAAAGGACTTGCCTGGCCCGATTGGATTAAAGTCTTAATGTTTTTACTCTGCCGTGATTTCCACTGAATGTTAGAGTCTGAGTACCGATTTACTATTTTCCTGGAGAGTTGTGAATTATGCTTCTTTGGGTTGCGTTTTTTCTCCGCCTCCATGAGACAATCAGCAGGTTCCACATAGAAAGGACTGTTGGTGTTCCTAAAAGGGGAAGACATCACACTTGGCGTAACAGCGCCCTCATTGATTTCATTAACCTTATCATTGTATATCACTGAATGACTCTGAGAAACATCACTCAAATCACCCATTGACTTGGATATGTCAGAGTTAGCTTTGTAGGAGCTTGTTTTCTTGCTCATTTTCTTTGGGCTGGGGTAGTCTTTAGCGTCACTGTCAGTAGGCAACTCTCGAGGAGGGCTGGACCATACATCTTCATAGTCACTTATTTTATCAGCGAGTGAAGACCTATAACAGTGCGGGTAGTCGATGATGTTAACGTCGTGGTAGTGGTTGGAGAGTCTTCTCTTATCCCTATGGCCGCGCCTGAGTTTCACCCTATTCTCACCACCTTCTTCGCTCATGGGGGTACTCAGAGGGGTCGTTGGGTTGCAGGGGGTGCACGGAGTGCTTTGTGGCGATGTCATGGACGCAGCTTTAATCTGCAACTCTAATTTCTCTCGATGTCTGTTACTGAGACTAGGAATGTTATCTTTGGGGTTTGAGTTCTCTTTGTTGTTACTATAATCCTGCACTGGTATGACCACTTCATTCACGTGGTTGATTGGGATGGTGAGTGTGGTGGTGACGGTGGAGGTGGGTGTGGAAACTGACAACTTAGCCCACCGAGGTGGTGGAAGAGGTGGACTGGTGTTGTTGCACCGACTGGAGAAGGTGGAGAGACTATTGGAGGTACTTTGGTCAGAGAAGGAGGGGGTCTTAGCTACCGAGTGGGTGAGCAAAGGCACATGTGGGGGACTGACTCTGGTGGAGGGGCGAAGAGGAGTGATGGGTGTCCCCTGCTGGCTGCTGCCTCTGAAGGAGGAGAACGTAGGAGGATCTTTGAGGATTTCGTCTAAAGGAGCAAGGTTGAGGTGGAGGGAGGATCTGTCACCGGGAGTGAAAAGGTTGCCTCCATGGAGTGCCTCCGCAGAGGTTAAGATGGACTGAAGAGATTGCTCCGGGTGGAGACTTGGAGAAAAGAGGCTGTTAGTGCTAGAGGAGTTCACTTGTTTGCCGAAACTGGAGAATGTGATAACTTGCGAGTCATGTGTTTGGGATGTAGTAACACCTGTGGATAAAATAACGGTCAGTGTTAATATTGGTACTTAGAATGCACTAACACTCACAATGTGCACCACGTCATTACTTACAATGAGAATTGTCTTGTGGCAGTAATTTCTCAATGGGTGGAGATGTATTAGTTATGGCACCAGCTGTCCTCCAGTACTCTGTGGGAAAAAATACATTATTTTAAACTTGGCCATCTTAAGATTGAAAACATTGATTCTCCTTCATCACCTTTCAAAGTAAGATTTCCATTGAATTTATCATTAGAGTGTTCAATTATTTTGACTTCAAAATGATATAGAGAAGTTGAGTTAGCAATGAGGTTTGCTTCACTACGTTCACCACTCACCCTGACCGAGTAGAGCTAGCGACTGAAGTTCTTTTCTGGATCGAGCTTCTCTCAACTTCTTAGGCAACTGTAGAGTCACTGGCAACTCGTCACTGCAACAGAAGAACAGTTAGATCATTGGTACCATCGTTTCTGGTTCGTTATCTTTACTTGCTCCCCATTTCAAAAGACGATAATTTGTAAAAGGATGTCAAATTAACTAGTTACCGATAAATTTTAATACTTAATAGGAAATGACAGAAATTATACGGCTATCTGCACACCGAAAATAAAAAAAGGTAGCTACATATTATCTTTAATTTCCACATGACTATAGGGTTAATAGTGACACGTGAAGTACCTACTTACTTACCAGACAGTGGAGTAGTGAGTGATGAGGGCAGTGGGACTGTCAAACCTATTGGCAGAAGCCTCTAGAGAGTAAGACAGACTGCCTGAAGAACAGGAGGAGGAGGAGCTGGAGGACCTGGAGTTGATGGTGTTGAGGAGGTGGTGAGAGCGAGCGTCAGGAGATCTTCCCTCACTAAATGGTGACTTAAGATCACCAATTGGAGAGCAGGTGGCTGACTTGTTACCAGAGTCAGTTGCTGCAGAGTGAGAGGATAGGTCAGCAGTGACGTCAGATGGACTCAGAATGTTCTTGTTCTCAGTCTGGTGCGACTCTATGAGGTAGTGTTCGACGTGCGGTCCTTTGTCCGCTGGTAGTCGCACTGTGATGGCTAAGGTGTTCGGTTTGCTGCTCTCACGAACTATGAAACTCTGTTGGGGACGAACACTGCATTAAAAAAACATCTCTGCTTCTTCATAATACTAATCTTTAAAGAAATTAAATAAGTTTATTAAATTTGTACTTGGGTATACGAAACAGTTTATATATCTATGAAAATGGAGTAGAACTGTTTTCTTTTGTATAGAAAGAATGATGTTGAACTAGTTGATAAATACAAAATAGTTAAGAAAACATTGCAATGTTTATAGATTGTCAAGAAAATGTTTTCTCACCCCCACTTCCTGTGCCTGTAGCAGATGTACAGCACCCAGTCGATGGAGGTCTGGCAAATACCATATGGGGGATGTTTTCAGCAGCCTCTCCTCCAGACTGATGAGGCAAGGCTCGAACCCCAGACTCTCGACGCTGCTGTCACGCGAATTGTCCTGAGAGAAGAACTTTCCATTAATGTTTTGCAATTATAGATTAAATGGAGGTGATGATATAGATAGGACATTAATAACAAAACATTCTAAACAAAGAGAGACAACTCTGCCACTCAGGGCTATCACTTTTTCTTTGTACTTCCGACCACTGCACTGATAACAGGTATCACGGCGTAAATTAGCACGCACTGCTATCGTCACTTAACATAACTAGGTAACACTTGCGTAAATGGAAGAAAGTGATGTTACACACGGGGAAAAAACAACTGAATATATTGGAAAAGCCGAAATTTATACTAAAAAAATTGGTAACGTAAAATTATATCGTTTATTATTTAAGAAAATCATTCTATAAAATACATAATTTAATTAAAGATTGATTACATGATGAAGCACATTGTTCAAAGCTTCCTTTGATTAGTTAATTATAGTTTGTATTAATTTAAAGTAAAAAACTATAAAAATGTCCATAGCACAACGTCTTAAAGTAATAATCATCTGCTAATATCTTTCTACAATCCTACAGTTACTATATTTTGATTATTTTGTAATTAATATTCGTACATGCAATTGAGTTTCCAAGGAAATTCAAACCTTTTTCTAAATATTTTTTGTTATTTACTATTCATTCTCTTTTAAATTACTTGATTATTTTTATCCAAGTTTAATTAATATAACCTTCACTAATTAATAGTAGATTAATTTTTTCTCTACACCGAAATAATGTACTATTTTTACTATCAAAATTAACTATTTTCACTTTACTGAACACTATTAGCGATCAAAAGAAATAACAATAATTTCATGCACAGTTAATATCGTTTCCAGTCAAAATGCAGATTTTACACTCGATTATTCATTCCTCATTAGTTCACAAAGTATATCAAGATGCAACAACAATCAATCGTTAGAAATAATGTACATTAAGTTCTTTCCTGATCAGAACTTCAACTAAATTATACTTCAAAATGTTTCTCAGTGGATAATTTATCAGGAGTGAATGGTGAAGAAAACAACAAATAGCGGAGGAAAAAGATTCATAGTAATACAGCATGAAGCTATTATATAAAGTCAGATATTATGAAGAAAATAAGTAAAATAAATATTTGAATATTGCACATGAAGGACTAAATACTGTGAGCTAAATTCAAATAAAAGAAATAGTCAGATAATGTCACTGTAAAATACAGGAGAACCGAATTAAGTAACAGATTGCTATTAAATGAAACTAAGTAAGGTCAATTATATCCAGTGGTAACTAAATCAACTGACTACACAGTAAGAAGATAATAGCTGAGTCATCAAAATAGTTTGGGAATCAAACAGACAAATTGAGAAGAATAACTTAGTGACATTATGACTGAAGTTTGCCAGTCGTACGCCTACGCCAACTAATGAGAACTTTCAACTGCCCGAGACAGCGGTAAATGCCCATAGGAAATATTACGGGGAAGGAGAAGATATCAGAGAAAGAGAAAACAAATTTTCATGAGAAAACTAAGATACGTAAGGTTAAAACCCTCCTAACCCATACAACATGGGTAAGTAACCCCCCTAACCCTTACAACATGGGTAAGTAACCCCCCTAACTCTTACAACATGGGTAAATAACTCTCCTAACCCATACAACATGGGTAAGTAACCCCCCTAACCCTTACAACATGGGTAAGTAACCCCCCTAACTCTTACAACATGGGTAAATAACTCTCCTAACCCATACAACATGGGTAAGTAACCCCCCTAACCCTTACAACATGGGTAAGTAACCCCCCTAACTCTTACAACATGGGTAAATAACTCTCCTAACCCATACAACATGGGTAAGTAACCCCCCTAACCCTTACAACATGGGTAAGTAACCCCCCTAACTCTTACAACATGGGTAAATAACTCTCCTAACCCATACAACATGGGTAAGTAACCCCCCTAACCCATACAACATGGGTAAATAACCCCCCTAACCCTTACAACATGGGTAAATAACCCCCCTAACCCTTACAACATGGGTAAATAACTCTCCTAACCCTTACAACGTGGGTAAATAACCCTCCTAACCCATACAACATGGGTAAGTAACCCTCCTAACCCATACAACATGGGTAAATAACCCTCTTAACCCATACAACATGGGTAAGTAACCCTCCTAACCCATACAACATGGGTAAGTAACCCTCCTAACCCATACAACATGGGTAAATAACCCTCTTAACCCATACAACATGGGTAAGTAACCCTCCTAACCCATACAACATGGGTAAGTAACCCTCCTAACCCATACAACATGGGTAAATAACCCTCCTAACCCATACAACATGGGTAAATAACCCTCTTAACACTTACAACATGGGTAAGTAACCCTCCTAACCCATACAACATGGGTAAATAACCCTCCTAACCCATACAACATGGGTAAATAACTCTCCTAACCCTTACAACATGGGTAAGTAACCCTCCTAACCCATACAACATGGGTAAATAACCCTCTTAACCCTTACAACATGGGTAAGTAACCCTCCTAACCCATATTTTTTTTTTATTTTAGTAGGGGTTTAACGTCTGCTTCGGAACCAAAGGCCATATCGCTGACGTCAAAAGGAAATTAAATACAAGGGACTAGAAGAAGCAGTCAGAGAGGAAAGTGGCTCCATGAACAAAGTCACTTACCACCGTCGGTGACAATGCTCATGGATGCAGAACAGCTACTCCGTGAATGTAGTCACTTACCAAGGAATGTGACGAAACGGGACACAAGCACCGGTGGCTGCACTCACGGATGGAAGAGGAAAATGAAGAGGTGACAGTAAATGAAGCCTACGAGCCTACCTAACACAAAATCTAAGACCTCGTAGTTGAAGAGCATAACCCTAGCGCTATCCTCTAAAACTGCAAGTAGCGTTAAAAAAAATGATAAACATGGTAAAAATGAAAAAAGACAATCCATAATCCAAATAAAAATAGTTCGGGGCCCAAGGGACGCCACCCCCCTTCTCTTCCATTCACCACAGACAGCTTCAGGATAGAGCCCATGGGGGCTCCTAACCCATACAACATGGGTAAATAACCCTCTTAACCCTTACAACATGGGTAAATAACCCTCTTAACACTTACAACATGGGTAAATAACCCTCCTAACCCATACAACATGGGTAAGTAACCCTCCTAACCCATACAACATGGGTAAATAACCCTCTTAACCCTTACAACATGGGTAAATAACCCTCTTAACCCTTACAACATGGGTAAGTAACCCTCCTAACCCATACAACATGGGTAAGTAACCCTCCTAACCCATACAACATGGGTAAATAACCCTCCTAACCCATACAACATGGGTAAATAACCCTCTTAACCCTTACAACATGGGTAAGTAACCCTCCTAACCCATACAACATGGGTAAGTAACCCTCTTAACCCTTACAACATGGGTAAATAACCCTCTTAACACTTACAACATGGGTAAGTAACCCTCCTAACCCATACAACATGGGTAAGTAACCCTCTTAACCCTTACAACATGGGTAAATAACCCTCTTAACACTTACAACATGGGTAAGTAACCCTCCTAACACTTACAACATGGGTAAATAACCCTCTTAACACTTACAACATGGGTAAGTAACCCCGTTGGCCCTAGAAACAAAGGCCTAGCGCTAAAATTGGAATACTTTGCATTCTCTCTCACTAACGAAGGGGCTAATGTTTTCTCACATCAAAGGAGTGAGAGTCAGAGTAGAGGGGGGGGGGGAGGTGTCTCGGTACCTAGGAAGTAAGGTTGAGATGATGTCTCATGGAGCCAATTAGATTAGGAATGCCGCACCAGTGCACACCTCAGAAGTTCAGAGCTTCGTCAGCAACTTTATCTAGCTAATAACTGGGTAATGGTAAGGTCGCACTGATGAATAGCAGCGAATAAAGTAATTGGGGATAAATAGCTAGCAGGAATTCCATTTCTGATAAAACTTATCAAATTTTAATTTAACAAGACTGAATTAATTGGATTAGTATGGAATTGTGCGAGGTTTTCTTGAATACACTAAATAAGAAATTATTCGTATAATGTAGATTCAAAAAGAGGATTGCAAATAGCATCTCATAAATCAAGTCTGCAGTCTCATTCATCAGACATTGGTCGATACATCATGTGAAGCTTTGTCAACGCTGGACACGGGGAACAATTACCAATATACCTGAAGACTTTGTGAGAAAGTGTTCTGCATTTAAAGTAGAAAATAAAGTAACTTACATTTAGTAAGTTACTACTTTATATTTTTAACGAATACGTTTTTGGGACTATTTTGATATTACAAAATTAACATAAAAGCACTTTGTCAATGGCTGCTGTTGAATTTTCCTCAATGATTCACCTCAAGAAAATACGCTGGATTTTTTTTATAAAGCATTTGTAACTTTGACAGAGGAATTCATTGATCTCTCCTAACTTTCTATGAAAAGAAAAACAGTTCGTATAAGCGTATCATGATTTTAAAAGTTTTTTCTATAATTTTCAATAATATTATATCTAAAGCAATTCATTAATTCAAAGTAACTTATCAGAGTAAAGGGCCGTACACACGTAGGGTTTTTTAAGTCCTTTCACCAGTCTTTTTGCTAAGCTCCTCCTACTTTTTCCACGAGACTTTTGAATCATATAAAAAACAACTGTATAGTTTTATTTCATTTTAGTTGGTATCAATGATACCTGCAGGTATCATGGAGGATTCTAAAAACCCTACGTGTGTACGGCCCTTTAGAACTGAATGGAAAGTTTGAGAATATTTGTGAAATATTTGGAATAGAATTCCCGACATCCAACATTTTGAAGTAGTTAGTTGATTTTGGTAACAAATAATTGAATTTGAATAAGAAAAGTCATTTCAATAAATAGAAATATCAGATAGTTGGAACAAACATAAGTATTTGTATACATAATATATACCTATAGAAGATTATAAGTAATGTATTCTAAGAATACAGAGATAAAGTTAGTAGAACCATAATATACTTTATTTACTAGCGTGCACTTTTATAAACTTACAATTAAAAATAGGCCATTAATAAGAAAGAATTAAGATGACGAAAGTAGTGGGATATTAAATTTCATTCTTGTAACGGTACATTAACTCAGTAGGGTTTAGTAACGTCATAATGAAAATAAATTCATTCACAACAAAATAAATATCTACACATGCAAAAGCATTTAAGGTCCCCTCCAAGTAAAATTTTTATTGCTTAAATCAACGAGGTTAATGTTTCTTATCATTTTACTGCAAACCCCATCAAATTTGGTAGCATATTTTTAATTTTATATGCTTTTAAAGATTTTTATAATCAAAATACTACAAAACCTATTTTACTTCCGACTTTCTAATTTTCAGTCAGAAGATGAAGAATGTACACCATTTGTTTTGATTGTCAACTAGGTATTAGGTTTAATAAATCTATTTAATTTTCTTGTAAAGGTATAATATTGGATATAGCTACTTATTATACAAACGTTTATATAGTTCAGGAAACAATTTATATCTTAAAAGAAGGCTAGAAACGCTTGGTTTGTTTAAAAATCTAAATTTACAATCAAAACAAAGAGTGTACAATCTTCTTTCTCAGCGTCAGGTTAGTGATTCGCTCAATTGTTGCTCACATAATATTAAAAAACTTTAAAAGCAAATAATAAAATATGCTGTTTACGGAATAATGATAGTAGACCTTAGTTCTATAATACTATGTAATAAACTCATTTTTTTCCCGGAGCCTGGAGAGGACCTTTAAGGTAAAGTAGAAAAAAGACAGCTCATTGGAATGGAAGCACAAATAGTGAATATTAGTGGGTTAGTATAGAGAGGCGTGCAAAACAGAAACCAGAGAGTAACCAGTAGATACCTGGGAGCTAAGAGACAGCCCCCCACTGTCCTCCTCTGAGGAGTACATGTAAGCCTCATGCTGGGAGGCACCAGAGCCACCCACAGTGGTTTCCATAGGCCCGTTAGAGAAGCCGTTACAAGAGGCCATGGTTAAGTTAGAGTTAGAGAAGCAAGAAGAGGGAGCCACCGTACTCTGTTGAAGTCTATGGATGGCTGATCGTACTGCACCCTCGGCGTCTCCACCAGAGGTGCCTCCAGTAGAGTGTGTATGGGACGTGTGGCGGAACTGAGGCTGGAGGTTCTCTCCGGGGGAACTGAGCAAAGAGGTGGAGGTGGTGGGGGGAATTCCTCTACTTCTAGAGGAACATGAAACACTGAGGAGCTTATTGGGGGATTGAGTCGGTTTGGGAAGGAGGGGCTGCATATGCTGTGAGGGGGGAGATCTATTGGACCTAAAATGGGGTTGAAGACCACAGGGTTGTCGGTACACCCAGTTATCGACTGGTGACTGGAGGGGGTTTGGGTGGTTGTTATTGGGGGAAGTTGGCGATAAAAGGTGGTGCTGCAAGTGGAGAGTGGGGGACTCGCAGCACTCTGATCTACCTCTGACTTCTCCACTTTGATAGGAATGCTCCTCCCCTTTCGGTCCTCTATTGTTGAGGTTTCTGTCCTGAAAAGTGGTGGCGTTATCGAGGTCAGTTGGTCCCCTGGCGGTGAGGCGGAGGTTGTCTGTTTGAGGTCTGCTGCCTCGTGACTCTGACTGTGACCTGCTCCTCCGGGGCGTAGACTGCCTGTACAGTGAACTGCTGAAGAAGTGGAAGTCTGCCATATACGCTCTACTGAGACCATCGCTTCTGAAACAAAAAGAAATGAACATTACTTCAAAGCAAACAAACGAAGACATTTGGTAATATTTTAGATATTGGGATACAATAGAGAATTAAAAAATCACTGGTTACAAAAAGATACAAATCTTCAGTAGCACAAAAGTACTCTTATGATGTTACAGTTTACCTGATTACATAAGTAAATATTTTTTTTACAAATGTATGATACAACCAAAATAATTTTTATATGTAATTGATTGAAAACAACCAATACAAATTTGGATAAATTCTATTTTAAAACGAGGAAATTAAATGAATATGTTTTTCCCCAGAAGAATGTTTACAAGTGCAACACTTGCTATTCCTTGTAACTGGAGTAGCTCTAACACTCACGTTTGCGAGTCTATTTGTTCAGCGCTATTTAGCTGACTAAGCACCTTCTTGAGAACGAGTCTCTGCCTGTAGAGGCTGGCCAGTCTATCCTTAGCCTCTGTGCCATCACTCCTAGACATGCCTACTGGCTTACTAGTCCCCTCAGACACTGTCCTTCTCCTGCTGTCTTCTCTAACACTCACATAGCGCCATTGAGTGGCTGATTCACTCTTACTCCTCACAGAGCTCCTCTTCACCTCTCCTCCACTCCTCTCATAAGAGGTGGAGTAGCGCCACTTCGTCTTGACACTCCTATCACACATTGTTAACTGACAGTTTGTTGTCACTACTAGTCACTGTTGTGTTTTGTTGTCCATGCTTTGTCAATATCGCACATCAACAGAGATAAGCGAATGTAGGCTAATCGCAGGTGGAGTATAAGTGCGAATGCACGCAGTGACTGCGTAACAGCGTCAACATCTGATAACAAACGGACTTGTTACTGACTCAACTATATACGCACAATAAAGAACATAATGTAATTCATGTACATCTAGAAATACGTCTTTATCGGTTCGATAAAAAATTGTTTTATAAGTAAAATAAAATACACAGCGATTAGCTACTCAAAAAAAGTTTACCCTCTACCACGTTGCCCGTGTTTCCATATTTAGTTGATATTCCACCATTACGTAAAGTTTTCCCGCGCTAATTTTATTGTTGTGATACAAGCTAATAATATATGGTTCAATAGGTTTGCACATTTGATGTAAATGGGGCACTATTTGGTAAAATAGGCAATAAACTAATGTCAAAACCTTGGTCATTTATTAACTATTTACCGAATGGTTTTTATTAACTATTTACCAAATGGTTTTTATTAACTATTTACCAAATGGTTTTTATTAACTATTTACCAAATGGTTTTTATTAACTATTTACCAAATGGTTTTTATTAACTATTTACCAAATGGTTTTTATTAACTATTTACCAAATGGTTTTTATTAACTATTTACCAAATGGTTTTTATTAACTATTTACCAAATGGTTTTTATTAACTATTTACCAAATGGTTTTTATTAACTATTTACCAAATGGTTTTTATTAACTATTTACCAAATGGTTTTTATTAACTATTTACCAAATGGTTTTTATTAACTATTTACCAAATGGTTTTTATTAACTATTTACCGAATGGTTGTTGGCCACATGTGTACCAAAACGCAAGAGGAAACATCTAGTGTCGGTACACATAGGTTTCAATACGCGGAGAACGTTTTCATAAACTCATGACCCTAACAAGTACAGTCAAATAAATGCGTGTCTGTAATGATTTTGTACAGTTTACTAATTTCACATTTTCAAATAGAAACTTACTAGTAAAATTGGCATAAAGGTATAAATGTGTAAGATTAGATAATAGAAAATTAGAAGGCTGCGATTTGACAAATGTTCAGGCTATGGCACGTGGTTATTGAGCAGATTTTGAAAAAGTACTATATATTTCCATTCAATTATAAAGATTAGATAAGTTTCCCTTGTGAGAAATTCACGTCATATCCAAGGTGTAAATAAAGACCAAAATTATTCCACATACAGGAATAATTGATGAAAGATTATAATCATAGTGATACAAATAATAATTTTTTTCACGTAAATTTTCCATATATTGTCTAACGACGTACTGATAAACAAATCAATAGTGACGAAAACATTTTTTCCCAGTACAAAATAACTCGGCGTTTTAGAGTTACTATTTAAGTCATCTGAAAGTAGAAATAGCCATAGCTGTTCGAAATTGGGATTTTAATGAGTTTAGATGTTTAACATTCTTATTAATGTTTAACATGAACTTATTAATCTATTCTCTTGCGTTTGGTTGAAGACAATAGGTATAAATATCTACTGGACACAGTCGCAACGCCTAGACAAAGACAAACTCCGTATTGCTGTTCATAGAATTAGGACAGAGCTTGATTTAACCACATGTGAATAGAACAACAAACTCACGATGCTGTCTAATGTGCTGCATGTGTGGCATCAGCTGTGATATTAGATAAGAAACAGTCACGTACACTGATAATGAGTATGGGAATAAACAAATTAAAACAGTTATTTATTAATTATTCAATAAAGACAATTAAGGCAAATGGTTGAATAACAAATTTGGACTGTTTGATTGGGTCAGTGAAATGTTATATATTGGTAAATAAAATGATTATATATAACACTTATTAAGAATATAAATACTCCATTGATTGAATATTTATGAAGTGGCACATACAGAGAGTAGACAAAATAATAAAAACACCTTGCAGCTTTTCCGCAGAATCCAGATTTATGCAGTTTCCGACAAACAGTTTTTGTGGAGACTTTCTGTAGGTGTTCATTGAGCTCTGCAGTGATTTTAGTAGCCGTGGTCTTGCGATTTGCTCTAACAATTCGATTTAGAGTCTGACTCTCTCTCTCTCTCTCTCTCTGACAACTTTGACGTTTGGCAAGATTTGTGCTTTGCTTTGGTCTTTTATTTTCAGTTTCTGTTACACTAGCTCCAGCCATATGAACAACAACAATTTGACATTTTGAAAGTCCAAAGGATGCCATTTTTATAAGGCTATGACCAATTTATTTTATTAATTCTTAGAAGAACAGCTATTTGAATAAACAAAAAATATTAAAATATGTATAATACAATTTCAACGATTATATTGGAAAAATGTTAGAAGTTACCAATCTTATTTGTTCCACCTCTGTACATTTCAGTATATAGTTACAACGTGTGCCATATTACAACGTTAATAATGAATATTATTGACACAAAGATTTCAATTAATTTAGAGACATCATTAAATTATTAGTTACTGAATAGTTACATCAAAAACGCTACAATAGTTTTAGTAAAAGTAAATAAGTAAATAAAGCTACATAATATGTTTGTATATATTAAGTAGCTACATGTCTATAGCCAATTTACAATGTATACTAATAAAAAAAACACTAATACCATTGTAGTAGTAAATTACTCCCTGATGAGTATTTTAACAGAAAAAACTTTAAATATTAACAGTTTTATTATATGAATATTCTTCATTTCTATTTTGATAAAAATTAAAGATTCTGATCAGAAAGGAGATAATATATAGACAACAGTATTTGAGAATTGCATATTACTATAAGGACACCTGTTCATAATAACATTACTGTACCGAGTATCAGTAGTACTGTATCTGTACTGTACTTGAGAGTTGAAACTGCACCTACAGATACAAGGTACAGTCACTTCTTTTCAGTACAGTAGCAGGTGAGTCAATGTTCTCAGGAGGTAGAGGGGCAGTGCTTTAGCTCAGTCAAATAATACTAATGTGGTAATATAAAATGGAACGAAAGAGAGAGTCCCATAGTTCTACTGACTATTAGTTTGCCATACTCAATTAGATTTAAATAATAGAATAGTTAACGATGTACAACCGAAGAGAATAAATAGAGGTAAGGAACACAGGTTAAGAATTTTCATAACAGTATTGCTAAGTAATGAATATTTTATTTGAAAAGTTCAGATACCTCCTGGAATGACATTTACCTTACTATTATAAAATTTAAAAAGTCAGTGTTTTTTTTTTAATTCATCAATATAAATGACTTACATTCCATTAATTATTTAATAAGATGTCTGAATAGCCAAATAAATCAGGCCAGTACAGTTGTACCTTAAGACTTCACACTCTCTGACATGGCAGTACATTCATCTCCTCCGCCAGAGTCCTTAGCACTAAATTTCCCCCTGTTGTTTCCACCGCAAAGGATGTCCCCGGGGGGTATTTGAGTTACATTTGTTGATGGGAGGAGAGGGGAGGAACTTCAGGGAATAACACCAAAGGAGAGGTGCTGAAACTAACCACAACATTAACACTCTCTAAATTGCTAAAATTAGAAGATGCATTATGTTAGTGTAAGATAATTCAAATAAATGGTAGCCATTTAATAACAATTATGAACAAATTTAAAACCAAAAAACGATTAGTATTTGATTAAGTAGATAATTTATATATAGGAATACAAAAAAAATATTAATTCAATAAGTTAATATGTGAAAAATATTAATAAGTATGTAAGGTATTATAGTATGTATAAATCGTACATATCTAATAAGTATTTATATGATAATCAAAACATCCTGATTTTGCTTTTAAGTATTCTCGCACACTTAAGTATATGATATAAATACACTTATATACGTTTTCTTTCTTTCATATCTTCTCTATTGCTAAGTTTCTCACTGCAATTCATCACTTCACCACACAAAGCAATCCACACCATTTATTGGTTGTGACAGCTGCCATCAACCACTATAATCTCCACAAAACAAACAACCAATCACTGACAGCGGAGATAATGACGTCACCACAGCCCCATCTCACCTCAACACTGAGTTTCAATATTATATCAGTGACAGTATTGGATACGAGACTCATTTTTCCATACATCAATAAGTATAAAGAAAAGTAATGGACAGTAAAATGTTGTCCCGTCCTGACGCCTGATAGGTTCTGACAGTCCCTGGGGAAATCACCTGGTGGGCCCCATCGCAACCCAATGTGGCGCTGTCTCTGTTTCACAGCGCACAAATCACATCATTTGTTTCAATTTAGTGTAGCGACTGTGGCTACAGGGGCCACTTATTCAAAAGGTGTAAGTTAGAGCAAATCAGAGGCAATGTGGCTTAGAGTTCAGAACCTGTTATTTGCTATAAAACATATAGTGGCATTTATTATTTACAATAAAACCTTTACAATACATTTTATTGATAAAAATAAAAAGTTTCGATAGAAAAAGACAAGGTTTGATAAATAATATATTAGTAAACGCACGTTATTTCAACACTAACTAACTAATATATTTAATAGGAAGAGGATTAATGTTTATAAAGGAACAACCATTGAAATTAATAAAATTCTTTCAAAAAAGAAAAAAATTGAAAATAACAAATTTCAATAATAAAGCTTACCTATCACCATGATGAGAGATAGGGTGAGTTTTTAATTATCGGTCACTTCCACATTTTCGGACACATAAGAAAAAAAGTATAATAATCATTTAATTTAATTGGTATCCATGATACCTGTATCATGAATACCAATTAAAATAAAAATTAAATTATAAATATTATATATTTTTTTACGCGTATTAGAATGTGTAAGTGACCGATAATTAAGAGCTCACCCTAGTGAACCAATCCCCCATCCGTCTGTCTACCGAATGTACCTACCTATTCTCTGCCATCAGATCACATTAAGGAGAATCTCAAGCAGAAGATTTGCTATTTTTCCAACACTCTCTGACAACTCACTGATAGAGTTGGAAATCGAATTATTTGCCAGTGGCGCCCCCTGTGACCAACAAAAACTCAAACGCAATTCTGCCAAACAGTTGGAATTTACCAACCGATTGGAGCTGAGTTTTGCATCTCGATAAAATATCGCAAACTCCCTCCACATAACATATTAGAGGTAACCATTTGAAATACTGACTATCTTGGGGAAATAGATTCATTTGGATATGATTCTACATCAAACTATAAACATGATATATCTAAAAAACTGATAAAATTATTTTGATGACCATAATTTATTGATAAATATACACATTAATTTATTCAATAAAATGATCCATTCAGGTAACGAAACAATAATTATTTAAATATTGCATCCCATATGAAAGAATTTCCCCAGCTTTCTTCCGATGTGTATTCCCAATTTAGAAATGTACTTAAATTCAGTTCGAAATTTATTATTTTATCAGCATGCTGTGAAAATAACTTCCCAGAAAAAGATCTGACATGAACGAAAAGAGAGAAAGTTTTTCAAAAAGTCTACGGTTATTACTAAGAAGATTTTATTTATTATTATAAAATTACCTAATAACTAATATCAACATTGAACTTAGTTTGAACATGCATTTAGATTCTTTCAATTCATTTAATACAGTTCTATTGATAACAATTTGAATATGCTAAAAAGTTCGTAAATATTGAAACCATATGCTTTTTGTTACGTGAGCAATGATTTTAAAAAGGCGATTTGAAATCTTTTATTCCTGCTGAGTCTGACCAGATATCGTTACTTGCTTCTGCCCAGAGGCAATAAATACTCTCATAGTCACACATCAGCGAAAAGGGAAACATATTTCCAAAGATGGACGACTGAGGATTGGTAAACAAGATGCATCGCAAATAACTCTGCCTATATTTGATATGAGGCCATAGCTTCAGTTAGAGAACATCTAAAGTACCATCACAAAAACAATGCGATAGTCGAAAGAAAAAAAAAAATGTGATCGTTGAAAAAATTCCTAAATACGGGCCTGATGTATATATTTTTTTATTCATCAATATATATCCATTTATCTAACAGAAAAGAAATATTCAAAGAAATATATCAATGTGAATTATTATTTAATACTCTCATCAATTGATACTTTTACCTGGTATTTGACCACTGAGACGACTACCAAAAGTCCTTGTGTTGAATATAGCAAAGTAGAGGAGATGGTAAGGGTCTAAGTCCTAGACTGACCACAAATAACTCAAAGGAAATAAGTCTCAATTCTTGGAGTAATTTCGTTAAAGAAGTCCAGAGGTAGATACCAAACTGTCAAGTCTCATCTAGGAGAGCATTTCCAATTTCTAGCTCAAACGAAAATTTATCGGCAGAGTGCCTACCGATAGTACGGCAGAAAAAATGGCTGCACACTCAAAATAAAGGTGATAATAATAGAAAAAAGCCAGTATTAATGATATATTAGATACGTTTGAAGTATATTTTATTTTCTGTGTATAATATTTGCTAATAACAGTAATATGAACAACAACAAAATTTAAATCAAACTATGAAAATTATTAATAGTTTCACAAAAAAATTAATACGATGTAGCTACTTTGACACTGAATGTAATTTTTGTTAATCAAAATATAGATAACATACATTATGTTATTCTTACATTGAAAGCTTTTGTAAAATAACCATGTAAATAATATGTGTTAATTAAAACAGACCACTAACTAAGTATTATGTAGTGTACTGCAGTACCCAAGACAGCAAAGTACAGAGCAAACTAATAAAGACAAGGGTCACAGAGTGAATAGCAGGTGCATATTAATTTATTCCATACACAAACATCACTGCCTAGAACTACAGTAACATCTGCAATATGCATCACATGCTGCTAATGAAACATTAATCCATCAAATCTATTAACTCTGAGCTGTTAAGTTAGGATACTGGCTATAGGGTAAGTTACGAATTATCGGTCAGTTAACATCTTCGATCATATAAGTAACTACGAAATAATAATTATTTAATATATATTTTATCATTATTTTTTTTATTATATATCTTTTGTTCCAATAAGTAGTTATGAGTTGACTGAAGGTAAGTAAACAAAAGGTAGCCAAGGGACGAATATTGCCTTCAAATTACAAAGGACATTTGCACTACAAAGTACCGTGTAGCTCACAAAGGCACACACTGTATAATAGGGTACACAGAAATGAATATCAGGTCCAGTGATCCTCATTGATAACAGTGCATCGAGGCTACAATGGAACCATGGATGCAAATCAATATACGAGAAATGGAATAAATTTAGTGAAGATATCAGAGATAAAAGAAAACATATCGAGATGTAAATAAATAGAAAAAATTAGAATATTTATCTTACCCTTCAAATAAAATTTATGGAAAAATTAATTAGTATTCAGTTAGTATCTGTTGGAAATTTAATACATAATAAATGTCGGAAATTAAAATAAAAAGCATTGCATAAAAGTTATTAATTTATCAGCCTTTTCATCACCACAGCACTCATTCATCACCACAACACTCATTCATCACCACAGCACTCATTCATCACCACATCACTCATTCATCACCACAGCACTCATTCATCACCACAGCACTCATTCATCACCACAGCACTCATTCATCACCACAGCACTCATTCATCACCACAGCACTCATTCATCACCACAGCACTCATTCATCACCACAGCACTCATTCATCACCACATCACTCATTCATCACCACATCACTCATTCATCACCACAGCACTCATTCATCACCACAGCACTCATTCATCACCACAGCACTGATTCATCACCACAGCACTGATTCATCACCACAGCACTCATTCATCACCACAGCACTCATTCATCACCACAGCACTCATTCATCACCACAGCACTCATTCATCAGCACAGCACTCATTCATCACCACAGCACTCATTCATCACAGCAAAGTTTTATTCAATATGTATCGAGGCGGCGCACCAATTCCTATTAACTCTCAGGATTGAGTTTGCGAAGACTGAAATTGCTTTGGGAAGTGCCTGCGCTGCCGTGGAATTCCATTGTACGCAAAACTACGCCAAGAGGATACGCAACTTTGGGGATTTCTTGTTTGAGAACTACGGTAGAGTAGTGCAAGTACAGACAGAGAGTAGTGTAAGTACAGACAGAGAGTAGTGTGAGTACAGACAGAGAGTAGTGTAAGTACAGACAGAGAGTAGTGTAAGTACAGACAGAGAGTAGTGTAAGTACAGACAGAGAGTAGTGTAAGTACAGACAGAGAGTAGTGTAAGTACATACAGATAGTAGTGTAAGTACATACAGAGAGTAGTGTAAGTACAGACAGAGAGTAGTTTAAGCACAGGTTAAATTTAGACGTGTTTACTAAATATTGTCATTGTATCAAACTGTAGAATAATCTATATCTTTATAAAATTCATTAAAATCTCAAATCACAATATAAATTAAAACCAAGATAGTTTGTTGGACGTACACTAGTACAGTGGATATATTTTCGCATACAAGCTATTTCGATCATTGAAATTCTTGAATGTATTGTGCGAATGCTGGAGTAGATTGCATTGACTCTTAAATGCCAAAGTGTCAGCGTTAATGAATACAAATAGAGTTGGCAAAATCAATTAAAACACTACCATTTATTTGCACAACATAAAAAGCCTTAACTGCTATAGGGATATAGTGACTCCAAAATAAATACCTTTAACACTCCAAACACAATATCTCACTAACAAAGGCAATTAGGGCAAAGAATCAATTGCCAAATGCGAATTGAATGACCAAGATAATGTTTACTAGTTATTATTTTAAAAATCGCATAAAAATATATGCAATCAATCAAGTATTTAATTCGTATCTTCTGTTACTGTGATTTACCATACATGTCTCATATAAGAGCTATAGACAGAAAAAAGAAATAGTTAACTAATTATATATCAGTTTGCCTTTCACGGTATTCGGTGTTTTCAGAAAAATAATAGATATATAATTATATAGCATGCATAGTATTACATACAATACTAATTAAATAACTCTCATTATTTGAATTAGTTTATTAATTCACAATAAATGAGATTACTTAACTCTATAAGACAGACACATTATTCATTTGACAGTTTAATAACTTTAGGGCACTCCCCCACGTGTAGTTTATCACTCCTTTAATGGTCAGAGTCACTTTTAGGTCTTCGGACATTAAAGACCCTCCTCCAGTTTTCAAACTTCGGATAATAATTCTCAATAGTTACAATACAATCTGAGTTATCCCAATAATTCAGATAGCACAGTAATATATCACATTTATGTAAGGAATACCCACAATAGAAGATAATGATACGAAACATCAGTCTAACTTTCAATTCACTAGTTTAAGTTACGAATTATTGGTTAGTTCCACATCTTCGGTCATATAAGAAAAAACGACATACCTATAATAATGATTTAAAATAAAAAATAAAATCATTATTATATATAGTTTTTTCTTATATACCGAAGATATGGAACTAACCAATAATTCGTAACTTAAACTAGGGCTCGAAAAATCTACGGTGTTTCATCTCCAGCAAATGGTAGATAAAATGACAGTCTGACAATTGTCACGGATGTAGAAAAGACTAACAAGAGGCAGGGGAGAAAAAGTCAGTTCTGAGGCAGTCACACAAAATAGAGTAAAGGAACAATTAACAAATGCAAATTAAATAACGCATCAATTTAAATTTTGAAGAGATATTTTTTAATAATCTATTGAAACTTTCATCACGTATATATTTCATTCTGGAAATTGTATTTATAATTTTAAAGAATAGCTATTCCAGTGAAAATTGTTAAAATCATATTATCTCATTTATTTACTATATTTAATTCAAACAACGTCAATATGAAGAGGATTGCGTAATGTGGTGAGGAGGTGATATAGCTGCAGGCAGACCTCATTAGAGTCTTTCCTCTGTTAATTACAGGGTCTTAGAGTGAGCAAAGTAATGACACTCGTACAGGAGAGAGATAATTATAACCTGCATCTAAATTATACTCACTGTATCCAAGTGTAATAAAAAATAACATTTTGAATATTAAATTCAAATATATATCGATTAATTAATCATAGTACAGTATAAGATCGATTTGAAAGAAGTTAATTATTTACCATATAAATCACAATATAAATATAGCTATCGAAAACAGATAAATATTTCTTTAAGCTACAATGAATAACAACACAAAAAATATATCCAATAGAATATTTCCTTATATATCTCAGAGGTCTAATTAAGTAATTAAAAAGAGGACTCTTGTTCATTAATCCTGTACAAATTCTCTTCTGTGTGATAATATATTTGCTCATTAAAGTATCATTTCTCATTAGGATTGAGAAGTAATTTCATTGATTGCGCTACATCCCCCCGATATCCCTCGAATATTGCACCCTCATTACGCCGCCTCTGTTCAATCAGTCCCCTGTGACGCAGCCTACCAATAATGCACTCGCGCCTTAATTTGCAGTGTATCATAGTGAAAAAAAGCACTGCAAAGGAAGAGCCTAATGAAATGCTGTGCTGTAACAAGCAGTTCTTACAACACTGCTATTATGGTGAGATCGTATAAAGTATTCAAATTTAGTATATAATAAATAATCAAATAATAAATGGATAATATTCATAAGAAATAAATTTACCCACGGATTTAGATATAATAGAACTCCATCAGAAATGGAACTAGTTGAGATGTTCGAATATCCCAAGGCGCTAAAATAATTATAACTCAGCAGGATACTCGTGATTAATTCCAGACTGACAATGAATACACAATTGAAGTACACAGGACAATCATCAATCGCTCACACAGATATTTAATTCAATTAAAGTAGAGGCACAAAGCATTCAGCATCCTCTCCCCCCTCCCCCACACACAACAAAAGAACGATTACGGGGCGAATCAGAGGAGGATTTACAGTGACTTTCCCTTTCAGATTGGCTTTCCCCTTCACTACGGCCCTGCCTTTCCTTCTCCCCTTCAATTCATTAGGCACACAATATTGGGACAAGATGCTAATCAGCTGTGTGACCACTAACCTAACTGCAGTGCTTAACTGCATCCCACTTAACTAAAGTGCTTAACTGCATCCCACCTAACTGCAGTGCTTAACTGCATCCCACCTAACTGCAGTGCTTAACTGCATCCCACCTAACTGCAGTGCTTAACTGCATCCCACCTAACTGCAGTGCTTAACTGAATCCCACCTAACTGCAGTGCATAACTGCATCCCACCTAACTGCAGTGCTTAACTGAATCCCACCTAACTGCAGTGCATAACTGCATCACACCTAACTGCAGTGCTTAACTGCATCACACTTAACTGCAGTGCTTAACTGCATCACACCTAAATGCAGTGCTTAACTGCATCACACTTAACTGCATAACATTTCATTAACTGCTCTATCTATTTAGAGCAGTTACCTGCATTTCAGTTAGAAGGTTCAAATAGAATAAATGATGTTCCAATAAATAGCTCTCCCTAACACTTGCCTCAAAGTTTAAGACAATTGCGTAAAGCCATGAAATAAAGGCCATTGCATTTCATCCCTCGGAATATTAGATAAGTTCTGTGTCAAAGACTGAGTCTAACTCCCTTTCTAATCGCTCACTGCAGATATCTAAAAAGGAATTCATTAGCCAACTTCTGGGCGACTATTCGAAAAGTTGTGCACTTACCATGGAATTTATTCGTGACATTGTGTTCGAATGGCAGTAAGTGAACGAAAACACGAACCACTTTGAATACAGATAGGAGGGGGCACAGCTACGCCATATTGGATATCTCCCATGTTATATGTTATTCTATGGGGTGACACTCCTAGGAACATCTCAAACTCAGAACAAAAATGGAAAACGTGTCACTAATGAATATTTTCTCAGTTGATTAAGTTTATCGAAGAGAAATGGTTAACGCTCACAACTTTGGTATTACATTTAAATAAACTGATTGGAGAAGAACTTTGATTTGAAGTTAGTAGACTTATTTACATGGTATCAGATGTTCAAAATACAATGCTGATAGTAAAAAATGAAAAATTAAATTTGTCGAGCATCGTGAAGTCTATTTGAATTCCATCTTTTCAAGGATATTATACAAATTTCATCGTAATGTTTCCTTTCTGTTTGTATAAAATTACAGAATTCATTGTTTTGAAGTACATTTCAGTAAAGTTTCTATTAGAAAGAGAAGCCATTTAGCGAAACAATTGCTACCATTGAGACGATTGGAAGCGTTTCATTGAAAAGAATGAGTGCTGTCTTTAGTTACTCAGACTGATTGTGTGGCAGTAAAAACATCTGGCAGAGGGTATAGCATAGGGAGATGGTAATTTCTGCTGACTCGGCTATTCAAGTGAGTCAAGAGATTGAAGCAATGAATAACTTTGTATTGATATGATGAATAACGCAGCCGAAACGACGTGGTAGATTGGGTAAAAAAAGATGTATAAACCTAGAGACAAGCCAAGCAACAATGTTACAATAAATAAAGTTAAATTAATTGTTTTGAACAGAAGAGATTTAAATGTCATCAAGAAATATTTCGATAAATAATTTAAATAGTTTAATAAAAGACACATGAAATAAAACATACATCAAAGTAAATATAAAAACTGATGGTTCATCTTTTGAAATAAGCACATAGACGTAGAAAGAGCATTTCTCTCCAAAGACCCCTGACTCAACACTGCACTGTGCATTATTCAAGAGTAACACAGGTACATTTGGGTGTTTAATTCGTTCTCCCGTAAGCAGTTGCTTCTTTTATTATCCCATTTATTAGACCCCAGAGAAAGGAGAGATGTTGAGGACATCATTACTTCACTCCGCTAAAGTGAATCTTAGCATTCGCTGAGGAAATGGAGAGAAGGAATTGCTGCACTTAGGCCAAAACGTACAGAAGTGACGCGTGGAGAAGGAGTGAGTCGTGGAGAAGGAGTGAGTCGTGGAGAAGGAGTGAGTCGTGGAGAAGGAGTGAGTCGTGGAGAAGGAGTGAGTCGTGGAGAAGGAGTGAGTCGTGGAGAAGGAGTGAGTCGTGGAGAAGGAGTGAGTCGTGGAGAAGGAGTGAGTCGTGGAGAAGGAGTGAGTCGTGGAGAAGGAGTGAGTCGTGGAGAAGGTAAAAATTGTACTAAAAAAATGTAGTCACAAAGATGAGTCAGGAAGGTGTGAGAATGAGTCACAGGAAAGAAAAGTGTGAGTCATTGACAGTGAGCTACACAGATGAGTTCTAAGAGAGTAATATAAAGTAATACAAAGTATTGCCTAAATACCAAACTGTTTTCCACCACAAAAAGTGTTATCATTTACCCTTCTTTTTGCCTCACATTTTCAGCAGAGCAGTTACCCCGCTGTGAAGAAAGGAAATGTCTTCCTTGCCTTCATTGCTCTATATACTCTCTCGTACTTAGTTATCACTATTGCACTATGTAGCCCTTTTGATAATTATTATTATTCAATTTTAATGGTATCCATGATTCCTGCAGGCATCATGGATACCCCCTAAAATAAAAATATCGAAAATGTTGGATCAATATATAGTTACAAAACAACCGTATAAAAGCTACCAGAAAATATATATATTTAATAAAATATGTTTTATTAATGAGTTATGACATGGTTTATTATCGTTTATAAAATCCATTACACATCAATCAGCCTGTAAATATAACTAACTAGAGTCAGACCCATTCCCTGCAGAACATTAGCCTGTGAGGTGTGAGAGCATTGCTAGTCCTAAGAGTTCCTTAACAACTATTAAACTTTGAAACATTAGCAGAGAGTGATAATTCATTGGGAACAGGAAGCAATTACAGGGCCACAGTGGGGAAAAAACTTACCCAGCCTCTCTCTCTCACTCTCTCCTCAGAGGCGCACACACCTCTCCTCAGAGGCACACACACCTCTCCTCAGAGGCGCACACACCTCTCCTCAGAGGCACACACACCTCTCCTCAGAGGCGCACACACCTCTCCTCAGAGGCGCACACACCTCTCCTCAGAGGCGCACACACCTCTCCTCAGAGGCGCACACACCTCTCCTCAGAGGCACACACACCTCTCCTCAGAGGCGCACACACCTCTCCTCAGAGGCACACACACCTCTCCTCAGAGGCGCACACACCTCTCCTCAGAGGCACACACACCTCTCCTCAGAGGCACACACACCTCTCCTCAGAGGCACACACACCTCTCCTCAGAGGCACACACACCTCTCCTCAGAGGCACACACACCTCACCTCAGAGGCACACACACCTCTCCTCAGAGGCGCACACACCTCACCTCTGAGGCGCACACACCTCTCCTCAGAGGCGCACAGGTGTGTCCCTAACAGGTGTTTTGTGTGCGGCTGGCAATCACATTTCCATACGAATGGTGAGTTCAAGGAAAAGTTTGCGTCTTTGCCAAACATAAAAAGAATTTCATGTCCTGAAACAAGAAGAACATTTGAAGCGCACAAAAATACAAAGTAATTCTAACACACTTTGCACATAGAAAAGAAAGCGAATACATTCATTTATTGAAAACATGTAGTTGGGAATAACGAATAATTCATTTTAAAAATAAGAGGATAAATCATTAAGTTTTTAGTTGTGCCATACGCAATCAAAGCGGTGAGTGCTTTGTACACTAACTATTCTACTTCTCTCCTATAATGAACTATTGATGCGTTACTACATCAGCTAAATAATGAGATCATCAAAGAGAGATGTGATTAAAAGTTATGTTTGAGTTGATAGAACCCCTACCTGCAAACACTGAGTCAACTTATAGCATACGAACAGGGAACTAATAAGCAGAAATAAAACTACAACAGAGGGGAGTAAACACAATAAAAGGGGAGTGTAGATACTAATAGAAAACAGAAAAATTAAAAAAGATAGAATCAAGGGAGAGATTTTTTCATAACTCGTTTATTTTTATAAACGCATTGTAACAGATATAGAGAAAGTAAGACCTATATAAAACGAAAAGTAATCAAGTTCAACTAACATATATATGATTTATAATAATGAAATTCATTGATATCATAGAATGATATACATAAATTATATAGTTGATAATATTAATTAATAATTATATTATTTCCAGACCAATACATTACCATAAGGAAAAAGAATAAAACTCCACGGAGTTTACATCCTATAGTTTATTTACTCTGTGGTACATCGAGCAGAACATGTTAACTTTTTCATTTAGTAATTAATTAGTAATAGTATATGATGTTAATTTTAGCTATTCAAAATGTTCAATGCGAAAATAGGAATAGATGTTCAAAATTTTCCAATTTTCATATATTTAATAAAGTAAAATAATAATTTGAATAATGTCATGATATGAAATAATAATAAAATAGTAATATTAAAAAATATTGATATTGATATTCATTAGACTATTTATTGATATACCTAATATTGATAATCGTTACTAACTTACAATATACTCTAAAATCTGTAAATAAAAATTCCCCTCATCTCCGATGCAAGCCACTTCTATCGGCCATATCGGTTCACTAGACCGCTAATGTCAGCGATAGGAATAGAGCCGGCAAAAAGGTAATGCAAAATGCCTGTTCAGCAAATATTGCTAGTGAGTAACCGATAGGGATCGATATTTAGTGAATAGTGAAGTGTAGTGAACAGCTAGAGACTATGCATTTTGATATAAAGGAATATTCATATCAATAGCATTATTCAATGAATTTTCAAGTCATTCCTAATCTTAATAATTTTAATGTTCTATAGTAGAGGTACTAAGTTCGAATCTGGAGCTATAATTATATATTTTCTTATATCTTAATCATATAAATTTTCCTTTAGTTTGAAGTCACTTTGAACTCTTCATTACAACTTTTCTGTGTCTAAAACATTTTCTACTAGAGCCGTATAAACACATTGAAACTTAATCAATGTTCACTTTCTTTAAAGCTTACACGAAACTGTTCTTCAATATTCTAAGGCAATATTTCAGATCCACGAGCACAGAAGTTTGGAATGCATTAATCTTGCAGAGAAAAAATATGGCCCTAATACACACAAAGTTTGTTATTGAAAACCATCGAATGCGTAAAGCCACACTGCAGCAACTTACGAATATTTATGTTTTTTTGATGCAAGCGCACGGAAAGACTATTTATATGAACAACTCTACCTTATTTAGAGTTGTTCTATGTAGTGTTATTGGAAAAGTTTAACCCTATGAGAGGAAAAATATCCATACTAGATAGAAAGTTATCCTGTAAAATATATACAGAAGAGATCAATAGGAAGTTCCTGAAATTGGCGATAGTCAGAAACAAACAAGGTGATGTGTTCCAGTGTGATAAACATACAAAACTGGAGAGTATTCGAATGATTCAAAGATGCATTCCGGACGAAAACAGGAAGGAATTCATCGCTGACGCCAATGGGACAGGCTATATCCTGACGGTTAGATCCTGCATCCTTAGCCTTTAGAGCCGAGACAAGTACCGAAAAAAGGGTTGAAAGAGAACGAGGAGGAATAAAGGAAACGATCGGTAGGATGGATGGGGAGAAATTTATATTGATGATTTATAATTTATATTGCAACGATAACAAGACTCTATTCTCTACCAAGTAATATATACTATAACCATAGATGTTATGAAATGTAGACACACATATTTGAAATACATCATACATTATGTATTATGATCAGAAAATTACACAATTGAAAAATGAGAGTATTTTTAATTAAAAACATTGATTTCTATGATGTAGATTATATATTACACGTACCAACTAAATATACAAATTGGTATTATTATTCATCATTGAAAAGAATAAAAATGATAGAAAGTATATTAAGAAAAAAGCGTCTGAAGTGACGTAAGTAATTGTGGAGATTGAGAGTGAGGCAGTAGAGCAAAGATCTAACTTGATGGTGCTAGATCAGTGATATGATCTTTCCAATAGCTGTGATCTTTATACGTCACAATCAAGGTTGATGAACGATCACCTCTAAAGTGATTCATTGTGACTCATGCAGGAGAGTCATGAGACTCATAAAGAGTCAGAAAAGGGGAGGAAAGATGAGGAGCTTCCATCTTTTCATATTTTGAATGCAGTCATTTTCCCTAAGAGTGTGCTAATAATTTACACAATTTGGCATATATTAATTCAGTTTTACGGTATGAGAGTATTACCAGTTTAAACTTAAAATTGAATGAATATGAGAAGAAAATTACACAATTTGGGAGTTTTATAGTCTTTTTTTTCGTTACCTTAGCAAAATTGCGGATGGTTATGTTTTAATCGCTAATATTTATTTTAAATGTAACAGAAATGTATTTCAACCAAATAGTTACATTTAATACCCAGAGTAGCAATTGTCGAATACAAATAGGCATGGCTCTGTAGAGTGAAAAGGTTCACTTCCTTTCAAAGATGTTTCCCCACAATTCTCCCTAAGGAGGCCATTGGTGTCAAGATGCACAGAACACCTGAAGAGATGCACAATGTTTACACGGCACTTTGGTGCAAACTATAGAAGGGAAGTGGCATTAGATTTTATTAGAAGAGTTTCTGCAATGGCTTGGCACAGTTACATGCATAAGAAGAAACCACAAATTGCCTACTCACGCAGACCCAACTAAACCAATCGGACACAAGACCTTATCATAGCTAGAAACACTGGGGAAATACATGATTACCGGTAGAACACATACCGGTAGAACATAATTAACATTCAATAATTATTAATAAAAATACAGGAAAATAAATATAAAATATAATATAGTAAATAATAAAAACACAAATCAATTGAAAGTAAAAGTATCGGTAAATATTATACAGATTTCAAGAGTTTTACTTCAAAATAATGATAATATTGTTTAGCTATAAAAAGATGAGTTTTTCCAGTGTTTGGTCAAGGCTAAAGTCCTCGACTTTTTGAATGGTGAGCCACTTGTGAGTAAAGTACGTCATGCCAAAGTGATAAAGAGAAGAATAAGCAGACATTTGCTCAAATGACAATAGATTGCGAGACAAATTCCACAGACGTGAGGGACTCAAGTCAAAACAACAAAAACCAGACGCACATTTATCCAGTCTGATTGAAAACAGGATTCTGAACTCTAATCATTTACCTCAGGTAATTGAATGCCATTGCAAAATACATTTCTAATTACCTGAGTTAATTGCTTCTTAGTTTTGAGGAACTAATTAAAAGTGTAAGGTTAGCAGCAATGTAGGCGTAAAATGAACAGCAGTAAACACTATGGCTTCTGCAATGCATTCAGTTATTTAGAAAAGTGAAAGATGATATTCTGCATGGAATTTCTAGCACTGGATATTGAGTCTTTTGTAGTAGTGCACTTTAGTTATTGCTATCAACTTGTTGTGAAGAAGAAATTAAATATTCTTGAAGTTTTAGTCATCCAAAAGACCAAACGTATTCTGGTATTTAAATACTCACAATAAGAGTCTCAAAGATGCTATTGGTTAGAAGACAATAGGAATAAAACCATGTGAAAATAATAAAACAATATACGATCTGTAGAGAGAAAGAAGTAAAAGGATTAGAATAAGATGCAAGGGAGATGAAAGAGGGGAAAGAGAGATACGCAAGATTAAAAAGAAACATAACAATCAAACATTTTCCAGAATTAAATGTATAATGTTAATATATTACAATATTAAAAGAAAAATACCTTAAATGAATATTGTTAAAAAAAGCAATAAATTGTTGGCTAATTCAAATATTTAAATGCATCTGGTAGCAGATGAATGAATAGTGTCAAATGTCCCCATTTGCAGGAGACAATGCCAGTCTTTTCATTTATTTGAGTGCAGTGAGAGGGAGTGAGCTAAAAAGAGGGTAAGCTGTCTGTACGAGAGGTAAGACACGTCAGTGTGGACACCATGCATTCCACCGATAAAAGATACGAAGCACACTCTACAAGATTGACGTAACGTTTGCAGATGTATTCTTTAACAAGTTGACTACGTGTGCTGAAACGAAGTCTAGCCTTAATGTCGTTTTCAAAATTGCAAGTTTAGGTAATAGCTTCTGTATCACACGTTCCATGATAGGGAGGAGCTGAGTATCTCTGTGTGTGCCTATTAATCTCGAATGTATGATAAAAATAGAGGCATAATTACAATTCACATTGTCACAATTAAATTCGTGTATAAAATATTGAAAATTATTTATATTTGTAATACGTAGTCTATCAGTAATAAAAATAAAGTACGAATGTGTACCAATACTTAGTCAATGTGTTATATAAAGTAACTAAGTTCCTTCAAATTTCAGAATTTTTAGGTTTGTATCAAATTAGGATAGAAATGGAAGAACTGGAATATGAACAGCTAAATAATAAGAGTGAGGCACAGAATAAAGACTGAGTTATAAATAATAACAGCTAAATAATAAGAGTGAGGCACAGAATAAAGACTGAGTTACATTCGCTGAGAAGTAAAGGAGATGGTTCAATAAAGCTAGAAAAATGTCTTACTGAGACATAAAAGAAATGCAGATCGGATGTACGCTCAGAATATCCAGGGGATGTTGAGGGGGTGAAGGGAGGAACATGAAGGGACGGGGAGACAGCAAAGGGGAAATAAAGTAACAAACGATACGCTACAGAACTGTCACTAATTAATGGATCATATTTTCAGTAGAACTTTCATCCTAATAATGATAACCATTTTTATTATATTTTTCATGAGAAATACATAGGATATTCCTCATTGATAAGTCCAACAAATGACTGAGATATTAACCAGATAGCTGGTGACTGCAGCTCCTACCAGATAGCTGGTGACTGCAGCTCCTACCAGATAGCTGGTGACCGCAGCACCTACCAGATAGCTGGTGACCGCAGCACCTACCAGATATCTGGTGATTGCAGCACCTACCATATATCTGGTGATTGCAGCACCTACCAGATAGCTGGTGACTGCAGCACCTACCAGATAGATGGTGACTGCAGCACCTACCAGATAGATGGTGACTGCAGCACCTACCAGATATCTGGTGATTGCAGCACCTACCAGATATCTGGTGATTGCAGCACCTACCAGATATCTGGTGATTGCAGCACCTACCAGATATCTGGTGATTGCAGCACCTACCAGATATCTGGTGATTGCAGCACCTACCAGATATCTGGTGATTGCAGCACCTACCAGATATCTGGTGATTGCAGCACCTACCAGATAGATGGTGATTGCAGCACCTACCAGATAGATGGTGATTGCAGCACCTACCAGATAGATGGTGACTGCAGCACCTACCAGATATCTGGTGATTGCAGCACCTACCAGATATCTGATGACTGCAGCACCTACCAGATATCTGGTGATTGCAGCACCTACCAGATAGCTGGTGATTGCCATTGCTATTAGGCTGGATAATATTTCACAGCTCCTGACACAAACTGTGGCAGAGGTTCCTTCCAATGGCTATTTGGCTAACATTAGCCCATTAGATCAGACGCTTTACTGGCAAATCATTCGAAATTAACTCATTCCTAGGGTAGTTAAAGGAGGGAAGATATTACTATTTAATTACTTCGAAGCTAACAGCTACATTAGGATGAATTAATATATTAGGATGCATTAATGCATTGAAATAATACATTAGGATGCATTAATGCATTGAAATAATACATTAGGATGCATTAATGCATTGAAATAATACATTAGGATGCATTAATGTATTGAAATAATACATTAGGATGCATTAATGCATTGAAATAATACATTAGGATGCATTAATGCATTGAAATAATACATTAGGATGCATTAATGCATTGAAATAATACATTAGGATGCATTAATGCATTGGAATAATACATTAGGATGCATTAATGCATTGAAATAATACATTAGGATGCATTAATGTATTGAAATAATACATTAGGATGCATTAATGTATTGAAATAATACATTAGGATGCATTAATGTATTGAAATAATACATTAGGATGCATTAATGTATTGAAATAATACATTAGGATGCATTAATGTATTGAAATAATACATTAGGATGCATTAATGTATTGAAATAATACATTAGGATGCATTAATGCATTGAAATAATACATTAGGATGCATTAATGCATTGAAATAATACATTAGGATGCATTAATGCATTGAAATAATAGATTAGGATGCATTAATGTATTGAAATAATACATTAGGATGCATTAATGCATTGAAATAATACATTAGGATGCATTAATGCATTGAAATGATACAATAGGATGCATTAATGCATTGAAATAATACATTAAGATGCATTAATGCATTGAAATAATACATTAAGATGCATTAATGCATTGAAATAATACATTAAGATGCATTAATGCATTGAAATAAAATATTAGGATGCATTAAAGCTAGAGGTAGCACTTTTACTAATCGGTATAGATATAGTTATGGAAATTAAGTAATTTCCAATAATCTTAATATTAGCGGAATCAAAATGATTTAAATTAGCTTTATAAAATTGGTTACAATAACATAGCAGTTATTTATTACTAATACAATAGGATTCAAATTATGGCATCGCTTCTCCCTGTAATTATATTTCCTAATGCCTACTGCTGCAAGGTAGTTAACAGGATTAGAATCATCAGGAGAATACACACTCCGTAACCAAGTGTTTGGTTTTCATTTCCCTTCCTACATTTTTAGCCAAGACATCAAAATATTAGATTGGTAAGGAGTGGAGAGAAGACATTAGAGTGGTGAGAGGAAATGAGGAGTGAGGGAGTGGAGAGGGTGTTATTCTAATTCGAAAATATACTTCTATAATCTCATATTTCTTTATAATCGCATATTTTTTATAATCTCATATTTTTTATAATAGCATATTTATTCATAATAGTATATTTAATAATAATCGCATATTTAATAATAATCGCATATTTGATAATAATCGCATATTTAATAATAATCGCATATTTCTTTATAATTTCAATTTACAAACTTAAATTGAAATAGGAAAAATCGGTAAACAATGATGGAATTCCAATAAAAAAGGAAATATCATCTTATACCAGAGTGAAAATTTCAAAAATATTTTCCTATACACTTTGTAAATAGATAACAAAACTATAACATTATAGAAATAAATAATTCTAATTCCCATACATTACCGCTGCTATATCTGTTTTGCATTAGCACTCACAGACCTCACATCGAGAGTATCTGTCTAGGAGAGAGTGTGCATAATGGGGCAGATGAGTTACTTGGTAATTAGAAGGAGGGCTAACTCTCCTATTTTCAAATGAAAAGTACTGAGAATGAGCACCAGCGCAGTGCTGTGATGTAGCACTCTCTAGGCCTTAACATTTAGTAAAGAGAGAAAAGATAAATGTTTGAAATACAAAAGATATTCTAATTTGAAATAAACTACAACGTTCATCAGATGAATTTAAATCTCAAATGGTATGCTATAATTTTTTTAAATAAATTAATATATTATTCAGTTTAAATGTGCATATAAAATTCGCACTCTTTTTAGGAATGGTTCCTACTGCTGCACAATCCCTCTGCTCAAGAATGGGAATCTAAGGAATGCTATGACCGATGTTAGTATTCTCGAAAGCTGTTAATGCGAGCCATAGAAACAAGGAGAGACTCCTTAATATCAGGACTGTAGACACGAGGGAAACTAATCCTTAAAATGCGGAAGTGACAGGGTAGAACAAGTCAAAAATGATATACGCAGACTGTTATTGTGAAATAAATTACTAGTGGATTACCCCCTTGGCTTAAACACAATCCATTACAGTTTTTTGCTGATGTGAGGGGTGGTAATTAATGTTACATTAAAGAGGGAAAGACGAAGGCAGTAAATTGGATTCCTACACTCTCCTCTCTTCGTAATTGAGATTTCGTGAAGCCATGACGGCAGCATAACAAAAGTTTACTTGAGTCCGTCATTGTCTACTGAACTTAAATCCTTAGGCAATCCTATTAAGGAATCCAATCGCCTTAAGACGCCAATACAGCCAGCCAGGCACATTTCAATAAGCTTAGTCCTTTGGGCCGAAAAGAACCTTAATATGTTATTAAATAGAACCCGGTGAAGAGAGTGATGAATGGGGTATTAGAAGCCATCTTCACCCTTTCCCTGTGATCGATAAGCGTCTAAAAGGCCTATGGTGTAAATCAAAGGATGTCCTACAAACTTCTTCAAGGGGCTCAAAGTTAGCGAAAAAGAGATCCAACTACATTTCCGGCAGCGGAGATACCGAAGTTATATATTCGGCCAAATGAATTACTCGGCACACCGACAAAATTTGATGATTCGATAAGATGAAGCGAAGGATGTTTACTCTCTGGAGTTCAGAGTTCGAGACTCTTCAGTCACTTTATTTCCCTCGAATGTTCAAGAGGCAAAAGATGATGGCGAACTACTGCTTCTTTCAAAATTAGAGGGGGACTAAATACGCAAATGATGGAGAGAAAAAGGAACCTGTGATTTAAAACTAATTGCAGGGGAGTGGGATTTCTGATTAATTATTTAATCACAGATGAAAATAATAGCATAATTAATTAAATCACATATTTTTTATGAAGAAAGTTTGAGAATTAAGTATGAAAAGAACATTTAGATGAATAATTATTTATATATCTTTCAAATTTATCTGGAGAGAAATCGACAAAGTTGATAGTTTTAGTAGTATATCAATAGCAATAGATGCAATAAGTTGCTCGTGAACATAGGTAAGTTTTCCCTCGCTATCCAGACTCCAATTGCTTTACAATCATCGTCTAATTCGTCCCTTGGAAGTCTTTACGAATTCCACATACGACCCAAGAAAAAAGGGTCCGAGCTAAAAATGTTAGAAGTTCATTGACAAAAGATGGTATTCAGAGAGCTCTTCTTGCTCTATAGAAAAAGGAAATCGATAACTAGAAGTGACTTCAGTTTCAGTAGATATTATAAAAATAGAATATAAAACAGGTATTTTTAATGTGTAATATATTTTAAGGTATATAAATTATACAGATAGGTATGATATATTTGGTCATTTAAATATAAATAAATTACGTCAAATAAATGATAATATCAGCACTGTTGACAACCCCATGTTTTCAATCTTGGCAGGCACCACACAAGCAGAACGATTGGCCACAACAGCCAAAACACCACAAAAAACCCTAGCGTCAAATCCCTCACCAGCACCATCCTCAGCACCCCAGCAAGCTTCTCTGTCGTTACCGCTGCTCTTTCCATGTCCAGTGACACGTTGTAGTACACCTGAGCTGCAGACTGATCAGGTACTATTTTAACCACATCGTGTAGATTATCCATAATCATTTCACGACTGAAGTCACTGTTCTCCTAGGCATCCTGCAAAGCCTTTTCAGTCCTATTCAAAACACTGACGATGCTGTCCCACATGTTCACGAGCAGAGTGTTCCGATGCATTCCTATCGAACCTATCAGTTACTTCTCAAACAACAGAAAGTCTATCAGGAACTTCTCTTTTATAAACTCCAGATATTCTTTGGCAGGCTTGGCAGATTTCATGGCAGGCTTCAAGATGCGCATAAAGTTTCGGTCGTAGTCGTCCACGGAGACGTCTATGTCATCCTGTCGGAACCTCGATTCGGTCTTAATGATATCAAATACCGTATACGCTGTATCTCTGGTTAAATATGATTTCCATTGGTACAATTCATTTTCCTTCAGAAAAATGATATCATTATCCACAGCCTCTTAAAATAGAATGGGATTAGCAATTTTCATTTACCCGTCAATGAAGTAGTTGGCTAAATCATTAATTATATTATTGAACTTGTTAGTTACGTCCTTCAGATTGCCATCAGTTGTTTCCCTGAAAAGCTGTAGTTTATATTAGGCTGCTTTTATAAGACCAAGGGCCTCTTCAAAACTAATCCTCTGGCTGTTCTTAAAATCAATAACCCTGCTTTGAATTTCTTCAATGGTCGCACTGTAAACCAATTTACAGATCCTTTGAAAGTCCTACATGGCTTCGTACGAGGCACCTGCTATTTCCTGAAGGCTCTGTTCCCCCGCTTTGAAGTCATCAAACCTGAACTGGTCGAGGAAATCAGTGGTGGCGGCAGTGATATTATCTGTCTAGTTATGGACCTCGCGAAGGAATGGACCCATGATTCGTGTCTCGTTGCGTAGGAAAGCAGTGAGGTTCCCAATAACTTGGTCAGTAGCTTCCACCAAATCTGAACCATCCAAAGGTACGATTTCCTCGAATAACTCCTCATCCTTTTCCCCTTCATCTGAGATATTGGCCGACTGTTCATAATGCGAGTTTTTGACCATTGAATATTTAGTACTTGAAGAAGAACTTGCATTTGAATTCACAGCGGCTTCGGCCGATCTTACATCATCTTGATATAAGGTTTGAGCCTCTGGTTATATCTCCTTTGATATTTATCTCGTCGAAATATTACCCACGCCCTCTTCTGCTTGACCAAATCTTTCATTCATGAATTTACTTTAATTAACCACATTGGATCCATTCAGTTGATTCTTGGGGAAAGTAAACTCATCATTCTTGGCGATGTACTATTACAAAACATTTTCTTTTTCCGCAGAGATTTCGGAATAAAATATGATGAGAATTACAACACTAAATCGAAGAAACAAAATCATTTCTATAGTTCAGCTAGAAGTATTAGAGAAAATTGAATATAATTTCAAATTAGTAACTACAGAGTATCAAAGATACGGAGGAGCATTGGATTTACAATAATTTGTAAATACTTAACTGATAATAACTTAAATAAATACTTAGGTGGAATGAAAGATTATTTAGTAACTGACAATATGACTGTACATAATAATTTATTAGGAGGTTTAACGTTTGCTTCGTAACCAAAAGGCCCTATCGCTGACATTAAAAGGAAATTTAATACTTTAAAACTGCAAGGAGCGTTAAAAAAGTAATTACCATGGTAAAAATGTGAAAAAACAATAAAAATCTAAATAACAACAGTTCAGGGCCAAAGAAACACCTCTTCCATTCACCACAAACAACTTCAGGATAGACTCCTGGAAGTGACAGTACATAATAGGCTAATATATTCTTTTAAAAAATAAACATCAGTTAGGCTACACAGTTATCAATTTTCAAATATTTTGAAAAAGTATAAAATATGATTACTAAATTTTACTATTTGAAATTAATGTCATCATTCAGCAGTTGTTTTGAAAACACAGACTCGTCAAAAAGATTACTAACTTATAAAATTCCCTTTGGCATCTCTAGCGTAAGAAATTGTAATGCAGACCAACACTGTACGCGCGGCAGTCGGAAACTACAACTCATTACAAAAGTGAAGCATCAGCATCTTCAAAGACAAAGCAGCTGTAGATTTACGACTCAAATTAGCCATAGATCATGCAGGCTTAAATTCCGTGTGTGTAGCGACCAGGTGATGGCTATGAATATTGAACAGATTAGTGAGAAAAGTTACAAGGGTGAGAATGATATACTGCAAAAAACATCTCTAACGCAGACAGCTCTGGAACAGGGGAAGAACTTTCAGAAGGAAAGGAGAAACGCGTTAAAATCCTTAACATTCATAGATAACTATTTTTTTATGTGATAAATAAATATGTTACACGATTATAATTTTCGGCAACAGAACATGTAGCAGTTGTGTTTTGTATAGCAGTAACCAGTTTCTCATTGCTTACATAAAATAGTACACAATAGAGTAGCATAGGTTAACTACCATATAAAATACCTTTGGTTATAATGAACTTTAGAAAGTGGAGACATTGACCCTTATGCTCTCCCTCCATAAGGGGCAAAGTAAATAGCAACCCTCCAGTTGAGAATGTCAGCAGCAGGGTTAAATTCTTAGGAAGAGAAAACAAAGAGCACACTTTGTGACAGTGAAAGCAAAGAATTAAATTAAATAGCCAAAACAGATGTGGAATTGCAATGTGACATACGGTACATATAGCTATAGAAAAATATAAGCTTTATACCAATTTAATTATCTGAGTAATTATGCAATTAATACAAGCAATAGAGAAAAAAACAATAAATTGAAAACAGATAACATTACTTGTCTTAACAGTAAACTAAATAATTATTATTTTAGTTTAGTCATTGTACAAAACAAATCATTGAAATATTAATACAATTCAATAACCACGTGTAAGAACAGTCAACATTTTCATGCGTAACAGCCTGACAGACGCACCACTGACAATAAGTGTTTCTTTTCTCTTGGCGGACTCATTAGTTTTGACAGTGCGGAGATATAAGGAGCTGAGGTTTCATCCTCTAGAGTCCAATATAAGGGTTACCTCTTCAATTGAAACGTCTGCCATGGTAAAAGAATAATAAGGCAACTTAGAAGATGAGGATAATAAAAGAGGGGAGACTGCTGTTTGTTATACTGTTGAGGTTCCTAATAAAACTCGTGGCTGACCAGCATCAAAACTGAAATAATCTGAGGGGAACTCTTACCAAACAACAGGTACAGTCGCTAAAAAAGTAAGGAGTAGTGATGTCTTACGGCATGGAAATATAAATATGAAAGGAAAAAGAAAAATATGATTAAAACAATGTTAAATGATATCATGAAACAATGCTTTATAATGGAACGAACACTCGTAGAGCGCATACAATCGCAGCCGTTAAAATTTTAGTTCATTTCAACCTTTTCGTGACCTTCTAACCGGTCTTTCAGAAAATCTAATCACATGGCACCAGGATAATGACATTCAGTCAATTTGTTGAATATTTTGAGTTATGCAAATAACAAGATTATAAATAAATTCATATCAAAACATGACCTTCCGCAATTTTGCAAAAGTAATGATGAAGAGGGACATTCTCTCACTCTCCACTTCCCTCACTCTCCTCTCCACTTCCCTCACTCACTAACTCAGAGGTAACTGGAAAGTTATTGAATTTCCCTCATGTTTATATCATTTAGGGGAGATAAACTAACTTTACGATGGTTTGTGCTCAGAAAGTTAGATCATCTGCCTTGTATGTTGTTGTTAGAGGCTCACAATAACGAGAAATATAAACACCTACCGTAAGAATACTAGTCACCTTTGGAAGAGTACCTACAACTCGTCCTAAAGACATATTCTTTGCAATAGAGATAAAATATAATGACAATAATTAGTACATGAAAATGATAAATACTCTATTTCAAAATAAAAAGTAATTCATTTAAGATGAAAAGTAACTAATTTTTAAAATGACAATATAGAGACCGGGTGAGCCATGAAATTAAAGAGAAATCCTTTTAATGCCGATACACACTAAAAGAGTGTAAACAAACGATAAAAGTGAGGGAGAAATATCAAATGAGGGTTTCCAGAGCCCTGCACTGATCCAGCTTAAGCTCAAACATCCCATATTTAATTAAAATATAAATAACATTTTGGAGAGAGAATTACCTTCGCCAAAAGGATTAAATCTACGGCACTATATTGCTAAAGGAAAATTATGTCTAGTGTAATTAAATAACATCGTAAAGAAGTGAACAATGTATTTCAATTGAAATCATAATATTAAATTATTACTGACATAATCATACCACATAGTTAATAGGAATTATGCATTTCTAAAGCAAATGTATTCAAATTTTCAGAGCAAAGAATATTCCTAATTAAGTAAAATACTAAGCAGAAAATTGAGCAGCTTCTGAATGCAAAATAAACAAACTCGGGAATGCAGTCATTAAAATCGCTTTTAATTACTGTGTGTGTGCAAAAATTCCTCATTAGAGGAACAAAAATGTCACAACACCGTAAGGGGGGAGGGGGCTATTTGAAGGGGGGGGGCGCTATTTGAAAGGGGAGGGGGCTATTTGAAAGGGGGGGGGGGCATACGCTATTTGAAGTGGGGATGGGATTATCGAGGGATGGTAATTGATTATTTACTCACAAAGTTGATGGTGGAAGCAGTGGTAGAAATGTTTAAATTATAAGCTGTACTAATCAGCTAATGTATCTATTTACATATATTGACGAATGAAATATATGAATAAATTAGAGGGAATAATACATGAATGTAATTATACGATAGAAGTTATCAAGCAATTAAAATTAACATAATTTTCAGGAGAATAAATGTACGTTAATCTACTCGAAAGTTAATAGTATAACTGACAACTCTCACCAAACATGAAACAAGTTACTGTTACTAGGCAATGGCAATGTGTGGTAAAACAGAAAACAAATTGAATTGTAGCTTTTCACGTCCACCACACGTTTCACATTTATACGGTTACTATACTATACTCATTTATTTGCATTTCAATAAGAAATATGATGCATCAAACACAGAAACAAAATAGAAATGATGCACGCATGGGGGTTATCTTCCGAGTTAAAGAACTCTTCCACATTTTCGATGATAAAAGAAAAATATACAACTTAAATAAAAAATCAAAATGTTAAATTATCAAAGCTAGGACCTTTCTATTTATGGCATTGACGAATATAATCTGGAGGAATTTATCCTACTATAAGAGTTAATAAATTTGTGGAATTTTATTTTATATTCAGTCCTATAAAATATATTATGTTTATTGAATAAACTATTTCTATGGGTGGAGACAAGAAGAAATGGTATATGTATACACACGACTGATTTATTTATCCAATTAGAAAAGGACTATGGGAATGATGTACAAAATAATATTAATTACGAATCGAAAATCAAGAACTCATTGTTTATTAATAGGATTATATAATAGTCATTAATTATTTATATTGATCACCATTGAACATCGAAATTAAGTACATAGTCTGTAACAAAGAATATTCATTATACAACATCATTTATTTTATTATTACTTTATCAATTTTCCGGTCCATACTCTCTCTCAATCTTTTACCATCGCCTTGAAGCAAAGAATTATGAATGCAGACTTTAAATAACAATTTTGGGGCAAAGTTTTAATAGAGTTGTGTGCAGTAGCTCATGTGCTGGCAGACTGATTTAAACTAAAGCACTTGGGGTAGTCTAACACACCCAAATCACCTCAGAACTGAAACAGAGCAAAATAATGAGGGGTGAGAGCTAAGGCAGCAACAGACAAACTTAGCTAAAATAAATAGTAATTAATAATTACATTACGTTTTATTATATTATAATTGATATTCTATTGCAATGCATCTTCCAACCTCAAAAAAAAAATAATTTCAGATTCCATTTAACAATCTACGATTCTTATGGTTTAAGTCACTTTTTATTCATTTAAAAACAAATTTGACGGCTGAAAATTCAATTTATTGCAAAGAAACAAAACCAGTTTGTTAGTTCACAATCAGCACAATTACCAGAGTATAAAAGTCATAGCGAAGTAGCAGTCGCAATGCCATCTATCAATTGACTAACAAAGACCTGATTAGAACAACAAAAAGAACTAAGAACAATTAACATGACATACAATTTAATAGTTAAACAAACTGAAAGTCAGCTAAAATTTACCATAAATAGACCAGACAAAGGAATAAATATTAAATGTTCCTCCACAAGAAATAGTAAGGATTAGCAAATATGTTCAAGAAGAAAGAAGTAGTGTGCAATAGAATACATTATATAATACTGCATGTATGAAAGGAAGCCATGTAAGTGTACGTGTAGGGTGAGTTCCGAGTTACCGAACGGTTCCACATCTTCGATATCATAAAAAAGTACTTAAAGAGTCAAATAATTATTACATTTTTTCTAATATGAAATCCAAATTGTGGAACCGTTCGAAAACTCAGAACCAACCCTATCAACATAATACCAAGCATGATAGTTTAAAGATAGGTTTAATGTTCACAGAAGTTACAGGCATGTAATAGTCAATACAATACATCATTGTAAATTACACCATAGAATGAGTGTATCAAGAGATATAGATTAGTCACCTCACGCTATAGTCTGTAGCCTCAATACACTAACATATAAAAAGTTAAACAGAATAACGGTATATAGAATTGAATAGAAGTATACAAGTTAGCTTTTCATACATTCACATCTAAGTTGGTGCAATTGGTGAGTTACTAAGCATTAAATAGGGCACACCTTTACTATACCGAGAATAGTTCATAAATAAGCATGTACATTAGACTTTACGTTAACTGACGGTGCTTAGTAGCATTAGCTTCCCCATCGCTATGGTTACAGTAGCACAATATACCCAATAGAAAAAGAGTATGCGCCTAATAAGATCATTTAGCTCGGGGCATTTCATGGGCGGGGAGAAATGTTCTTATAGGGCCCATATATCTAACCTCATATAGGTATTGAAATATATAATACAATACAAAATATATCGTTTTCTGTTAAGAATGATACAATGATATAGAATAGACATAAGAAACTATTTCGTGTGTACTACACATATAGGCTCTGTAAAATACATCACCATAATTATAATGATGTGCATTGTCATAGTTTACATCACTGAGTGTCTATACTTATATATACTCAATGGTTTACATTAGTAGTGTGTCGCTTATCTTGGTACTACTTCACAATTATTGCTACTGGAGTTGTAACAGTGATTTTGTAATTAATTTCAAATTGAGTTAAATTAAGCTAATGCGTTCTCTACTGCGTAGCCTTTTCTTAATTGCGAATGTTTGAAACAATAAATAAAAATAAAGCAGTTGAAACGAAAGGTAGCTCCTTCTCTATACTCGTGGATGCAGAAAAGCTACTCCTTGAATAGAGTCACCAATGAATGTGACGAAAAGGACAAGCACTTGTGGCTTCACGAATGGAAGAGGAAAATGAAGAGGTGATAGTAAATGAAGCCCAGAAGCCTTAACCACAAATTTAAGACATGATAATAGAACAGAATAGTCTTTGCGATGTACTCGAAACTGTATGCAATTATCTGATATCATAGACAAGGGAGAGAAAAGCTTTTGTTTCTTAAAGACAATACTTTTCCATTAAAAACAAGAAAAATATAAAAGTTACTGGCTGAAAATATTATTTAAATTCTAGAATGTCGTTAGCACTGTTTGCATAATACATACACCTTAGATAGGATAGGTAGAGTACATCATACACCTTAGATAGGATAGGTAGAGTACATCATACACCTTAGATAGGGTAGGTAGAGTACATCATACACCTGAGATAGGGTAGGTAGAGTACATCATACACCTTAGATAGGGTAGGTAGAGTACATCATACACCTTAGATAGGGTAGGTAGAGTACATCATACACCTTAGATAGGGTAGGTAGAGTACATCATACACCTGAGATAGGGTAGGTAGAGTACATCATACACCTGAGATAGGGTAGGTAGAGTACATCATACACCTTAGATAGGATAGGTAGAGTGCATCATACACCTTAGATAGGGTAGGTAGAGTAAATCATACACCTTAGATAGGGTAGGTAGAGTACATCATACACCTTAGATAGGGTAGGTAGAGTGCATCATACACCTTAGATAGGGTAGGTAGAGTAAATCATACACCTTAGATAGGGTAGGTAGAGTAAATCATACACCTTAGATAGGGTAGGTAGAGTAAATCATACACCTTAGATAGGGTAGGTAGAGTAAATCATACACCTTAGATAGGGTAGGTAGAGTAAATCATACACCTTAGATAGGGTAGGTAGAGTAAATCATACACCTTAGATAGGATAGGTAGAGTGCATCATACACCTTAGATAGGGTAGGTAGAGTAAATCATACACCTTAGATAGGGTAGGTAGAGTACATCATACACCTTAGATAGGGTAGGTAGAGTGCATCATACACCTTAGATAGGGTAGGTAGAGTACATCATACACCTTAGATAGGGTAGGTAGAGTGCATCATACACCTTAGATAGGGTAGGTAGAGTAAATCATACACCTTAGATAGGGTAGGTAGAGTACATCATACACCTGAGATAGGGTAGGTATAGGTAGAGTTTAAAGGTCCCAAAGGAGTAGTACGGACACCACAGAGTGGGAGTGATGCGATACGTGATACCGATACGGAGGGAAGTGATTCAGAGTGATGCGATACATCACACGTGCTACATACTAAATCAAGTGATATACAATCAAGTGATATTAGATACAGTAATGTATAGCAAAGATTATGTGAGAAATGAGGCAGACAATAATTATACCGAGTAGAAATTGAATAAAAATATTCATAGTTACATGCCATGTCTTTTATTATTATATAATATATATATATATATAGAATATAAATATATATAAATATTTTTACCAATTTACATACAAGTCATTAACAAATTGGATAGCTAAATAGGTTGCAAAAACATTAACACATTTATGAAAATAGATTAAAATACACAATTCGAAAGGTAACTGAGAAATTTATTAAAATAACTCTATTGCTTACAATATAACTATCACTTACTAGATTGAAGTAAAAAGCATTCAATACCTTCCTTTACCCCATTTATGGTTAGTTTAACACCATGAGCTGAATGGTAAGCAAAGAACATGAATAGAAACTCTTAAAGGACTATTTGCGACACAGAAAAGTTACTAAAGAAATATCGACACAAATAAATGAACGAGGACTTCTTTATAACTTACAAATTATTAAGTTACATTAGTGGGTACTATTTCTAATTTTGTATGTATATACTTATATATTCAATTAAATCCATAACATTATATTGTGTTCTCTCACATTTACACATTTTCTATTAACTGTATTTTACCTTTTCTTTTAGAAATAAATGTTACAAAATAATAATATTCATTTCCTAACAATAGCAAGGAATATTACCTAATGGCTGTGTATGTCTATTTCAGATGAGCAGATTTTAACTTGGAATAACCTGTTTTGTTCTTGCAGTGTGTTTGGACCAATAAACATTGCAGGGGTGAGAGGCCCCTAAGGGATAGCAACCCCCTGTACGCCCATAAAGGTCACACTAAAGGGGGTCAGGGGGCTGGCTGGGTCCAGACGTGGAAAAGGGTGAATGGGTCTATGTCCCACTAGAAAGGTAAAACAGCGTACTGAACGTGAAAATAACGAGGGAACTGTCAAGCCTGAAAACATTGACGAGTGTGAAAAATTGGAAACAATCTGGAGAACATTATTAAAAAATAATGAATATTAAAAAAAAAACATCCATAGAAATAAAGTAAAACCGTTTATCTCCAAAAATAAAAAAGAAATTGAGCAATCTTTAAATCAGTAGTAAGATTATTGTCGACTAGAGTTAATACACTTTAAGCCAAGTCTTAGGAAGATAAGCTAGAGACTGCAGGTATGAGTCTTTATGGTAGCTGAGAGATGACTTGAAGGCTTAAAGTCTAGAAACCTGCATTATTAAAAAGAGAGGCAAGAGAGGTAGGAAAAGATATCATAGATAGGAATAAAGTAAAAAAACAGATATTCTGAATCTAATTAACATCGAGTTACGTAAACATGGAACTAATTTTGAATTCTATAACAATTACATTTATAGTTCTATTTTATTATAACTCAACATAATAACAAATAGTTTCAAAATTCTATTGAGATATATATTTAGTTATTTACTGATCACTAAGTCATTACCTTTACGGGACTATACCATGAATCACACCATCTCAACACCACTCAAATGGTGTTGAGATGGTGTGTGGGAAGCATGTGGTACATGTGCATCCTCGCATAGAATGAGCACATACTCATGTGGTGGCATGGAGAGAATATTCAAAGTGTATATGCACACTGTAGGTGAATAGTAAACCCCTTTAACTACATTGTGTGATAAATACTAAAGGTAGTTAGGCATATATATTATATATAGTGAAAAAAATGAATGATGAACTGGAAAAAGAATTCCCTGATTTGATATTAAAATTAAAGGGAAATGAATGAAAGCTGTGTCAGATCATCATAATAACTTTAAAGTCAGTAATCGAAGTCAGTTTTACAATTTAAAAAAACAGATGGTCATAGTATAGTTAAGAAAGAAATATGTACAATTGATAAATGCAGTTTTCTTATTAAAACATTCGTTGCATTAAATAATATTGTTATATACTCACTACACAAATGTTAGAACATTCTGCAATGTTTGTAGAGAATTACCTGGAAAAGAAAAACCAATTAGTATCAATTTTAATAACAAAATATCTGTAGTCTACCAATATAAAACATGTAATATAAAATATAAAACAGAATTATTTATTTTAATAATATACACACACGCTATACTCTTAAGAACTCTATTACTATGTTTATCTAGTTAATCCAAGACCTTGAAATCGAACCTAGTGACTCATGGAAGCAAGGAATAGATAAGCCAGTCAACGGACATCATGAAAGATAACAATTACCATTTAGTTAAATACTACGATCTATCTTTGCATCAAGCAATGAAAAAAAAAATGATTCATTGATCTTTGGAAAAGTTTCATGAAGTTAACAAATAGAAAAATAGATAAAAATAAGCAGTTAACATAAGTGATCTATAATTTCAATGAAATTTTAAAATATTGAAATGATTTTATTACTACTAAGTTGAACAGAGTATTGTTGGAAAAGTTAAAACAAATCATTTTCCATATGAAGTGATAAAAATTTATTCCGATTAAAAGAATAGCACCTAATGCACTATTATTCTAAATAACTACTATGCTAAAAACATTGTCTCTAGTGTTGATGAATGGAAGTGACAGACGGTCAGTCTATGCTGAGTAACGGAAAATGTCACCAAGACTGATGGTCACAGGTGAAAGTAAGGAAAGAAATCAAGAGAGAAGCAAAAACAGCTGGAGAGAAGCTCTACCATGTCACACAGAAACTTAAAGAATTAAAAAAAAACTGGGGATAGAAAAGGGTAAGTTCAGAGTTATCGAACGGTTTCACATTATCGCACATATATGAAAATACATAAATACTTTTTTTTGTATGAACGAAAAAATGAAACCGTTCAATGACTCAGAACATACTCTATTATTTATTGAAGACAGTGAACATGCATCTGTCATACATTCACCATGCTGTCAAAAGAGCAAGACTGTAGAAAGGAAAATTAGTAGAAAATTAGAAGAGATCAGGCAAGAAGAAACCACTTAGTAGAGTAAATTAATTTTTATTTTTATCATCAATAATTGATATAATATTAAAGATAAAATATCAAAAATTCTAAATAGTCAACAATATTAATAATCAAATTACATTATATCCTGATTTATACATGCTTATATTTAATAAGATAATTATTTATGATAAAATAATGGAGACACGATGGAGTTCTAAGAGTATATTAATTAATTTAAATAGAATTTGAAGGTCTCAGTACCGAGTGTACATTTCTAAGGGCGTGGACAAACCTCTACGATAGTCAACACATTAAAATGTGTTAACTATCGCATATTTAGTATAATGAATAGACTTATTATGTAGCTCACCATATTAAACCGTAGGTGTGAATTGCATCTAGTTATAAAATAAAGAACAGGACCACATTAATCAATTACGGTGGACTTCTATCAAAATTACAAATATAAAAATAATCCTAAAAACACAAAAATAAAAATCTAATCGAATATCAAATCTACCGTTAAAGTAACATAATAGAGTTCATTTTTGTCAGTTTATTTCGTTTCTATAGTCGGCGTAAATATTAGAGTTTTTTCCCCATCGCTCTACTTTACCAAAGTGAAATCAAAGGAAAGAGACTCTTTGAAAAATGTATATCAATTTCACTGGAAAATTGGATTTGCCGAAATGACGAGGGACAAACTGCTCTATTAAAATAGATTGCCAGGGTGTAAGTAATGAATGCAGTCACTGTGCAGTCATTTCAGTCAGTGAGTAAAACATCTGCCACTGCAGTAGATTAATAGAAACTGTAAATAATAAGATAGTGATTTCAAAGAGAGAAATTAAATGATTAGCGAAAGTAATGAACAAGAAAAGTGGTGGAACATTTTCCATTTCCACCATATTATGTAAAAGAATATATTATCAACACTAGTAGCTACTAATAATAGGAATGTAAAGGTAAAACATCTATTATTTTGATGAGAAATTACAATGTATAATGACGAAGACATTCTTATCACCAGAAGCTTCACCAGCAACATCAGAGTCTATCAGTGGCCAATTACCATGTCTGTTTGCCTCCTGTTGACAGCAAGATCTTTTGCCTGTTTATCCGTTTGTCCCCTGTTGACAGGCAGATCTTTGCCTGTCTCTCTCTATTTGCCAGACAGGACAATGTGAGGACAAGAGGACATTTCAGGCTGATCTCTCCTAAATCATGTCCCATGGGACACAGAGGGATGTCCCTAGGAGCTAACCTGTACCGTCAGATACAGAAGTACCAAGTACTGGTGCAGAGTGTGAAACTGAGATTATTAATTAAACTAGCGAGGTGTGTTTGGATAGGATACTGGGGAAAGAAAAAGCTTTCATATAATACAAGAAAATTGTCTAAGCAGATATTCAGTAAAAACTATAACTGAAGTTGGAACTGTAAGTTACATTGTTAATTTTATTAAATAAAGAAAGCAGTAATTAACAATATAATTACTAAACATTACAGATCATCAGTGTATTAACACTATAGATATATAGAGCTAATATCCTACACATATCAATGTTCAGTTTATTTCTCAAAGCATCGCATTTTGTCTACCATATTAAATTAGTTAGCTCACATACCCCAGATGACAGAATTAGAACCATTTTCTGTTTTCTCGGGAAAAACAACTGCCGAGAAAAGATGTTACGCGAAATCGTGTGTGTACCCTGGAGAAAAACTGGAGAAAATGCTCTAATTGAACTAGTTTTGTTTTATACTGGCGTAAAGAATTAACTTGAGCTACGAAATATGAAGACATGTTTGAAAAGAAATTCTTAAAATAACTTCAATTGGTACTTCATGTTTTTAGTATCTATATTAATAATTCTAATAATAATAATAGTTAAAAAGATAGCAAGCATAACAATATGTTATCACTAATATATTTTTCTCACAAATTACAGTCCACTATAGTCACTATATCTAATATCCAAAGCAATTGAATGGAAGTTCTCAAGAGGAAGCAGAGAGATAAGTAGCAAGGGGCAGAAGTTAACTAACGCATCAGACACATTGCATCAAGCAACAAAAGTAACTGAAGTTTGTAGCAAGTCACAGAACTTGCACGATTAATCAAACCATCTTTGTAAGAAGTTATTTCATATCCACTGGCCCTTTGCTATCTCTTCTCTCATCTCCGGACATAATTGAATTAGCCACACAGTGACCAGAGAGCCACAGACTATACAGCAGTCTACCATAGGGGAATCGCACCAAACAAATGATAGTAATTGCACTTCTACAGGCCAATGTATCTAGAACTAATCCATGAAATTAAATAAAATTACATTATAAAATGATTTACAATGAATTAATAACCCAATATTTGATAACTTTATTGATAATAAAAATACACATAATATACAAGTATTAATATAAAATGCAAATATCAGCCCTTTTATAAGTTCCATTGTTATCTCTGGATATTTTGAAATGAAATTCCAAGAACCAAATTGGTAATAATTATTCCAAAATAATCTAAAGAGTAAATACTAATGAACTAGTTACAGCACATATGTTAATATAATAAGAGCGTATGCGCTTGGTATAGAGGCGTATTGTCGTAAATTAGCAGTTTCAGTGCGTAACGGCCCGGGGCGGGGGAAAAATGATAACAAGAAGCCAAACTTCAGATACGAATTAATTAGAAAGAGTCAAGAGGGGAATATGAGTGGCTAAATTATGAGAGTAAATGTGATAAGAGAGGAGGTAACAATGAGAGTGAAGCGGAGAGAAAGATAAATGTAAAATAGTGATGGCATGAGAAGGTAAAACAAAAGGAAAATCAGACGTTCCAATAATGAAAGATAATATTTAAAAAATGTACAATGATCAATATTATAATTCGAATGTTTTATTCAATAATCATTTATATTGAGATGCAGTTTAAGCAGAGTCCTAAGTAACAATATAGTAGAGGGGTGGTGTACAAATTACTGTTTATAATGAATCACAGGCATTATGGCAATATGGCAAAGTAATCAAATCACACAGTTGACATGAGTTACAAGAGTTGACACAATGAAATTAGTAGCAAAGGCATGTTCCAATTAAAAGTTCGGCATTAATTAGTTTATCCCCGGGTTATAGACTAATGAGGAAATATGAGGTATTAGTAGTTAGTGCGCGTGATGCTAATGTACAGAGAAATGAGTGATGGTGTGAGTGTGAGTGGTGAATGTGAGTGGTGAATGTGAGTGGTGAATGTGAGTGGTGAATGTGAGTGGTGAATGTGAGTGGTGAATGTGAGTGGTGAATGTGAGTGGTGAATGTGAGTGGTGAATTCAAATGATGAGTGTGAGGTGAATGATGATTGAGAGGTGAATGATGATTGAGAGGTGAATGATGATTGAGAGGTGAATGATGATTGAGAGGTGAATGATGAGTGTGAACTGATGTAGTGAAAAAGGTACGACTACAAGCGATTCACAGGGAACTATAGATATTAGGAATGAAGAATCAGTTACTGCAGTCTCCCTCTTACCAAGAGCACTCACTCCCTCCCTCCCTCTTACCAAGAGCACTCCCTCCCTCTTACCAAGAGTACTCCCTCCCTCTTACCAAGAGCACTCCCTCCCTCTTTCCAAGAGCATTCCCTCCCTCTTACCAAGAGCATTCCCTCCTTCATACCAAGAGCATTCTCTCCCTCCTACCAAGAGCATTCCCTCCTTCCTACCAAGAGCATTCCCTCCCTCCTACAAAGAGCATTCCCTCCCTCCTACCAAGAGCATTCCCTCCCTCCTACCAAGAGCATTCCCTACCTCCTACCAAGAGCATTCCCTACCTCCTACCAAGAGCATTCCCTACCTCCTACCAAGAGCATTCCCTACCTCCTACCAAGAGCATTCCCTACCTCCTACCAAGAGCATTCCCTCTTACTAAGAGCATTCCCTACCTCCTACCAAGAGCATTCCCTACCTCCTACCAAGAGCATTCCCTACCTCCTACCAAGAGCATTCCCTACCTCCTACCAAGAGCATTCCCTACCTCCTACCAAGAGCATTCCCTCTTGCTAAGAGCATTCCCTCTCACTAAGAGCATTCCCTCTTACTAAGAGCATTCCCTCTTACTAAGAGCATTCCCTCTTACTAAGAGCATTCCCTCTTACTAAGAGCATTCCCTCTTACCAATCTCCCAGTGATTGATCTGCTCGGTACAAGGGCCTAACAATTCAATGATTACATCTCCAGACATTTATTGCACCTCAATCACACATAAATCACACGGCAGAAAGGCCTGCCACCAAAGAGGTGCACCACACACCAACACAAAGCGATAAAATTAAAGTCTAAATACTGTCACTAAAGGTTTTCTAGCATTGGCTAAAGTTAGACGAGATTCCTTTTAGGAAAATACACAAAACATTTAGATAAACAGTTATGTTAGAAGTAAAAAAATAGAATGCAAAAAAAAGTTTATTGAAAAAGTGGAGATAGCTTAAATAGTCACAGAAAATGCAATTGGTTATGAAGAGCACGAGTAGGTTTAGTCTAGTTGTTGGTGAAGTCAAACTGGAACACATAGTCACCATTGGATGACTGAGGATATAAAGGAACAAAAGACTGAAAGTCACGTGCTGTGCCTGAATAGACTGTAGTGATAGACTTAGGAGAATTAACTTTTTCCATACGCTCTGTAGAGTTGTGAAGTGATATTACAAAAATAAATATTCATTATTAAGAATAGATATAAAAACTAATCATTTCCCTTGAACATTTTGTGATGAATGCAAGTTATAGAATATATACAAAGTCTATGATGTTGGAAATATATAATGAATTAATAATTGTAGATGTTATTTTTAGTAAGAAAGTATACTTACTATACCTACCATATATTGAGAACATAGTTATAGTACACTGAACAAAAGGAACTATAGAAAAGCATTAACAGAGATATAACTCGAACACAAGTTTATAATTACTTTGAGTCTGATATTTTGGTATTTATAAACAGAACTAAGAAGATTCAATTACGATTAGAGATCTACAGATATGATACAAAGAAAGATTAAGAACTTTGGCCATTACCAACACTATGTAGTATAAACCACATGGTGCCTCATAATGCGCCACATGTATAGTCCCTCATAATGCGCCACATGTATAGTCCCTCATAATGCGCCACATGTAAAGTCCCTCATAATGCGCCACATGTACAATGCTCCACACTATTCAGGCAATGCTATCACCCAGTTGGTTCTCTTTAATCTCAGCAATGAAGAAACAGACACGATTGTCAGTGCTACTCAAACTAACGCTACTAAATGCACTCAAACTAACTAAATGCACTATTAGCTCAATCGCACTTCATTTCAATCAGTTAAAGTACAGCTACTTACACACTCCAATAAACAATGGAACTTAGGCTAAATATGTCAGACTGAGCGTCGTGTCAGTACTGGAACATTTACTATCTAGTCACCTAGTGAGCAGCATGGGGTACAGTGTTTAGTTATTAATAAAAAACTGTTAAAATTAAAGCGAGTGATTTAGGTAATTATAATATACATATATCAATTACATTAAAAGTTTCAAAGTAGTTAAGAATTCCTTTGATTTTCTTTTCTGTTAAATGTTGTTCGTAAGAGCCTGAATGGTTCCAGAGCGTGAGCAATGCTACTGTCCAGGCATTAGTAGACTGGATAGAGAACATTATACTTCGGGACATTACTTAAGAAATAACCTGCTACTTAGCCCAACTGTACACAATTCCTTTTGGTAAGAGTATATCAAAGCGTTATGATCTTTTTTGCAAGCTAATGTCATAGCATGGTCTGTTTATGCTAATATCACATGCAACATCTGACCTTTAGGTTTCCCTTGAAAAGAGGTTTCTTGCCCTTAACATTTACAATGTGTGAGAACAGAGCCTGCAGTGTATGTTCAACCACCAAACATAAACAAATATATGTTCATTTTTATCCGTTAAAGGCTTTTGCAACTACTACCGGTAAGAATAATGAAGTGTTTGATTGATATTATAAATGAAGCAATAAGAAATACTTTGACCTTGTGTATTAGGCAACATGGAATTACAAATAAGGAAGGAAACATTTTTAAAACAAGTGCAATGCGAAATAAATAATAAAAATTGAATTCTGCAGAAATGTTTCTTTTTATAACCTCTATAAAGCTAATTTCGCAGCGACAGATTTAACGACTTGTTAAGAAAAAACACAGCTCGCATTTTATGATTAGTACTGTCAGCTCTCAGGAGTTAATTTCGCTACCATTCCCAAGAGGTATTCCTAAAGCCCGGAATTACTTTCCTAAAATGAGAGATTCTGTTTTTCTCAGAGAAATTTCTTTTGAAAATAGGATATTGTTAGTCCCTCCGTGAAATGTTAATAATTGAAACTTTTACTCGAATACTTTTGATCACTTCGAATTTTATATTATTTAGAGTGAAGGTACAAGAGTTTCAAACTAAATCTTTACAAAGTTAATATGAAAACATGTTTTTAATAGTGAAAATGATCAAACAATGAAATGGTTTTTATTTCATAAATTGCTCCAAATTTTTCATAAAATTCGGCATTGAAAGCGAGAAAAAAAATTCGATTAATTCTTTGCGATTCTAAAGGAAGAATCTTAACAATACATTGGGGTGAATAAAGCTAATGACAGTTTTTTTTTCTATGTTTTCTCTCTTTGGTAAAATAAGGGTTTACAATATTAATTTTCATAAAGACAATATTTTACCATTAAAACAAATTAAATCAAATTTTAAAATACCAATATAATTACATGCATAAAAAGTAGGTAGATGATGAAATAGCTTTAGAAGTAAGCAAACATTTAGCAAATATTTCTAAATTGACGATGAGAAATCTATTAACGAAATCTTAGAAATTAGACTCGCAAAACCCAAGTTCGTAACATCTTCTATTTACACTGAAATGTGAACTAGACTTTCAGACTTTATTGATTTAAGGAATATGCATTTATAGAATTGGCAGCCATTTCTAAAATAGTAAAAAATACATTATTATTGCCATAAAAATTAGCATACTAATATTAGAATCTGTTATTTCTATTACTGTCAAATAGCATAAATGCACTTAAAAAATAAGAATTTATTTTTTACAGCAGAAGTAAAATTAGTGTCAAGCTTAAAACTGTTTGAAGTCAAACCCTAGAATTGTGAAGATGTACAGCCACCTGGCGAGCGAATTGGCCCGTATCTTTTCCCCATGATAAGGCCTAGCCTTAGCTGTACAAGGTGACAACATTGAAGGTCAGCACAATTAGGGGGGGGGGGGGTAGTGGTCCAATGAGACGCTATTTAATTTCTTAATTAATCATGTGATTAAGAGTATAATAAAAAGAATAGAAACTGAGATTAGGAAAATCTGATATAAACTATTTTTTTGAAGGAAGAACATGTCATACGGATGATCAGAAATTAAGAGAATCGATAGAGTGTATTGTCATCCTAGTCACGCATCAATAATGCATATCATTTAGAGAAGAGCAATGCTCTGGTAAAAGCAAACTGTGAAGATGTCACACTGTTTTCAGGTCTGTTTGTAATAATCAGCATAAATTGCATAATAAAATAATGTTGTAGTCAACAATGTAAACAATAATACTTCATAGAGAGAGATACACAACCTGTAACAAGTAAGAGAACTACCTAAGTAAATAGTAAATAAAGTAAGAGAAATACTTTAGCACCAAAAGAAGACGGAAACATTGGAAGATTTGCATACTAGGTGCATGAGATCATCACATACCGGTTAGGAACTAGCACTGGTATGGGATAGAACTAGTGAACTAGCACTGGTATGGGATAGAACTAGTGAGCTAGCACTGGTATGGGATAGAACTAGTGAGCTAGCACTGGTATGGGATAGAACTAGAGAACTAGCACTGGCCTGGGATAGAACTAGTGAACTAGCACTGTTATGAGACAGAACTAGTGAACTAGCACTGGTATGTTAGAGAGAGAAGAACCAGGTGTCTATGTTGCAAAGATCTCCTTGCAATTTTTTTCTACCTGCCTACACATTCTCCGCACCAACTCGTACTTACATGCTACTTACACATTTGCAGCAAGAGAGAGACTTGTTGTGATGAACAGGTTGATTGTCATTGATCATTCTCTCGCTTATTATCATTTACACAGGGTGTATACCATATACCTCGTACAGCGTCACACTGAATACCTCGAATAGCGTCAAAGTTTTACCCCATAGAGTGCTGATGCCCTTCACAGACGTTGGCTTGTGACCTGATTAGGCCTAAGGCTGTACGGCTAATCCGTGAACGCCCTGTTAGGCCCAAAAATAGAAAGCTAATTTTCTTAGCCTGTTATGCCAAGATCTAACAGATACCGACAGATTTATGCTCCCTAGTTCAACCGTGGGAAATGAAAATAATAACAGCATAATATATTTTATATAGGTATACATTATACGCTAATATACATTACTTTACTACCATCAAATGGACGTAATATTCAATAGGAGATTAATTAGTACTTTACATTGAACTCTAGAGCAATAAATTATAGTAAGTTTACAAACAACTCCTAGTCTCAACGCTCGATCTGTTGGGCAAAAGTACCCAGTTTGCAAACAACGACAATAGGTTGCCATGCCAACACTGATTACAAACAAGGACCTCGTGAAAAAAGTAAAGGGAAATACGATGAGTGGAAATGCATACTCTCGATATGATATGCACTAGAATACTAGCTGAACTTTTAATGTTTAAGTACTTCCTTCATACTTTCAAAAGATTCATTTCTTTAAAATAAAATATACAACCTGAATTAGTAAAAAATTCATATATTCTTCTGTATTTCTACATGTTCTGAAATTAAAAGACAAACAATTAGTGGACCTATATAAAGTAGAACTATTTAAACATTCAATTGACCCACTATATAATGAATGCATTCATTAACTTCCAATAAATTAACATTAGAATTCGATACTACTCACTCATTTAATGAATATAAGACGAATAATTGCAGTTACTAGATATTAGGGTCATCAATTCAAATGAATATGGTCATATAATTACTCAAATAAACTATAGTTATATTAATTTATCAGAAAAAAACATCAGCTATAATGGCTGCATTGTTTTATGAACTTAGTAAATAGAAATTAGAAGTACTTTGCTATTTGATCAAGAATATTGTTTTTTACTCTACTAAAAGTCTAGACACATCACCTTGCCATGATGTATAAGGGTCAATATTAGGGGAATTATTGCTTATAATGTGATTGAATGTATATGGAATAATAAGGGTAAGGTTACAAGAGGGTAAAAAGGATATCACGTCAGTAATATATTTACTAATGTAACGTTTGTTAGAATATATTACAAGTAACTCATTATTACAGTCTATAGTGCAGACTGTCTGGATTTTATAACGTGAGTGTGAATGCATTATATCGACACTAGTGTACATTGTCAATGATAGTTAAATAGTGAAAGAGGTGATAGGAGCATGTAATAGTGATAGAGGTGATAGGAGCATGTAATAGTGATAGAGGTGATAGGAGCATGTAATAGTGATGGTAGCCGGTAAATTGCTCGAAAACAATTGCTCGAAAGACAATTGCTCGAAAAACAATTGCTCGAATGAACAATTGCTCGAAAGAACAATTGCTCGAAAGACAATTGCTCGAAAAACAATTGCTCGAACGAACAATTGCTCGAACGAACAATTGCTCGAATGAACAATTGCTCGAATTATCAAATTGCTCGAATTAACAAAATTGCTCGAATTATGAAATTGCACAGTTTTCGATTTTATAAAAGTCAGTTATTCAGGAAGTGGAGCTGCACCTAACAATCCTTGTTTCTTTTTAGTAACTGATCATTAATCATACTGTAAATAATTTTAATTATTACTCATTCTGTATAATCTTTTTTTAGACAGTTTGTGTCCTCTCGTATGTAACATGTCAATTGAAATCATGTGGTGAATCACTTCTATTCATGTTTTTTTTATCATAAATCCGAAAACTTTTTTATTACTAGCATATCTGTATGTGGCACCTCAATAGGTGAAATAACTCAAAGTTATGGCAGAGTTTTAATAAATCTATGAATTTTTTTTTTTTGATAAAAAAAACATGAATAGTAGTGATTTACCACATGATTTCAATTGACATGTTACATACGAGAGGACACAAACTGTCTAAAAAAAGATTATACAGAATGATTAATAATTAAAATCATTTATAGAATGATTATTGATCAATTACTAAAAAGAAACAAACATTGTTAGGTGCAGCTCCACTTCATGAATAACTGACTGTTATTAAATTGAAAACTGTGCAATTTTATAATTCGAGCAATTTTGTTCATTCGAGCAATTTGATAATTCGAGCAATTGTTCATTCGAGCAATTGTTCGTTCGAGCAATTGTTTTTCGAGCAATTGTCTTTCGAGCAATTGTTCTTTCGAGCAATTGTTCATTCGAGCAATTGTTTTTCGAGCAATTGTTTTCGAGCAATTGTCTTTCGAGCAATTGTTTTCGAGCAATTTACCTAGAACCAATAGTGATAGAGGTGATAGGAGCATGTAATAGTGATAGAGGTGATAGGAGCATGAATAGTGATAGAGGTGATAGGAGCATGCCTATCACCAGATGATTGGTGTACCTAATTGGTTGACAATAGACCCTCATAGCAGTTAAGAAGTAGTTAGTTAGTAAGAGGTTGTGAACTGTTTGGCATAGAAATAACTTACCACTGAGATGAAAAGAACACAAGACTGTAGTGACCTATGTGAGCTCTAGGGGGTCCGGGAGGACTATGACAGTGACAAAATGTACACTTTTCTAAAATTTTGACCGGGGATAATTTTTGTCCTAGAACCGTAATGATTCTATGAACTGTTGGACGTCAGAATTTTCCTCAAAAAATTATAGTGAAAGTGGTAGGTTACTACCACGAAGGCTAAGTTGATAATATGAAAACAGTGAGTTATACGGCTATAGAGTAAATTAATATTATTAACTCATCTCCCATACAAAACACAACAACCAAAAGGATGTAAAGAAAATAAATTAGCTAAGTATGGATAAGATAATATGTTATGCAATGTAAACAAAGAGCATGACTGCAAACAGAGTGTGGTGTGATAGCATGACTGCAAACAGTGTGGTGTGATAGCATGATGGAAGAAAATGAGCAGGCGTTAGCATGACTGCAGCATGCACACAATCAATTAGGCTATTGCTTGCATGCTATTCGTTAGAAACTATTAGGCTATTGTTTTCATGCTATTCATCAGTAACTAACTCAATTTGCACAACTGCATGTGGTTTGTCAGTGTCAATTTGAACTCTTTGTGATCTTAGTTGAAAAATAAACACAACAGGAAAAAATATACTGAATTTTCAAAATTAACAGAGCAAAATTATATGATAGTACAGAAACAAATATCCATAAATATTAGGTAAAATAAAAAAAAATTCATAAAAATATTTGAAGCTAAATTACATTCATAGCGATTAACTAATATGAATATAAATGAAAATGTATCAAAAGTGAGATTAAAAATGATTTACAATCTAAATCTAATCTTTAATTCATTTAAATACTATAATTGACTTGAATATCAGATAATATTAAGGAGTAAATCCAATTACAGGAAGCAGTCATTCTTTATATTATGACGTCACAAAAACAGATGGCATGTTGCTAATTCAAAACACTTATGAACTAGGGAAGTTACGAATTATCGGTCGGTTTCACATCTTCGGTAATAAAAGAAAAAACAATATAATAAATTAAATTTAAAAATATTTATGATACCAGCAGGTATCATTGATACCAATAAAAATATAAAATAAATATTATATATAGTTTTCTTATATGACCGAAGATGTGGAACCGACCGATAATTCGTAACTTACCCTCCACGGTGACGCAGACTATACTATTTTGATTGGTTAGAAAGAAGAGCATTCCATCAGCGCTGAAACTTACCCTCTCTATTCGATCTCTTCCCTCTCACTAAATGTTTGGAGATACATATCTCTAACGCTAATAAATACACAGAAACATTCCAAGAGACTCCCCTCCATCGATATATGCTCTCACAGAGATACGGAGGAGATATTTACGAGATATGGCAACGAGGAAATATCTTATTAGGAACATCTCAAAAGTGCTTTCATTACCAACTTGCTACGGATATCTAAAAATAATAGAACATAGGGAAGCAGTCACTGAATTATTTGAAATCTCAAATATATTTATACAGAAAGAATTATTTATAAAGAAAATTATTTAAAAGACTTTTTTTGTGATTAAACTATTTTTATTTTTTGATAGATATTCACCTAGAATTTACAAAGGACTTAAAAAAATAACAATAATATCGAAGGTTTGGGCAAAAGATTAAAGAAAAACCACATCACAAGGTATACTGTGGAAGATAATAAAAGTGTAATTAAATGACACACCACATAACCACATAGAGACCTCATACTCAGCCAGTAATAAACCACATCGATTGAGGGTATTAACCACATGAAGTATGTCGTGATAATACTCAAATAAAGGACTAATGATAATTCATATTGGCTTATATTTATTGTACTATTAATTGTATTATGGGATATAAGATTAAAAGTAGTATCCAAATCAATAGAGCATATATTAGTCATGGAAAACTTATCTATGAGTGATGCAAGCGAATTAGTGCAATTTAAATAAATAACTTAATATAAACTATCACCGCCCGTGGTAAAAACTAGCAAAAACTACGAGGCAGCTAGAGACTAGTACCAATTAACCATTAACCGGTTTGATGAATTGGCAACTACAATCGAGAGTAATCCTAAATGAAAGTACACTTCATTAACAAAATCGCAACTGAATTACTACCTTCAGCTTGTGTCGTAATTTGCCTCTTCTATTTAGGTTGCCTTTTCTTCTTCCGCCCAGAGCCAAGCTATTTATTTTCCAATCTTACTAGATCACCTCTGCGTGCTCTCTGCATCGTACTTATACACGTGAATAAATCCTCATAGATCGATATTGGAATATAGAAATATCATACAAGTGTTGAAAATTGATCCAGCGTCGAGAAATATATTACCACATACACTATAACGGTATATCGATATCTATTAAATCAATATATTGCGATATTTTATCAAAACTCTCATTGCTTTCGCTAAAGCCGTTATTTATTAACTCAGTTTTAAAATTTAGCATACATTCTTCTTTACTAAAAAGAGAAACATGTTCGGATTATAGAGATATCGGCAATCTATTCAATTATCGGCGCAGTTCACCTGGTTACCAGTATACTAGTTTCCAGCTTCCGCTGTAGGTAGGTAGGTATGTACTAGAGTTTATCTTCTCTTTAGCTGTAGGACAAGAGGTTGCGGTTAAGACACTCTGCCACACGCTGTCGGGGTGAACCACATAGGTAACTGTAACGGCATTCCATCAGTGAAATGGATACACTGAAATAACTCTTCGATAAGTTCTAGGGTAAGTTACGAATAAATGGTCGGTTTCACATCTTCGGCCATATAAGATAAAACGTTATAATTATAAATAACAATTAAATAATCATTATTATATCGTTTTTTCTTATAGCTATAACCGAAGATGTAAAACCGGACGATAATTCGTAACTTACCATTATTAGATTGTGTAAATTTTTGAAATAACGATCATCAAAATTAAACAATGAAACCGAAAGAGTTTATGTATAATAGTATTAGAGAAATAAGTTAATTTCTTTAAAATGAAACAATAATAACGAAATACAGCTTTTGAATGGGAAGAAAAATGTCTCTAATCTGCATCGTCTCCATTTAAATTACCACAATAAAGAAGAAAGAAGACAAAACAAGTAGTTAAATCACAGTAGATGCATGTATGGAGAGCATAGCACCTTATCGATACTCATACACAGCTTGTGAACACATCTACACGAGAGTAATCAAGTACTTATGGCTGTGTGTAGCAACACATACACACAACACACAGATGATGTATACACTATACAGTCGTAGATTGACTATCACTGAGTAAATAATATGTAGAGCTCTTGAAAGGAATAAATGACTAGTTATTGATCACCTAATCACTGAACTTCGTTACTTGGTATACGTGCTATATGTGTAGAGACTGCACAGTAAATACTATTAATATATAGTCTGATTTAAAGTAAATACTGTTAATATATAGTCTCATATAAAGTAGGTCTACACTGTTAACACATAGTCATAAAACAATAAACAAATAATGGCACAAGGTGTTAATTCAACTTATCTTTGTACATTTTTGAAAGTAACCGGCAACTAGTATCATTGAATTAGTAATGAAATTATAATAAAAGTTCTCAATATTTCACCTAATGATAATGTAATCATTAACAGGATTTCCTTCTATATAAAATACTAACTTGCAATACAATTTCAATGTAATATTTATAATTCAAAGGCTGAGCCATTTTTAAATTTTCAGGATAGGAAGCTGCAGATTAATCATTGGATCTTCTCTGTTTGCTGGGCGCATTTGAAAATAATGGAAATAAAATAATCAAATATGTAATGGTATTATAAATACTGACTTTTAAAATTAAACTATTTCGTTAGAAAATATACAGACATGTTATATTAAATAATGTATTTACAAAAGTTTATGTTTCCTGGACGAATATGAATCTAAAATAATTATAATACTTATAATGATAATAACAATATCCTTGAACAAATCGGCATTATGGCGGTTTGAAAGCAGATGTGTTGAATAATGGGGTAATTTCTTAGTTATCGGATGGTTTCACATTGTCGATCATATGAGAATTATATCTATATATATATGTGAATTATATTTATGTTTTTATTAATACTTAATCTTTAAGATATTACTATAGATACCACACTGTGAAGTTACGAATTATCGGCTGGTTTCACATCTTCGGTCATATAATAAAAAAACTATGTATCTAATAATTATTATTTAATTTTAATTGGTATCCATGTTAGCTGCATATAGTATGAATGCTGATTAAAATAAAAATTATGTTTTTTCTTATATGACCGAAGATGTGAAACCGACCGATAATTCATAACATACCCTATTTCCAAGATACTTCAGGGCAGTCGTTATGTAGGCCTAACGTAAAACAAACATAGGTCTTATACCCTTATTTACCTGAATTAAATTAGTCCCAGTGAAGAGTTCTCCTTGCCATGCTGTGTCCTGTTCTAATTTCATCAGAGATAAGAAACTGAACAGTTAAATGTATTCATATACTATATATTATTACCTTCGCAGATGCGGAAGGTAATGTTTTAAGAAGCATTTATTTATTTATCATCTTGTTATTCGCATAACTCAAAAAGTATTCAACCAAATTGCCTGAAATTTGGTGGGATGACTTGTCAATATCTCGAAACAAGTTTTTTTTTAGATTTTTGATGCGAACGGGTCAAAGGCTTAAAGGTCAAAGTAATTTATAATTCAATGATTATTGGATGTGCAAGGTCACTTATAAGCGGCGGCGAAGGTATGCGCCTTACCGAGAGCCCGTTCTAGTTACATTATGTTTCCGTTTGAAATGGTAAAACCGAATGAAGAAGTGCAAATTATTCAATTTATTCATAAAGAGCAACAGAGTGAAAGGATAACAGATAGATCTACTAACAATAGGAATATCTAAATTAAAACAATGATGGATAACTATAATAACATATACACCAACCTAAGGAAATTACTGCTAACACTATGTAGTGAATAAAATTGTAAACAAATGGAGAGTTTATTAATAATTATAGAGAACTTATTTTAATATCATTAGCTCTCTGAATTCAAAGAAAATGATATTGAAAATGCATAATAAATAGTTTGGAGTTCATCAAACAAAGTAAAACTGCTCTCAGATGCTTAACTTTATCTTGATATCTAATACTTACCAAACCATGTTATCATCTTTGACATTTAAATAATTGCATCGGAACTAGGATGCATTTTAGTATTAGAAATTAGAGAAAATGTGTTGAACTGTGAGTGACAATTAGTGTAGAGAAAACAAATAGGTATTTACAAAATTTAGAATTATCACGATACATTAATTAATAATTTTCAAATAATTCTGTAATAATAACTGCTGTTCATAATTATTCTTTACAGTGTCTTGCCAATGCTAATGATATGACTCATGTGACTACACAGCGATGTGCAGTGAGTTAGCTACCGGAAATACTAATGCAGTCGAGTGTCACACGATATGAGGCATGCATTCGAAGCAAGGGGTTGATATAGATGCATAATCTAGTGAGTATACAGCTACGCACCTACCTCTAACTTGCCTTAGAAGAGTCTAGCAAGTTAACTTCACGAAACAGCTAATTTAAATCTAATGGAGGGTTAGGTTACGAATTATCGATAGGTTACACATCTTCGGTCATATAAGAATAAACGACATAATATTAGCTTATATTTTAATTGGTATCCATGGTAAGAGCAGGTATCATGGATACAAATAAAAATTAATAATAATTTTACATCGTTTTTTGTTATATGATCGAAGATGCAAAAACCGACCAATAATTCGTAACTTACTCTATATGTTTAAAAAATTTAAACAGAAAATAAAAATCGATACCACTAACTATTCTAATGCGTTGTTAAAACTCAAAAGCAACAATTTTATCTCAAATAATCTTTCTATAGGATGATGACAGTACATATTTCTTTGCATGATAGTACTGCTGATTAACTGGGAAACCCTATTGCTATTCAATTTAAATTATTAGTCTCCAATGTTAGACTGTTTGGTTACTGTTTTAGGCAATAAATACATAAAGACATTACTAATAATAACTGAAATCATTGATATTAAAACCATATCCAAATATAATTAATGTAAATTAAATGATTAAATTAAAATATAGCGTGAATTATCATTCCTTTGAGTTAAATGAATTGATCTTCAAGTTGACTATTACCAATCAATATCAATTAACTATTGGCAGGAGAGGTAATTCAATAGGCTATTTAATTGCTCAAGGTTTCATTTGTTTGTTGACTTTAGTAGTAACAAATGCATTCATTGAGAAAATACACATATAGTGTTGCAATTGAACAAGAATTAGTCTAAGGTACGAATTACCGAACACTTTCACAGTTTCGATTGAAAGAAACTATTATATAATCAAAATAACGAGTTGAAATATTAAATTATATATTTAACATTGCATCATCGAAAATGTTAAACAATTCGATAAATCGGAAGCTACTAACTACAGTGTTTAAATGAACCAAAAATAATTCTATGAAAAGTAGTAAATTAAACATTTATTGTTTTTTTTAACTGTTTTTTCATAGAAGAATTTTACGAATATAAAGCAAATATTATTAAAAATAAAAACATATCTTTGTTCGAAGGTATAGCTTTAGTAACATAAAATACTAATATAATTTAATAAATGAAAGAACAGTCATGCAATAAAGAGATCAACTGTATGATGTTATTATTATTATTAAAACTTTCTATAATATTATACTCTCATTTCTTCATAACACAAAATTTTATGTTTTTTAAATAAATAAATATGAAATTTTGTGAAATATTTTCTTTTAATATATCACATATACAAAGGAAAGATGCAATAAATAAAAAATAATATTAGATTACTATATTAAATTATCACATTGAATATTCTGAAGAAGTGCACAGAATATCAGAACAAGATTATTTCAGTAAATCATTTTTTCTCTTTATACGGCAATATACCAAGAAAATACAGTTAACATTGTGATCATTAATAGAGCCTGCAAACTTGATTGAAAGTTTAATTTAGTGAAGAAATAACGTTGCTAGAGTTACAAGAGGCTTATAACCCAAACAAAAGAGATAGATTTTTAACTGAAGCCTATCGATATTTTTGTGAGTGCTAACTTTGTAATCTTCTTTGGAGAAACTTTTCCAAGTAACTTCCTCTCATTAGTTCTGCTGATACTATAGGGAGCATAATAACTAGGCTTGTGACAATGTGCTTCTAAAATCATAGAGCATGAAAATATTATGGACGGAAAGAATTGAACAGTATTGAATCGTTCTAAATCAGCGGTATATAGTATTCGATACCATTTCATTTGGTTTAATTTAGGATTTTTTATAGATCTATGATTTTAAAAGCATATTGTCACTACCCTAATAATACCTATCAGATATTTGAACAGTTTTAGTATCAAATTAACTGAAACCATTTTTGTTGATGTCAATTTATATTCAAATAGTCACAATTCACACATTCCTTCATATGAATAAATGTTAGAATATTTTATCATATATGTATAAAATATAAATGTGTTCAAAATATTCACATCATAATTTATTTTGAGTGTAGAGATATCTCTTCCTCTCTCTATCTCTCTCTCCTACGCGTCATATCCAGACTGACGTTATCTCTAGGAGAGAAGAGGCGTAAGCAATGCCTACTAGAGAGACATGACCTGCCCAATAAGCGACGTAAGTAATGCCTACTATAGAGACATGAACTACTTAATAAGATAATATCTTAGTAAGAGTAATGCCTACTAGAGAGACATGATCTGCCCAATAAAAGTATATCTTAGTAGCAGTTGGAGTAATGCCTACTATAGAGACATGACCTTCTCAATAAGAGTATATCTTAGTAGCAGTAAGAGTAATGCCTACTATAGAGACATGACCTACTCAATAAGAGTATATCTTAGTAGCAGTAAAAGTAATGTAATGCCTACAATAGAGACATGACCTACTCAATAAGAATATATCTTAGTAGAAGTAAGAGTAATGCCTACTAGACACACATGACCTGCTTAAGTAATTATCACTAACATTATCTGGAGAGTAACATTAGTTGTGACAGATGACAAACGAACCATTAAATCAATTTATATTGGTTAGTCAGTGTACAACACAGATGAAAATAAATTGATTATTATTCATATGGGTATGTTACAATGATATACTACGATTTTAAGATTCAATGTGGTATGAATTACTCAAACTAATATGACTAATACGAATTACTCAAACATTGTGGAGAACTAACAAAATATTCTGTACATTATATTACAATTTCAATTCATTTTTTTCAATAGGACCTATAGTAGCGAATGAAAGTTTCTGAATGGGAAGGTCTTCAGACCATATAGGTGGTTATGCTTAGTCACATGGATAGGGTTGAAACAGATAACTGCGAATAGACTGTCTGTACACCTCAACACAAAATGTATACTGCAGTTTATGCATTGTCAGAAGATTTAACAAGCGTGAAATACTTGACAGTCTAGAGAATATACTCGACTTGACATAGAGTAAGTTACGAATTATCGGCCTGTTTCACATCTTCGGTCATTAGAAAAAACGATAAGAATTATTATTCAATTTATATTTTATTGATTTCCATGATACATGCAGGTATCACGGGTAGGTATTCCTCTTGGTGTACATCTTCACAGCTACCAGGTGACTCAGCAGACTGTTATATGACACTAAGGAACGGATCAATATACATCAAAGTATTTACAGATTAGAGCCAACTGCAGTACCCCCCCCCCCCCCTCTCCTATGCATATTCTTTATATGGTACTTCAAAGAATAAGAAGTGAATTTCATATAATGTTAATAAGAGTTCAAGTGACTACTACATATGTTGCACTTTTTGTCACACTGGAGATGATACATCTAGTAACATCTCATTTTTATTTTAACGTCTATTTATCTAACTTAATGAATTGCTGGGTATAGAAAGGGACTTCTTTACAAATTTAATTATCAAAAAATCAAACTCAGTTTGATTAATGTGAATAAAAAGGAGATGGTGAAATAAAATAACATGTTATGATATTAATACCAGGATGCATAAATGAAGTGCAACAGTATATGACTATGTATACTCCTTTCTTCTCTACCTCTGCTGTTAAAAATGGCAGACTATTTATCACTGGTGTCTCACAAGGAGATGGTCTATGAATTTGAAACAAAATGTACATAATTTATGTGAAGTAAACTGACACTAGAGGATGTATTGCAATGGCAACAAAAGATACTTGCACACTCAGCAAACACATTCATTTATTACATTATGAACAACCACGAAGGTGAATAGTATGTGCAAATTAATTCTTAACTGCTATTTATATTCCAGAGAATACATTTTTCCGAAAGAGAACCATTCCTTTAGAGTGTCCAGAGTTTTTCTTCTGAGTTCTACAAGAGAAATCCGATCCAGCAGACATTTTTGATGTGGAGGATTGGTGTTTTTCATCTCCTGAAACGGGAGCTGCGTCTTCGGAACATCTGGGCCGCACTTAGTTAAATTAAAATGCTACCAAGGATTTGCTTCCTTTTTATATCGGATGTAGAGTGAGTGGTACGTCATGGTAGTCAGGGGAGATGATCATAAAATTCACGCGTTTGGAAATATTGTAAGGATAGGATAGATTCATGTTCATCATCTTCAGGATTATAACAACCGTTACAAATCAGATAAAATAAACTTATATTAACTTTCCATATATAGAATTTAACTTTATTGAAAGCCATAAATAAAGTCCGTGATATATTATTTTAATAATGCATCTTAATATCTCATATTAAAAATAATAATGCTTAAGAGAGATATAATATTAAAATATAATAGAACTGAAGGGTAATTTGAAATCACTCACTCGAAACATTATACTGTGTCATTTGTTCGATAAATAAGTGACCTAAGACTCACCCGAAAGTTCTGTTGGAGTAACATTACAAGCTAGTCAATGAATGTCACCGTGACTTATAATTAACAGGTAAGTCAGTGACTATAGACAGGTAAGTCAGTGACTATTGATTCTGCCGATCAATGTACATAACCACAGACACTGCGTGAGCAATGAATAGAGCTGCGTAAGCTGCTGATGTACAGTTTGGAGCTGAAAATTGGTAAGATATTTTATAATGGTTTGTTATACTAAAAAATATTAAGACTATAATTGTATAGTCTTGGTAGACTAGTACACAATGCATTGCAATAATTAGTTACAGTAGTTATAGTATAAAGCAGTTCACAAGTTGGTTAATGGCAAGTAGTTATAGTGGTGATTGTATGGTAGATAGGGTAGCAAAGATAACACTATAAAGCATGTGTGTAAAATAAAATACATTTATCCAACAGACACTGAACTAATAATGATTCCATGGACCATAAAGGTTCATGAAACTTTTTCTCTGAATGTGGGATACATTTCGTTGAATTGTTTGATACATTAAATCTAATTTATTTATAATTCTAGTATCATTTTCGTGATTTTTAATTAGAAATCATAGTTAGAAAATAATAGTGCACTTTAAATGCAGTTAATTATACACATAACATTACCTAACCGAAATAATTAATAACCAATAAGTAACTCTTTCACCGTGTTAGTATTAGAATATCCTTACAAGCACTAAATAGTAGAGGTTTACATTTCAAACATGGATGTTACTTAGAACAATGCGTACAGAAGCAGTGCAAATAAGCATATACTCCTGTGGGAGCGCTTTAATACGATCAGAGGCATGATTACAACAACCCACGCTCACGCTATACCAATATCTAACCATAATGCTAACCATGCATACAGAGTGAAAATAAACACATTTTTGATGGGGCATTGCGAGCTATATCTGCACCATGTAACTATTAAAAACAAAATGAAAAAAGGAAAGTGCTAATACCATTTGGTTATATTAAAAGGAGAGCAGTATAGTTATAGCAACACGTTTTATTCATTAGAAACTTGAGCATTGTAAAGATGGTTCAGTATTTTAGAGTAGAAAAGGGGTGAGTGTGTTTTTGAAGTTCAGACTCAACCTTCAGTCCTAGCAACCCCAACAGCAAATAGACTAAATAAATTGAGTGTCTGGATAGTTCAAACAGTCTCTCTACATCGTCCCAATATGGGATCATCGTCAGAGTAAACAGGGACGAGTACTTTGATGACAGATCTGACACTGCCTTCTAAAGAGTCACTAGGCCTACCCATGACAGTACTTTGACATCACTTGATAAAATTATGTGTAATGTATACTGAAAGATACTTTGTATAAACCGAGTTTAATAAACATGATATTGAAAAGTAAATAAAAACTTCCCGTTAAATAGACGGTATGTTTATTTAATTGTTACTAAAGTTATAAAACAATTTCTGCTTGTAAAGTTTGAAGGGGTAAATAATTTGAATCCTGGCGAAAATTAATTGAATAAATAATCTTGGAATATCAGTAAATCATATTTTGCTGATATATTTCAACTATATCCCCTTTAATAAAACAAATTGAGTGTAAAAGACTCAATGGAAAAAATAGAGAGTAAATATTCCTCATTCCACCATTTAGTTTCATTAAATTCAGTGTATTGACTTAGCAAACTAAGGCTCTGAAATCAGCCTCCTTTCTAACCAGACCAAACGTGTACCAACACACTAAGTAAAATAAAATCTAGAAAATTTTGCACTACATACAATGAGACACTAAAAGATGAAAAATGAATGTTTGTCATTAGTTAGCACTACCCGTTACCTTACTTCAGTGCGTGATAGTACCATCGAAAAAAATGAATTACAAGCCTGGATAAATGCCTTTCTTTGTATTTCATGTAATACGTTGAAACTGTGCTTTCTACCATCCGCTTTTCACTTGAAATTTATAAAGAGACTATAACGTAAATTAGAAATGAAGCAAAGAATGCTTGGATAACAATTGAACAGTATGAATTGGTTACAAAGCACTGAATGAAGTGGAAACATGTTTCAACACTTTAACCTGTAAACAATGAGATTAAAAACAATAAACAATGAGGCAGTGACAGACAGTGAAGCTAGAGCAGTGACAGACAGTGAAGCTAGAGCAGTGACAGACAGTGAAGCTAGAGCAGTGACAATATATTTTTCAGTCGAAAACACTGAATTTTCTCCTATGCAGATAATAGTAACTAATGCTATTTTAGCAGGGTGGTAACCGTGTGCCGTGTAATCACATTACAGCTGTGGTTAGCTGATGATAAACTGAGGGACAAACATACGGGCAACATACTATATTAGGGTTAGCATGTTAATAAGTGGTTAATTAGACACTGGTCAGTTTAACCTGCAAAGAATAGCATGCAGCAATGAAGAGAGATGCTTGGTGTGAGATTTTAGCATTTGATGTCAAAAACAACCAATAAAATTCTCCAAAAGTTATTTCTTTTGTCGGGAAATAGACAGAGGTAGCGCAGTAAATTGATGGCATTATATGATGATTGACATTGGCAAAGAACAAATGGATGAAAAGTATTTGCTTTAGGCCTAAACAATGAGAATAGAGTGAGGAAAACAACAAAGTAACTCTAAACGACTTTTAAAATAGGGCAATAGGCAATGGGAAAATAATATTAAACATAAATTACATCATTGTTATTATAATTGATAAATATTTCTATTTTATTATCCCAACATCAATGAAAAGAATCAAAGACTAATAAAAAGATAATCCATAGCATAATATCCTTAAGAGAATATTAGATATTGATTTTAGCTTACACATTACATGTAGAGGCGAGTATTGATTGCAGTATTTATGAGTCATGTTTTAATAATAAAATAGGCAATATTATATTAGCCGAAGTGCGCAAATATTCTCAATTAATTAAATATATCGAAATAGCACTCCATAGCAATATTTCAATATTTCACTTACTGCACCAAACTGTTTCTATTGACATAGGCGACAAATAAATCAAAGCGTAATTATTAAAGCAACGCATTCACGCACGAAATATTTATCGATTGCCAATTATTATGTTTCAGGTGACAAGGTACGGTTACGAACACTTGTAACTACGAATAGAAAGGCACGAATACGAACACTTGTAACTACGGATAAAAAGGCACGAATACGAACACTTGTAAATACGAATAGAGAGGTACGGTTACGAACACTTGCAACTACGAATAGAGAGGCACGAATACGAACACTTGTAACTACGGATAAAAAGGCACGAATACGAACACTTGTAAATACGAATAGAGAGGTACGGTTACGAACACTTGCAACTACGAATAGAGAGGTACGGTTACGAACACTTGTAACTACGAATAGAGAGGCACGGTTACGAACACTTGTAACTACGAATAGAGAGGCACGGTTACGAACACTTGTAACTACGAATAGAGAGGCACGGTTACGAACACTTGTAACTACGAATAGAATAGAGAGGCACGGTTACGAACACTTGTAACTACGAATAGAGAGGCACGGTTACGAACACTTGTAACTACGAATAGAGAGGTACGGTTACGAACACTTGTAACTACGAATAGAGAGGTACGGTTACGAACACTTGTAACTTCGAATAGAGAGGTACGGTTACGAACACTTGTAACTACGAATAGAGAGGCACGATTACGAACACTTGTAACTACGAATAGAGAGGTACGGTTACGAAAACTTGTAACTACGAATAGAGAGGTACGGTTACGAAAACTTGTAACTACGAATAGAGAGGTACGGTTACGAACACTTGTAACTACGAATAGAGAGGCACGATTACGAACACTTGTAACTACGAATAGAGAGGTACGGTTACGAAAACTTGTAACTACGAATAGAGAGGTACGGTTACGAACACTTGTAACTACGAATAGAGAGGCACGATTACGAACACTTGTAAGTAGAAATAAAAAAAACGATTACTAACTTTTGTATATTGGTTCAATCAATACGTAGCGTACCTGTTAGCGTAGTGGCTACAGTTTATTGACATTTTGATGGAAGGATAGAGAAAGGTCAATATAGGGTTGGCATTCTGATCAAGGATTCTAAATTGTAACATTAAAACTATTTCTTAAAGTATAACGCATTAGTAGAGTTGGAAAATAAAGTATACCTCAATTAGAAAAAGAACCTTTTAATATAATTAGTGAATAGAACTTAAAATCCTGTTCTTGGGAATATCTCAGAGATCACACTATGTCGAGGTTTTTTGTTCCACTTTAAATTGAGTAGCGAATAAATAAAGAAATGAATAATAAATTCACTGAACATATACCTAGTGAACTAAATTTGTGAAGAGAAAATTAAAGCATCTAACTTGCATGTCCACTAACGTAAAACACATAAACATCAGTACCCAAAAGAACATCATTGATAGATTTGAAACATTCGTTAATTTCACAATACAAATTATATTGACAATATACCACTAGAAATTAAGAAATTTTATTTGGCACATGAAGAAAGATGCAAGATTATGTCACTGCAAATATGAAGAAATCAACACTAGCGACTGTTGACACTATAACATGACAAATAAAAAGATATGCAAGAAGTTCTAATGAAGGTTACATAAGGAGAAAGTGAAGAGGAACAAACAATAGAAAGGAAGGAAATGAAAGGAGAATAAGCAAACTGAGTCAAAGTATTTACACCGCCAATTACAGTCTCGATAATTAGTATTATCATTTCAAGAAAATATCACCAGGAAAAATAAAGAACTTTACTGTAAGACTTGAAAACAGAAGGAGAGTTTTACAACATAAAATAAACATAACGTAAAAGAACATACACAAACTCCCCATTAGTGTATCGTCTATAACTAATTACGATTAGTACGTTAATAACGGAAAATGTAGCATTATGGTTATTTAGTGTATTTAGCCTACACACAATATAGTAATTAAGAATAGAATGATAGCACTACACACAATATTGAGGCATTGTACCGTAAATGTTACGAGAAGTAGTAAGGATGAACACAGATGATTGCCCTACCATAAATAGTGAAGGTAAACAGTGTGCACCTGTTGTGGTAGACCAGTCTGAGGCTAGAGAGGTACACTACAGTCTGAGGCTAGAGAGGTACACTACAGTCTGAGGCTAGAGAGGTACACTACAGTCTGAGGCTAGAGAGGTACACTACAGTCTGAGGCTAGAGAGGTACACTACAGTCTGAGGCTAGAGAGGTACACTACAGTCTGAGGCTAGAGAGGTACACTACAGTCTGAGGCTAGAGAGGTACACTACAGTCTGAGGCTAGAGAGGTACACTACAGTCTGAGGCTAGAGAGGTACACTACAGTCTGAGGCTAGAGAGGTACACTGCAGTCTGAGGCTAGAGAAGTACACTGCAGTCTGAGGCTAGAGAGGTACACTACAGTCTGAGGCTAGAGAGAGGTACACTACAGTCTGAGGCTAGAGAGAGGTACACTACAGTCTGAGGCTAGAGCAGTCTTGCGGTTCAGAGAGGCACTAATTATCAGGCTAAGTACTCAATTATCGGTAATTACCATTACAATGCTGGGGAAACTTTAGAACAAATAATATAATGTGAACACTGAAATAACAATTTAACATTTTGGGTGTGAAGTAAATGTCTAAATAATAAATATGTTCTGTCTTCCTTTAACTATTGTGCTTGATGAAATGAGAGGCATGGAATAGATAAGAAATGGTGGCACTGTTTTATCAGTTAGTGGACAGGTAGGTAGGTTGGTAGGTAGGTAGTTACTATGTATTAGCGATAAGCTTCTCGTCATTTAAAAAGAAAACTCTTTCTTTAGTTTTAAAAGTATATATAATATCAATTATATTAGAGTCAGAGATGTTCTCTCCTAATCACTTTACCGATCTATTTATTCTATACTTTAGTAATTAACTATAAGTGCCTTGTTTTGAAATTTAGAAATATTTACACCTTGGCTTAAGTGAAATTAACATATCAGGTACTCTAGACGTCTGATAGTATCATGTAGGGGAAGTTACGAATTATCAGTCTGTTTCAAATCTTCGCTCATATAAGAGAACAAGATATTAATAACTAAAATTGAAAAATATTATATCTTGTTTATAAATGACCGAATATGTGAAAGTGAAACCGACCGATAATTCGTAACTTACCCTGCTAAATAAATAGCATGTGTTTAGCAGACGCACTTTATTGGCTTCAAAGGATTATCGAATAAAGAGGATGTTTGGTGTCGGTTAAGTCACACACGGTCTGCAAACAATAAAAACAATACAAAGTGAATAACAATACAAGTGAATAACAATATTGTTAGGGAGAAATCAGTGCCAGGACTTTCTCCGTACACTTGGCATTCTTTTAGGAAGGCTAGTTGACGTACAGTGCTAGGTAGTGTTCTAGGAACAGTCACAACAAGCAAAGCAAACTAAATTAGGATTGTGCAATGTAGGATGAAAGCAATTTAAAATAACAACATATTAGATATAAATAAATTACCTAGTAATGAAATAAGTTAAATATGTCTGATATTAGGGATGCTTGAATTTTAACAAACTTAAATAAATAATCAATATAATTTACTATTGCGTATAATAGCTATAACTTAGAAAAGAAAATAGTAATAACGAGTTGAAATAGTAAATAGGAGAGCACTTGATGCGAGTGGTTTGCTGTGTGTATGTAGTTATACTACCTAGTCATTCAGTAGAGCGTTATTCATGGCAACTCGAGCTGAACCTCCACCCATAATAACGACTTTTATTTTGCATCATAAATGCGGAACAATTCAAATACATGATGAAAATAGTTAACACATGCTTACTCACCTTAATAGGAGACGAAGAAGAACATTCCTGTCTCATTTCAATGTCAGAATAAACAGAAGGAAGTGTTCAAATACGCAGGTGATTTTTACGTTAGCTGTTTTTGCACGGGCAACACGTCGGCGAGTGACAACGGAGAGAGCAAGCAGCACTACACCACACTACGAAAGCTGAATAACGACTGACTGTAGAACAGTCAAAAAGAATGAGACATGTTACGCGGAGCGACGCTCTATATTAGGTAACAGCGCCATCTAGTAATAAAGTTTCAAGATAAATTCACTATATATTCAGTAACACATTTCATAAATCTTCAAAAAGTAGTTTAAATACATAGAAAATAAATATTCCATATACCTTTGATACATTTGGTGAATATGTTCACCACAAATAAAGTTCACTCATATAAATTTATTCCCGAATCACAAACTTCGTTAGGAATTTAAAAGGATGCCATATCAAGCATGAAGACAACAGTTTACTCGTCATTCAATGTTCCTAGAAATCTTAACAATACACTCATGGCATCCTTAAAACACCCCATATATTAAAGCCTCTTTCATTTTTTGTTGTTCTGTATGAAATAGTACTAATGACAATTGTGCCTCATAATATAATTGTTATCTCTAAATCTGTTGTCAAGTTTCTAAAGTTCTGGGTAAATGTTTTTTTTTTTGCGCTTGAGACTCACTTTAGATCGTGAAGGAAGGGTGAGTCATCTAGAAAATCCTGTACTATCAGCAACGATTTATGCAACTATTTGAATTTAAAGTGATATGATCGTTACTATAGAAGGTATGAATACTATTCTATAATGACATATAATAAAACAAAGAAGAACAAATAAAAAAAAATTTATAGTGAAACTACATAATAGTAGAATAGAATAAGTATGATAGTATATATAACAATTATGATATATTAAATAATACAATGAACAATACATTCAATGATAGAAGAGTGTTTTTACTTTGTGACATTCCCTTTCACATTCCCGTGACCTTATTTTGGTACCTAATTAAATTAAAGAATATGTGGTCAATGTATTTAGCATCTACTAATGATAAAGGTTGCTTAATTATATAGCAGGGTAAATGATGTAACTTAGCAATAGTACAGTGGAATGAAAACTAATCATTTAAATAGTTCGATTTGATTGGTTGAACTATTACAATATTCAATTTTCTCAAATTGCTATTATTAATATTGGCTAGGTCTTCATATATTATTGTGTATTTTTAAATGTCGTGCCATATATTCAACATCGCTGGAATTGAATTGTCATTTCATCAAATGAGTAAGTAAATAATACTATCAGATATAGGAGCTATGTAGTATAACGTCCCACCCTATATAATATACCTACAGCGACCACCCACAATCTATGAGCTATGAATTAGGTGCGTGGCCATATAGTTAGGTAATTATTCTTAGAAAAGAAACAATCAATGACTGGAAAACCGACTGTGCTGGTTTGGAATGATATAGGCTGTGATATGATATATAGGCTGTAAACTGATATAGGCTATGAAATGATATATGTTTTGAAATGATATAGGCAGTGAAATGATATAGGCTATGAAATGATATAGGCTGTGAAATGATATAGACTATAAAATTATATAGGCTGTGAAATGATATAGGCTGTGAAATGATATAGACTGTGAAATGATATAGACTGTGAAATGATATAGGCTATGAAATGATATAGACTGTGAAATGATATAGACTGTGAAATGATATAGACTGTGAAATGATATAGACTGTGAAATGATATAGGTTGTGAAATGATATAGACTGTGAAATGATATAGGCTATGAAATGATATAGACTGTTGAATGATATAGACTGTGAGATGATATAGGTTGTGAAATGATATAGGCTGTGAAATGATATAGGCAGTGAAATGATATAGGCTGTGAAATGATATAGGCTGTGAAATGATATAGACTGTTAAATGATATAGGTTGTGAAATGATATAGACTGTTAAATGATATAGACTGTGAGATGATATAGGTTGTGAAATGATATAGGCTGTGAAATGATATAGCTAGGCTGTGAAATGATATAGGCTGTGAAATGATATAGACTGTTAAATGATATAGGTTGTGAAATGATATAGGCTGTGAAATGATATAGACTGTGAAATGATATAGGCTGTGAAAAGATATGGCTGTGAAATGATATAGGTTGTGAAATGATATAGGCTGTGAAATAATATAGGCTGTGAAATGATATAGGTTGTGAAATGATATAGGCTGTGAAATGATATAGGTTGTGAAATGATATAGGCTGTGAAAGGATATAGGCTGTGAAAGGATATAGGCTGTGAAATGATATAGGCTGTGAAATGATATAGGCTGTGAAATGATATAGGTTGTGAAATGATATAGGCTATGAAATGATATAGGCTGTGAAAGGATATAGGCTGTGAAATGATATAGGCTGTGAAAGGATATAGGCTGTGAAATGATATAGGCTGTGAAATGATATAGGCTGTGAAATGATATAGGTTGTGAAATGATATAGGCTATGAAATGATATAGGTTGTGAAATGATATAGGCTGTGAAATGATATAGGTTGTGAAATGATATAGGCTGTGAAGTGATATACGTAGGCTGTGAAATGATATAGGCTGTGAAATGATATAGGCTATGAAAAATTGATATAGGCTGTGAAATGATATAGGTTGTGAAATGATATAGGCTGTGAAATGATATAGGCTATGAAATGATATAGGCTGTGTAATGATATAGACTGTGAAATGATATAGGTTGTGAAATGATATAGGTTGTGAAATGATATAGACTGTGAAAGGATATAGGCTATGAAATGATATAGGCTGTGTAATGATATAGACTGTGAAATGATATAGGTTGTGAAATGATATAGGCAGTGAAATGATATAGGTTGTGAAATGATATAGGTTGTGAAATGATGTAGACTGTGAAATGATATAGGCAGTGAAATGATATAGGTTATGAAATGATATAGGCTGTGTAATGATGTAGACTGTGAAATGATATAGGCTGTGAAATGATATAGGCTGTGTAATGATATAGGCTGTGAAATGATATAGGCTGTGTAATGATATAGACTGTGAAAGGATATAGGCTATGAAATGATATAGGCTGTCTAATGATATAGACTGTGAAATGATATAGGTTGTGAAATGATATAGGTTGTGAAATGATATAGGCAGTGAAATGATATAGGTTGTGAAATGATATAGGTTGTGAAATGATATAGACTGTGAAATGATATAGGCTATGAAATGATATAGGCTGTGCAATGATATAGACTGTGAAATGATATAGGCAGTGAAATGATATAGGCTATGAAATGATATAGGTTGTGAAATGATATAGGCAGTGAAATGATATAGGCTATGAAATGATATAGGTTGTGAAATGATATAGGCTGTGCAATGATATAGACTGTGAAATGATATAGGCAGTGAAATGATATAGGCTATGAAATGATATAGGTTGTGAAATGATATAGGCAGTGAAATGATATAGGCTATGAAATGATATAGGTTGTGAAATGATATAGGCTGTGCAATGATATAGACTGTGAAATGATATAGGCAGTGAAATGATATAGGCTATGTAATGATATAGGTTGTGAAATGATATAGGTTGTGAAATGATATAGGCTGTGCAATGATATAGACTGTGAAATGATATAGGCAGTGAAATGATATAGGCTATGAAATGATATAGGTTGTGAAATGATATAGGCTGTGCAATGATATAGACTGTGAAATGATATAGGCAGTGAAATGATGTAGGCTATGAAATGATATAGGTTGTGAAATGATATAGGCAGTGAAATGATATAGGCTATGAAATGATATAGGCTGTGTAATGATATAGACTGTGAAATGATATAGGCTATGAAATGATATAGGTTGTGAAATGATATAGGCTATGAAATGATATAGGCTGTGTAATGATATAGACTGTGAAATGATATAGGCTATGAAATGATATAGGTTGTGAAATGATATAGGCAGTGAAATGATATAGGCTATGAAATGATATAGGCAGTGAAATGATATAGGCTGTGAAATGATATAGGCTATGAAATGATATAGGCTGTGAAATGATATAGGCTATGAAATGATATAGGCAGTGAAATGATATAGGCTGTAGTGGCGCTTTCTCAAATAATCAAAAAATGTTTTCTTTTAATAATTATTACTTAGATGAACAAAGTATATAACATTACATAATTAATTATGAGTTATGACGATTCTATTAAAAACATATTAACAAATATCTGAGGAATGAATATATTATATGACATCCTTTTCTAACCCACTGAATAGCCACACTTTGAGTATAGACATAGGTGAGTGTATATGTTAACTGAATTTGCGCAATTGACTGAATTTGCGCAATCTTAAGTTGTGCTGCGCGTTTTCAGACACTTGAAATTGCGCAGTCGTGTGTTTGAATTAGCGATCAAATTCTTTTAGTTAACAAACTCAAATTCAATTATTATTAATATTTATAGAATTTATGTTTTTCACTTGCTACTTTTGGTAAAAATGTGTGCAACAGCAAACCGGGCAGCAACCGACAGTATTGAGTAACAAAAAAAAACATGAAAATAATAATTTCTAAAGTGGGCAACCTATTTATTTTATTATCCAAGTTATTATATAGCTTTAACCATCATTTTTTGATGAAATAAGCATGAACTCATTTGTTTACATTGAAATTAAATGCATAAACTGGTTATCTCCTCCATCACTGTTAGCTCTGCTTCATACCCTCTACGTGACTTGCACAATCTCGAGATTGCTGCTCACTTTCAGGTGTGCAGACGTCTCGTCGAATGACATTTCAACGACGAATTTTCGTAAAGGAGATATTCAACAGTTTGTTGTATTCGCTAGATTGTTGTACTGCACACTTAATGATTGTGTAATGACCTGGCAGGGGGATTCGGGACACATTTGGGGTTGATATCCCCTTACGAAACGTCTGGCAACCCATTTTATAAGATTCTATAGACGCACATGCATTTTTAAGATAGCGCAATTCGGTTTTACATTACATTGATAAAACGTATTTGGATTTTGCGTCATCGCCCACAAATTACTAGTAATTACAAACAAAAAGAAAAGAGATCGAAGTCATCAAATACAAATGTTATTGTATCACATCTTTTTCTCATTTGTTTACTATTACTCGAGATTTGTGTGAATTGATGACGAATCAATTCTAATGTGCAAGATTGCAACAATTCGTCAATAATTAATTAATTTTTTTAAATTTAATGAACAAATTTTCATTGATATAATATTATAAACAAACAAAGGAAAATAATTTCCTAGATGGAATTTCAATTGAGAATTTTTCATTGCTGGTGATTTTACTTTTTCTTTTAATCTGGAATGAACTATTGTAGAATTCTCAAACGAAATATAATAATTCAATTTTCATTTACTTTCTGAATAAACTTTAATTTATAGCAAAGGCTAAATCTTCTTTAAATATTTTGTACAATGACTTCATTATGAATTTTTCGAGTTATTTTGAACAGTTTCAACAGTCAGTAACAGACTATTCCACAGATCAGAATAAAAAATACACAACATTTTCCATCAACATCAAAGTTGAGTAGTGTGACTCAAAGGGTTAAAGTGAAACATTCATATCCATCCAATTAAAAGTAACAACCTAATAGTGTTTAGTTATGTAGCTATGTGCCTTTACTAGCGTTTACAGTCACCCCTAAATAGGTACTAAGCTCATTATAGAGGGTAGCGCATATGCACCTCACTATAACCAACGCTCTCTTACCAGCTTCTAATCACAATACTTTGGTGGCTAATGGCACAAGTTGGGGCTTACACAGGGATAAAATGAGCACCGATATTGTGGACTAAAAACTGGCAACACTTTTCCACCCTCTGGTTAGGGCCTTAGGACTAGCGAGTCTCCCGCTAAAATGAAAAGATAGCGCCTACAAAGAGACATTTGTAGATGCGGTGGTGGGTTACTCAATATACAGGGTGGCGCAAAAAAAGGAAATCCATTTTCAAATTAGTTTATTTTACAAACTATTAAAGTTAAGATTTTTCTAAAAGCATTGTTTTATTTGTATGATTTTTTCGCATCTTTCGTGAAAATCTGTTGATTGTACGATTAAAATTGAACATCCTGCAGCGAATTGAAAAAATATTTATAAAAAAAGGATTGTGCGAGGACGAAAAACACAAAAAGACTTCAAAATAGGTATAAATATAATTTATTTCCATATGGTAGTATTGAAATTTAAAAAAAATCTATTTTTCATCTAATTAATGTTTTGTTTATCGATTCTTTCATTCATGGAAATGCTTCTTCATCGCCAATCACGATGTATTCTTCAAACCGATCATTTCTTTGCAGAAACCATCTTGAAAAATTTAGACTGCGGTAAATCAGTTCAAGAGTTCGAGCCTTGCATGCTTCTTGAAAGAATGATACTTCACATCGTGTTTAACAATTCAGTTAAATGTGTCTTTCATTATGTATAATTCATTTCTTCTGATTGATATGTTTGGATTCTCAATAAATTGTTCATGAATAAGATTAATGTTTTCATGTGTTCGTTCTGTTCTCCTGCGACCTAATAGTTTTTTGTTCAAAATAAAGTGGTTTCTACAGTTTTGAACTTATTAATATAAGTCAATATTGTTTTATAGTTGGTGAAAATCTTTCCTGAAAGCTATGTTCAACATGACATTGAATCTGTTTAAAGCTTTCAGTGTTCAAGTTACTTATAACAACAACAAAAACTCTTCTTTTGAAAGCTGCATTTTGAGGGTTTCGAATAGGAGATACAAATTAACGGCGATATCAATTTTCTATCTAACATCAATTCTCAAATGATAATTAAGGTTTTAATTGTCTTTTACTTGATACAGACAATAATATAATTTAATGTTTTACATCCATATGAAATGAATTATACCAATTGTAATTTTTTTCGTATATATAATAGACTTTTTACCTAGTTTGAAAATGGGTTTCCTTTTTTTTTGTAAATCAATGATTAGCGAACAGAGAAAAAGAAAAAAAAGGATAAAAATTGGCATGAAAAATATTTTTAAAACTTGTTCAGAGCTTCATTTAAATTTTGAAAAAATTATATTGTAAAATATTTGAAGATCAAATTTATACCTATTAATACAAAGCAAGAATGTTATTAGCTATATATATATATAATGAATTTAATGATTTTCTATTGGCGAAATAGCAATAAGGTCATATCCTTCTTCAACGTACATGAGGTCTGGTTACAAAGATTGAAAAGCAATCTAACCTCACAGCCTAGCGTCAAGTTAACTCCTAATAAATTAGATGAGTGTTAATTAACACCCTAGCTGTGTGATATAGGGACACATGGCTAGGTATTATCGGACAGAGAGGTACCTGGTACTTTCTATGGAGATATGGTACTTACTATGGAGATATGGTACTTACTATGGAGATATGGTACTTTCTATGGAGATATGGTACTTACTATGGAGATATGGTACTTACTATGGAGATATGGTACTTACTATGGAGATATGGTACTTACTATCGAGATATGGTACTTACTATGGAGATATGGTACTTACTATGGTGATATGGTACTTACTATGGAGAACTACAAAACTTGTCATATTAGGAAGAATTGAATAAACGTATTTAAAATAATATTTCTAGCTAGCTACATAAAGATAAAGTTAATAAATACAAATTTAATTTTTCTATTAGTGGAAACGTTTCATATGATCTATATTTCATTAAACTTTCAGCATCCCCATTTTTTCATAAAGGTAGGTACAATGAAGTACGAGATGGTACCTATCACTACAGTTCGTATTTACTGCACCTTCACCATCAAGATACAATAAAGTACCTATCACTACAATTCCTGTTTACTACACACGGTGCAATAAAGTACAAAGTACCTATCACTAAAGTTTCTATTTGCTACACAAGGTACAATGAAGTACGAAGAAGTAGGTACCTATCAATATAGTTCCTATTTACTACACAAGGTACAATAAAGTACGAGGGAGTACCTATCACTACAGTTCCTATTTACTACACAAGGTACAATAACGTACGAGGGAGTACCTATCAGTACAGTTCCTATTTACTACACAAGGTACAATAAAGTTCCTCTGGATGCAACACCGTTCTAATCTTACTCGTGAATGGCTCTGATTGGACCACCTTGTTCAGCCGTTATTGAAGACAAGGGGCCTGACTTACGACCAGAGGGAAACCCGAAACTATTTACACCTTTGAACCACTTTACAGAGAACCAATTAGCTGCTACGGGATGAACGCTTTTAGCTATTTGGCTCTGAACTAATGCCATGATGATTGAATTAAATTGAATGTCCAACAGATTTTAGGAAAGATTTTTCGTTCCGAAAGAATGGGGTACAAATTAGATCATGACTATATTTTTATTTCAGTACTATAGCATCTGACGAATGGTAGCTACAGCTATCATTTCTGTTATAATGATATGAAAACATGTCTCTAAAATAATCTCAATAACCTGAACCTGGAAGTTTTCGTAATATTAACATATCTTATTGTCGAATAATAGTATTATAATAATATTTAGAATCTAAATAATATTTAAGATATACATTCTAATAATATTTAGAATACACATCTCAATGATATTCAGGATATACATATAATCTCTATAATTATTATTGACTGAATTTATATCTCTCAGAACAAGGCTTCCCTCAGCATAAATATTTAACTTTTCATCTCGTTATTGCTCTAACGAAGCACTCAACAGTGTAGCTCTTTAAAGTGTTGCCTTTAATTTCATTATTAATATTCATGAAAAACAAATTAACTTCAGAATCAAATGGCCGGACCCTACATGCAAATTGGATTACCTTTTAATCTAAAAATGAAAGAGGGTTCCCATTATTGGGGTTTTGACCAAATGAAAAATCTGATCGAAAAACAAACACAATGATGTAGTTTAGGTTTAGAGGTTGTAATTCCATGGTTATTATCCTCTGTGCAGAGAATATATATTATTATATCTATCATGTTTCAGTGCATTTAATTTCATTCACTTCAATTAATTGAAATTTGAAAGATTTTTTTAGAAAATATACACTCCATTTTAGAAAAATATCCTGTTTGAGCCTAATTAGAAAATTTTTAACATGAAAACATTTCTAAATCAAAGATACAAGTCTTTGAAAGTATTTACTGACGTTGTTTTACATTTAATATTTATTCTATTCATTACAAAAAACAAAGTATCCAGCATAGCGTGTGATGATGAGAAGAAAATGTAATTAGTTGCAAAAGGATTTAAAGTTAACACTAATGATAATACTTTTCCCCCCGAAATGTGCGAGCGTAAAATTATGCTAGAGTTAAAGTCTGAAGCAGATCTAGATGAGAAGATTCTCACCCCTCAAATTATCCTTCTAATTATTCCTTTAAGTGATTTTTTAGCTACATCTCTCTCACTTTAATTGTAGTCTTCCTTTTTAATTAGTTCCTCTTAACTCCCTACAGGCGACTCGTTTTCTTTAATTATCAAAGAAAACTTTGCAGGGAGAACTCTATTTGACGGAGAATGAAGGCTGTTGAACTTTACCTCTTGTATTTTATATATTAACTATCTTAAAATAATAAATTAACTATGTTAATGTTATATTTGTAAGAGAATAACAAAATAATATAAATAGTAGGAAATTCACGTATATATAATGGTTTGTATTAAGGACATAAGCAAACAGTTTTTTCTGCTCAAGAATCACTCTGGATATACCTATGTTGATGAGGTTCATTATATATAATTGAGACAATTTAGGGAACTCTTCTACTGGTACTACACTTACGTCATAATTTGTTGAGTAATCTTACTCTCAGCAGAGGAATGGTGATGAAGAAATTAAAGGAATAGAAGTGGGGATAATATTCAGCATGATTTCTTCAATCATTCAACTTTCAAGATATCATTTGCAGATATATAATTGAAGTAATTGTTCTAACTTGTCATGATTGAAACTAGAACGAGAACTCGTAGAGCGCATACTTTTGCCTCTGGTACATCTTTTATTTTTAATTTTGATCTGTTCGTGACCTTGACCTTCGACCCTATCGCTTATAAAATATAATCAAATGGTAACTGGATAATGATCAATCGTCCCACCAAATTTCAAGCAATTTAGTTGATTACTTTTTGAGATATGCGATTAAAATAATTATTTATACAAATATATAACTATTGACAATCAAAACACAACTTTCGGCCATTTTGAGAAAGTAAAAAGATTGTTTCTAAGAAGCTGGAAAGGAATAAAATCATAACATTGACTACAGCTATTATTTCATCATTTATAAAAATTTCATCTTCCATGGAACTATATCAATAGAATTATGTATAGCAATAGATCATACGCGTTTTCTTTTTTACGGCTTTTAATGCCATTCTTAACACCAAACAACAGAATAAACGTATGTTTCTAAAGCCTCTTTTGCATTCAATCACAGTACCTTATGCATGCTATGACTAACTCTTCTATTTTTGCCTCCATTTATGGCTATTTTGTGCATCTCCTAGCATTGTGCGTCAGACTTGGAGTGACAGACTATTTGTAGATCTTAAAGAGAGAGGAGCAAGCTGTTCTACCGCATGTCTTTTCTAGTCACTCGCAAGATAAATGCTAAGGATCAGAGAGAAGGAAGGAATGGACCCAAGGAATTGAGAAAAGAATTCCTACATTGAATTATCCTTCGAGAAGAATCAATTTCATTCCGATTGTTTGAGTCTATTGGAACAGTTTTCTTCAAACGGATAATGTTGATGAAATGTTCTTGTTACAGTGAACCATATTGTTCGAACACTATTGTTATTGCAAACATGGTGATTGTTGCAGATTATGATTAACTTGCAAAATAATTTGAATTAATTTAAAACAATTTAATTTTCAAATTAATCCGGTATACAATGTTGAATATAGATTTATAAAATATTGAATATTATAAATATATACAATATGTATATATACAGTATAATTGAATGATAAAATATATTATTCATTTCCCTATTACCTCCAGATACTCCTAGGATTTACAAAGGTCGAAATTTGTGTATCTCAACTATACTTCATTACGAATATATACTACACAATTTCCTAAACTAGGCTATTAACTTTATGCATAGCAAATTAAACGTGTCTTCAATATACAGCAACACATTATCGATTTCGCTTCACCGTAAGACATTAGGAAGCAGCTTCCGATGCTCCATTGGGAGCATCCTAAGAAGCAATGGTAAGCACTAATCAATTAGCTGCAGTGCAATAATCTCTTTTAGTACCGGAATAACCCCTCCTTACGCCGATGAGGTCCTATCAAGCACGTCATTAAGGAGCTCACATGATTAGAGATGCAAGGAGGAGCTGTTGCTTCTTCCCTATGACCCTATAAAGGATATTGAGGACATTATGCATTCATAATGCTCTGTTATTACCAGGTGTATGGCACACTATCGCTATATTGCTCTGCCTCTGTCCTTTGCTTCTTAGTCTATTAGCGGCAACTGGCCAAAAAAGCAATGATTAACTAAATTAATAATTTGGTAGGAGACTATATTGATAATTATGAACTTTATAGTAGTGATTAGTGATGGGTTACAAATTATTGATTCAAACTTGTAGTGTTTATCGCTTTAATATGCATATGGCTCCTGTACCATTCTTTTCCAGAAAATTAATCTCTATAAACTATATATATAATAATATTGATGAGATACGCCAGTAAATAGTGACAGCTGAAGATAATTACTTACTTTAGACTTTAAAGTGACAATTTTTAATACTCTGCCTCGTAATAGGAAGTATTATCAATTATAAATTAAATTACTTACTCTAATACTATAAATATTCGTGTGCTGCTTCATCCGAGTACACATGCACACTAATCTTAACCTATTAAAAACTATTCAAATACCTTATAATATTTAAACAACATACAAACCATTCCATTTAATTCCATCCCTCTTCACCGGAGTGCATTAACTGAAGAGGTCTCAGCTGCAGGAGCCGAAGCAACAAGATTTATAATGTCACATTATCCACCATATAATCACCCGCAAGATCTTTTTATGGCTCCGCGCTATTTCATTGTGCCATAAACAATAATATTGCTCAGCCCCCCTTGTTTCTTGACGACATGAGGGTGTATTTTATCAGGGACACATGGATGAAGAAATAATGTCCGCTGAGGGGATTGTTTCCATTTAAGATATTTATTGGTGAGTAATTACAGCTTAGGACCTGTAGGTAGTACAAGAAATCCTCTGAAAAACTCTACATCTATATGGGATATTTAGTGCCTGGAAAGAGCGTAGGTAGTTCACGTAGTTGAAAAATAAATTCCAGGTTATTTTCTACCATTTACCTACTATTGCAATTCACATTAATATAATCTATAATACTGAAAGAAGCATAATTTTCTATTGAATACTAAAAAATTATTTTCAAAAAGGATTATTTAATTATAAGAGGAAACTATGAAATTTAGCCATTTTCAGTTATTCTCATTAAATATACTAAATACACTTCTTCTTCATCATTAATTAATTAGTATTCTTATTTAACAGTAATTAAGTAGTCTACAAATATTGACTAATAGAAGGTATTCCCTCTACCAGAGCTACAATAGCCACAATTCAGGTAGCAATAACTCAAGCCATGCAGCGTTTGTTACTACAAATCTACGGACCCTGGAACCACAATTCTATCAGCCGGAAGAGAGATTTATTCGACATGGCAAAGTATTTTTGCATATGATGCTCATTATATCTGCAGACAAGCACAATTTATGAGAGCATTAGATGTTGGCTATTCAGCAGTTAATTATTTTGGGACATGATGAATACTATAGTATGGGTATGATATAATTTGATGAAGTTAATACTTAGTGAATGGCTATAAATATAGGTTGTTCATTATTGTTTTTTTTTTATTTAAATGTTCATTATCATATAGATATTTTAGATTAGTTTATCCAAAATAAGAGTGATGTATTAAATACAATGCAGATAAAATATTGTACAACATAAAGTACATAAATAAAAAACTGAATAATGATCTTAGTCCACTAATATAAAAAATATACATTTCCAAATCACTTACTTGATGTAAAAGAAGAGCATTGCTGCATCTTCATCATATACAGTTTTAATATACCATTCATAGAAAGTAAACCGTAGTACAGTTTCTTAAAAACATTATAGGTATACACACAGAGAAAGGATTACTTGAATTAGATGAACTTTGATTTGTTTTGACTTATATGAATGGTTTGATTTTTTCCCTACCTACGTGGTGAGAGGCAGGTACTACTTAAAATGAGTTAAATTGACGTTGGTTAAAACAACATAGTCATTTTGACTCACTTCTAAACTTAAAAAAAGTAGCGTCAGCTCTCATAGTAAGTTAATTTATACACCAGATACATTGGATTAACAGTCTTTCTGTGTTACACTGTCACATTTGACTTAGTTGTTTCAATATACGTTAAAATTCTCAAAAAAGGAACTTTTAACTCTCATAGTAAGTTGATTCAATCTATAAAATGAATTGAATTAACTAATGTTTGATGACACACACGTCATAGTTGTTTTAACACACCTGAAAACATGAATAAAGTCCAATTCCAACTCACGTAATAAATTGATTCAAAGCATAAATTGGTGACCCATTAGATATGACCATATGGGTTGAACATTTTTCTCTATATGTACAGTAGATATAGTTTCTCAAATACCATTTAAGGTATTTAAAGTAAGTATAAAGTATATCTATAGTTTCCTAAATACCATACTTAAGGAAATTCATACAATTCACTATATTTATTTCTCGGTAGGTTACTTTAATATAAAAGTTATTTTATTAAAAATTACTAATAAATCTTTTTATAACTTCCAAATTTTTTTTCTCTATGATATAGAAACTTTCTACTAATATAATGTAGAATATTAAATACTACCAGGTAAATGATGTTGATATTCCCTTGCGAAAACTTTGTCCTTTCAAGTCAACCTAGGCAGGCAAATTAGTTCAGAGTAATTCTATTACAGTGTCACAATTTAACAGTTGAACAGTTTCTAATTATTATCAAAAGGGAGGGAATGATTTTTGGGATATTCGATTTAATGGAAGAAACTAAATTATATAATGTGTTGGTGTGAAATTATCTAAAAAAATAATGACTTATTCTAAATAAAAACTAGATATAACTATGGCTTATTTCAAAATAATGGCTTATTCAGAATAATAACTAGATAATTATTACTTACTCTGAATAATTACTAGATAAATATAACTTATTCTGCATATAATCAAAATTATTCATAGTATGACTTGTTCTGAATGAGTATCACTTATTATGAATAATAACTTGGTGATAAAGACATATCTTTTTCTAACGTTATTTCTAATAAACTACATAGATACACAGAATATATATTTCTTTTTAATCATTGAAAATGCAATAGCTTGCAAGTTTCCCCTCATCTCTTTGACCAATGAGGGGTAAAACACTCCAAACACACCGCCAAAACATTCAACAACAGTTCCGGTCTTAGATGAGTCTGCCCCCCCCCCCTCACCAATTTATTCTAGCTCATAATCTTTTCGCTCAAATAAATATATTGAAGCTGTTTACACCTCCAAGCAAATCCCACTGCTCCAAATCCCCCAACCCCATCAGGGTGAAATATTTGTTTACCCGATCCCTACTTTAGATACACATGAGAGGTCAGGTTTGTGAGTTAGTTACACCGAATGGAGTCACAGATGGATGGTCGTATTTTATTAATTTTAATATACTTGATTTATACTCGCAATCGGTGTGCCTGAAAACGTTATATTTCTTCCGCCTAGGATTTTAAAACTATAGTAAAGAGCGCATAAGGTTTTTGAGATATTGTCTCTACCACATAAGTTTCTATCGATAGAGTGCTGCCAGAATAATGTTTTTACGGACAATTTTTTTAAGGATAACTCTTCTCTGATTGGTCACCAAGGAGGAGGAGCCAACAGTGGGCGGAACACTAAACTGTTAGGTCTCCGCCCTCTGTTGGTTCCGCCTCCTTCCATACAGTTATGAGTTTAATTAAGATACTTTTAAAATAATAAGAACTTTGAAACTCTCAACATAGATGGCTGTCTTGCAGTTTTTTATCCTCTAGTTAGTTGTACTGCACACCTTATGATTGTTTAATAACCTGGAAAACTCCATAGCCAATCAATGAGTTGGAAACCTTAAAAACATTATTCTTAAAAACTTATCAACAAGGAACAATATTTTTAAAACTATTTCTTAGTAATAGTAACCTTTTAACCTTCAACCTTAGATGTGCCACCCTTTGTAGCCTAATCGTTATAAAATATAATAAATAAAAAGTACAGTTCTTCATATTAAGAAGCAGTTACTATTTCAATATAATATAATAGAAACCAAGATAATTATAACAATAATAGCTTATAATGTTTATATGTATTATATGGAGTTATAACTTTATTGAAGCTGAGTAGCAATAATGTTCATTACATCTGTTACTGCAATAGGGTTGACATTGTGGATAGGCCTTTAGTGGCGGAATAAGGCGTTAATTTCCCGTGGAGTTACAAAGGAGTGAAGTACGCGCAAGATATTTATGAGATCAATTCAACATAATAAATGGCAGCAAAATGAGTTCGCAAAAATGGGAATTGCCTTGGAATAGGATAGGAATATTCTAACTGTGCACAGCAATAAATTAGAGGGCTATATAGTGTTAATTACAAATAGAGGAGCAAAATTAAGATATATGGAAATATTAAAGATGATATGGGTGAAATTAATTCGCCAAAATATTCAATAAAGAGGCAATTATTTAAAAAAAAGATACAAAATGTTATAATGATAAATATTGAATTATATTAACAAATCTTATTATGGAATTCAAACAAAAGTTGTCGAATTGAATAAAACTATAGAACTACGAGAGAATAAGTTTATTTTTCCGAAAAACTTTCTAAGTTCCATCCTTCGATATATCTTCTCAGTAATTCTCAAAACATTCTATTTTAGGAAGTTTCTCCAAAAATAGTAATCTGTATTTTTTTAAGGGACTTTAAATTTGTTGCGAATTAACAGGTCCCCCCCCTGGCGTAACTCACCCCTAACTCAATCATTTAAGGTTCGCTCTGCGAGTCCCGCCACAAATATTACCCACAGAATTATTCATGAATCCCACCACGTGCAGAAAAAATATCCCACAATTTTTTTCTTCAGAGTCTTTTTTATTTATGAAGGAGCGAGAAGAAACTCTTCTAAGTTTGCAAATCCATTTTTGACACTTTTGAACAGTGTCTGCTAATAGAGGTACAGAAATAAAAAACAGATCCGTTTGCGAACTAATCTCCATGTTTTTATTTTGGAAAAGATGATATCCATTAAATGAAGATTTGTTATATTTAATTTAATCCTACACAATGTATTAATAAATATAACATTCAAAAAAATATTGTAGAGAAAATTCAAAAGTGATTCATTTGCTGAAAATCTATGTTTAAAAATAATGTACTTTAATTACAAAAAAAAAAGTAATTAAAACCTGCAAGTGAAATTAAAACAGGGTGAATTGGCAAAGTGTTATTAATTTTCAATCGAAGAGTTACTCCCCTCGCAAATACTCCCCCCCCCCCCTACCTCATCTCCCGTAAATTATATCCCGAAGTGTAGGCCCCGGGTGCATCTCAGAAAAGGGCCCGTGCACTGTTTTTCATTAGATTTTCCATATTTCAAACAGAGCCTCCTTTATTTTCTTAGAGCCAGCTCATCGGTAGGGAAATTAAAAAAACTGTGTTTTATTTATAAATGAAGATATTCTTCGTGAAAATGGGAATGAAATATACTTCTCACAAATTCATCACAGTTACTAAAAATTTGTTATGATTAAAATACTACATATTATGGTATTTATATTTGTGTCCTTATTATCGGTAAAATTCTCATAAAAAGTAATACTTCAGTATCCTTTAATGAAGAATTTACTATAATATTAGATATTCAATATATATTAATTTTTACAAATATATTCTATGTGGTAAAATATTGATACTTAATTTCAAAATATTTTAATCTAAATGAATGATTTATAATGGAACTCTCAATTATTTACTTTGAAAAGCCTTTATTTCATATTTTGTTATTTTATTAATGTAGTTCTTCAAGTAGCTTGTCAATTAAAGTGTAATATCATCATAGCTAGGATTGTTACTGTTTTCCTTTTAACACTAGCCATTGCCGCATGATGAGGCCTAGACACCCTCTAGAAGGCCTTTCTTTGAGGTATGCAGACAATGCTTGCTCTGCTTTATAACATTCTGATGCAAATCATATGCAACCAAACGCAGGTTTGTCCTCATATATTTCCTTCGATAGGTACCACCGTCCACAAAAATGCAGTCAGTCTTTTCTAATGTTGTACATATGGTAGAATATTGAAAACTATGTGTATATTTGGTAAGATGATATATTTTATGAATTATATACTAAGAATCTATTAGACAAATTGATAATTTATGTTGAATTTTTCTGCATGATGGTCCTATATTTGAAGTAGACACGAAGAAGCACTCTTTTGCACATTGTTCGTACCACATCCATCACATGTTGTAAGAGTCTATAAATTATGCCGTGAAATTACATTGCGTACATGTAGTAAAACAAAATATTGAAGTGTCTGCACTTTGATAAATAGCACAGAAAAACACTTTAGTGAAAATTTTCACTGAATTTTTTTTTTTTTAGAAAGTCTGTAGATCACCGCCTTGAACTGTAACTCTATTTGTCAAACGATTTAAAGAGAGAAGGGGACGAGTAAATTCGTCAGCATGTTAGACGAGTAAATTCGTCAGCGTGTTAGACGAATAAATTGACGACTGCTGAATGGTAAAATAAAATAGACTTTTATTTCTTAAAGTACAGTTGGAACTTAGGTACAGCTGAGATACTATTTAATCACTGCAGATACATTAGGAAACATAATTATAGGATTGAAGTACTTTTAGTTCTATACGACTAAAATATAAGTTATAATAAAATATTGTAAATTCATTTCAACATTGTATTTATTTCATCTCATTGAAAAAAAATGAAGAATTTAAGATGTGAAATTCGATCGTGTCTTATTTATATGCAGGGTAATTCAAAAACAGTTGTTCTATTTCATTTGCATGTTAATATAACAAGAACAAGTAAACATAGAGTATATTGAGACAAAATTAATTGAAAAAGAGTACAATTGGGAGTTTGTGTTTCTTCATTTGGGTATTAGAATAATATCCTTTAAAAGATAAGCACAGTAATTTGCAAGAAAATGTCACGTCCTTTATGAGCATTCTCTCTCGTCACCCTCTCCAGCATTTTCCAATCACCTCAAAAAATTTATGCGAAAGTAGGAGATACTTCTCTGATGGATTTTAGTTCCTGTATGTTGCTTTTCTTTGTAACATACATGCGTGAATTTAAAATAACATCTTAGAAAAGATTTGCTATTAGATCAGTGATATTTCCAAAACGACAGATCTAACACTTTCAAAACAGTTTTCCAAAAGAATCAGTTTCCCGATTATGTGGGAATAATTAAAATTCAAACTCTTGACAATAAAATTCCTAAATTAAATCATCGATATCGTTCACCAATCACAGTGTGGATTATATTAGTGATCATCATCGTACAAATAATGACCAAGTGGAAGCCAATGGTTGATGGCATTATGCCACACTGAACAGTAGTGCTGTGTGGAAGCAAAGGTTTTATTAATTCTGGTATCTTAAATCTTTGAATTTGAGGGATAACTTAAATCACCTGTGAATGTTAGACAAGCAGAGAACAAACAAACTCACTTTTTCGTTTGAAATCCTGGAGAAGGTGACGAGACAGACGATAGAAAGAGCAGGACATTATCTAACAAACTGTGCCTAGCATTAAAAAGATAAATAATACCAAAATTTAAAACTCTCCAATGTTCTCTTTCAAATGAATTTTGTCTCAATACTCTAGGTTTATTAGTTTTTTGTTTAATTGAAAAATAAAATGGTTAATTGTTTTCAATCACTCTGCACAGTGCACATACTTATTAAATCAGATATTAAAGAAATTATAATGCAAGCATTATTTAGAAATATTCACAGTATAGTATAAAACAATATAATAAGACTTTAAAATATAAAACATTGATGTAATTTCAGGAAGTGACATTATTTTAATTCAGGCACTATAGGAGAGGGAATTGTGATTATATCAAGAAATAACACATTCCAAATATAAGAATCAAACTTTCCCAGTTTGTTTTTTCTTTTTTACAATCGGCTAAAGATAATCAAAATATTTCTTCACTAATCAAGTAGTATATCATAGAATATGAAACATAAATCCGTATGACATTTATACTTATTTATAGTCTGTTTTTTTCTGATACAGAAAAACATTTTCTCGTAAACAATCAAATAAGGAATGTATAGGTAGGTATGTTGTTATAATTTTAAACACTATTATTATACCTATTAAATAAATTTTTCATCGTCTATAATTCATCAAACAATAAGTAAGTAGTAATTGATTTCACACTAAGAATTTCCCCTACGCCACCGTACACAGTTAATACAATCACACTGTGGACTATACGTACAGCGAGTATAAGTGTCAAAGTATGAACATAAATTGAGTTTTGGAAGTCGTATGACCCTCTGAATGGCTTGTCTTACGACAATTTCATAACATTTGTTCGGTTCTTCTCTTCAGGAAGCCGAGGATATCCTGAGTATAATAAAAAAATGTCCCAATATAACGCATTCTTTATTTGAAAAAAAAAACAATTACGTCTTCAAACCATATCGTCTGTTTTCTCTTCATGATATCTGTATATGTGATCTATCTATGGCATTTTAGGAATTGGTGGTACATATATAATAAGTTCAAATGCATTAAGTTTATCTTTTCATTTGGTGATTTGACTTACTATAATAATAATCTTACGGTCTGATCCAATAGAATTATCATGTCATTTATTGATCAAAATGATGACACAAATACCATTTTCCAGTTCTTTTCCTGAATTAAGAGTTATTTTTAAAGTTTAACTCCAATAAGGACTGTGACGGTGTAAAGTTTGAGTGTTCCAGTCCCGGTAGTTACGATGACACGTACGACCCTCGCTAAGCCGTTAGTTTTGGGCTACGAACATTCTGGTTGTCCCCTGATATTTATTTATATGTTCTGTGGTGAGCAAACTTATTGATATTCAGTAAATTACCACACTAGAGCTATTTGCGGTGGAGAAAATGGTTCCTTTTATTGCGAATCAATTTTATTGAGCAGTCCGAGTTGATTCTACTATTTTATTTAACACAAGGAGTGGACTTTGGACTTTGTTAAATTTCTTGTTCATCTCTTTTCTTTCTTAATAAGGAGTGTGTATTCAAATATCCTTAGAATGAACGCTTGTGATAAACAGGATAGTTTGTAATTACGTCATTATTCTATAATGTTAAGAAACTATTGTAATCGGAGTTGATTTTAATTTGTAAAAATCAATTATCTAATCAAAAAAAGAAAATTACTATTTAATATCTAACTTTATATTTGAATACAATTATATAATATGTTCACTCTTTAATTAATTGTAAGATATGAAATAATGTGACAAATTTTAGATTTCCATAAAATGTTAGGAATGTTAATAGTGTGAATATAATCTCACCTGTACGACTGAGGTTGGTGCTGACCATAGCCACGAGGCTGGGGGACTCCAGTGGGGGATATTCAAAGTACCCCACCCACAGTGCTGATGAAAAGGTCTTGACCATCGTGAGGAGATGAAGGCATTGCTTTAACCTGAAAAATGTAACGATTCTAGAGAGGTAAATATATTAATTGACAAATGAAAGGAATAAAACAACACCCTCATAGTTATACTCGAATAAAAAATGTATTGTTTTTAATTTTCATCATCTGATGCTACAATATTTAACAAAAAAATAAAAGCAAATACATATTTATTTTTAAATGAACACATATTCCAAAATAATATAGTACTATCTAATGTCAAATCAATGATTTATTAAACTATTAAAAATAGATTGACATGACCTATAGCCATGGTACTGCCATAAATTATTAGCATATATCCCAGGTAACAAAAAATTATCCCCGGGATATTCCGGAGAAATTCCCTGCGATTTTTCCTTCGATATCCCCAGCGATATCGAGGGGATGCCCTATTTTGAAGTTTTTGCGATATGGGGATATCCCCAAATGATATCTAGGGAATAATGATGGGATTTAAATATATTATCCCTGGAATATTCCCTCGATTTCAAGGAATACCGAAATTATTATTCCCTCGATAACAAGGGCATAAAATTGGGATAGTAAGGGGATATTCTCTCAATATCGAGGGGATCAAATGGGAATATTCCCTGAATATTCTCTGGATATCTAGAATAGAGGAATGATATAAAAATAAGAATACCAAAATTAATATTTCCTAGTATATGCTGCATTTGTATGTGTACGTTTGACTTTACATGAATTAGTTGAATGAAACATATTGTTATATATATATATTAAACGGAAAGAAATGGAGAAATAAATGAAGTGATGTTTCCGGGTCTCGAACCAGCACCTGGTTGACTTCTGCTTGTGATGCTAACCACTCGAACATCCTTGACACAGTAAAAGTAGGATTTTTAATGAACTTAATGCAATATGATAACACAAGTTTATCTTTAGGTTATCATCGATAAATATAGTTTCATATTTCATAGATTATTTCTTTTTTTCTTTTATAATCGTTTCTTTTATAATTTTTAGTGGATCAACTATTTTTCACTAATTCCTGGAACATTCCCTCGATATTGTTAAGGAATCAACTAATTTTTAGTCATTCCTGGAATATTCCCTCGATATTGATAGGGAATCAACTAATTTTCACTAATTCCTGGAATATTCCCTCGATATCGGAAAGGGATCAACTGGTTTTCATTAATTCCTGGAATATTCTCTTGATATCATTAGGGGATCAACTAATTTTCATTTATTCCTGGAATATTTCATCTATTTCGTTAGTGGGTGAAGTATTTTTCACTAATCCTTGGAATATTCCCTCGATATCTTTTGAGATCACCTAATTATCACTAATTCCTGGAATATTCCCTCGATATCGTTAGGGGTTCAACTAATTTCACTAATTCCTGGAATATTCCCTCGATATCGCTATAGGGGATCAACTAATTTTCAGTTATTCCTGGAATATTCCCTAGATATCGATAGGGATTAACTAATTTTCACTAATTCCTGGGATATTCCCTCGATATCGATCATCTAATTTTCACTAATTCCTGGAATATTCCCTCGATGTCGTTAGGGATCAACTAATATTCACTAATTCCTGGAACATTCCCTCGATTTCGTTAGGGGATTAACTGATTTTCACTAATTCTTGGAATATTCCCTCGATATCTCTAGGGGATCAACTACTTTTCACTAATCCCTAGAATATTCCCTCGATATCATTTTACCGGGAATATCTCAATGTTACCTGGGATTCCCTCCATGTTCTCATGATGTTCCCATTCACAGTTGATAAAATAGGAGAGTTAAAACAAATCTACGGTTACAAATTTTCACAAATGCACTGGCGGTTGAAATGTTGAAACGTTATCCATTATCGATGACAAGAGGATATTATTGATTGAAAAGATTCATACTCAATGGGATATTCAATTAACAACAGGTTATTTTAAACTCAACGTTGAAGGATTTTTGGTTTTTATTGTAAAAAAATAGAGAAAAAATGAAACCTTTGACGGTGAGTTTGAATAATCTCTTGATAAAAAAAGATATTATATTACAATAAGATAGACTACACTAGGAAATTCGGGTATCAAAATTGCATCGTAGTGCAACCTTTGTCTGACAGACAGTGGCTACTAGCCGTTGTTACGCAATCGCAGCATTTGGTATTCCTACTCAAAAAGCTGATCCGTATTTTAGTGCTTTCATCCTAGGGTCAAAGTTACAATTAGCCGGCTTATAACATTTACATCGGCTAGATATTTAATTAGTAAAAAGTATTTGTTGTATTCTGTACTTTCTAAGCTAGACTAGCAAATTCCATTATGATATTTTCTACATACCTACCTCTATTGTAAAGTCTTTGTAAATAATTGTTGATGCTTTATCCATATACCTAATTATATACCTACCACGGTATTTACACTAATGTTGCGGTTAAGAACAACTATAGTAAGCACTTTGAAACATAAGGTGGCAGCACCATGCATTTTTGAAACAAGAATTTCCGAACAATTACTACTACAATTTACTATAATTAAATTAGTGGTATTAAATATAATATCTTTATTCAGACTACATCACAACACAGAATAGTGAATGAAATGCGGTTTTTTTTCTCTTCTAGTATATTTATATTAATTTTTCTCGTAATTAATTCATACGTTTAGGAATAATTGATTGGATATTTATAATAGACACGGATTTGAAAAAAGACAAAATGTAGTAAAGGTTGTTAAGTTAATTAATTGAACTTAAATTCAACCTTATGTTTGATAAAATAGGATGATATTCTGCATTTCAATTATGAAGCACTTTCTTTACAATTGTTATCTATGAACCTCTCTCTATAGTCTGACTCTATAGCTTCGGACAGACAGAAGGACTGTTCTCTTATCATAGATTTAATACCATTTAATGGAAAATGTTAATAAATGACCTTATTATGAAATTTTTACTATTAAATATAACAGTTATTACCAGTGAAATTATTTTGGTATTAAAAATCCATTAATTTGTTTGTTTTAATAATGGTAAATATAATATTGTATATGGTACTTAACTATATATTATCTTCATCATGTGCAATTCATTTGTTACCAGAATTTAGCACATTACCGATGATTCATCTTTTGCCGGTAATTGAAAATTACCAGTAATTGAAATTTTATCGGTAATTGAAATATTACCAGTAATTGAAATATTACCAGTAATTGAAATATTACCAGTAATTGAAATTTTACCGGTAATTGAAATTTTACCGCTAATTGAAATTTTACCGGTAATATGAATTTTTTTCGCGATAGTTTCAAGTTAATACCAGTAATTGATATTTTAAATCAAGACACACTCACCTACAATTACAATCCCTAAAGTGATATTAGTTTCACATTATTCCATTCAAAACATAATATAGTTTTTTAAATGGCTAGTCGCAGCAACAACAATGTGATGCTTTCTCGTGTAATTTCGCTTAATCCGCACAATCTTGCGACTGTTTTCCAGCCCAGATACGAAAAACAAAGCAAATGTGCTTCCAGTAGCTTGTAAATTGCGGTTCTTTTGCCCAACAACAACAGCAAAGATTCTTACTGAGAAATATAAAAGCGAGCATCGAAAACATTAAATTTGTCACCACGAGAGGGTCCGGGATTTAGGGAAATTACCCCAGTTGCACCTGCGGATGGGGGAAACAATCTCACTAACTGGGAAGGGATGATTGCATCTCAGAAACTACACATACTGTCTCTCTTTCATATCAATAATTCGTAAATATGATATAAATATTGCTTGATATTAAATGCTATAAACTATCATCAATAGATTTGAAAAAATTATATTGATTCTCAGACAAATCTATAATTCAATTTGATTAAGTCGGTACAATTTTTTTTATTTCATGTTAAATTTATACAAAATTTCTATCTATCAAGCCATAGCGGATTAAAATAAACAACATGTTTTTAATGCCAGATATGCATATAACATGTTTATTAAATAACACAGCGTGTATAAAAAGACTCTCATGTTCCATTGTGATACCAGAGCATATAATAAACATGACACAATATCACAATGTAGAATGTTACAAAAGTTCATTTCAGAATACACTTATGATATTACCATCTTATTTTCTGCAGTAAGTTGTAAAGGTGTGCATTGTAATTCTAACTACTATCAGTGAAAAATATATGGAATTTACATTAATAACAATAAAATAAATTCACATATTTAATACATAACAATTTTTTTAGTATAACAATTTTATACACCATTTGATTAAAAGTTTTTCTTACATTTGCAAACATTTTCTCTTTATTGCTAGTACCTGAGAACTTAGAACTTCAGTGTTGATGCATGTGACACCCTCACAATTGGGGGATTTAGCCAGATAATGGGGAGAAAGTACCATCACCACAAGAAATACCTAACACTGTACTTTTCAAATGTTTTTTGTGTTTATTTATAAGATATACTACTTAACTGAAGGAACAGAGTTAGTTTTTGTTAAAGTTGTACATACCTACTTTGAGAATCTGCTAGAACTTTTTGAGTAAAGTGCCTACTGATTTATAGCAATATGGTAGTTTACGCAATACACTAAAATGATGCCACTAAAAAAACTATGAAATACCTACATTGAAACTGATGCTCTATTTCATTTTAATATTTTAAATTCTACTCTTATATATTTGCACTGTAATTAGATATTTCATCACACAAATATTTACACATTAACATTTGTGCCGTGTATTTCATCTCTAATTCTGTGGCACTTCAATCAAACTAAAATCATTAAAGTTCATCGTGTTCCCAAGGTAGATTTTCTACCTAGTCACCTAGTCACCACCCTAGTAATGACTCTACCGCCCACACACCCATTTCAGGGTCTCAACCTTTTGAAGTACTAATGGCATAAGATTATCACAGAGACTATTTCTTTCACCGTCGTATTTACTAGCTAAAAAAATAGTAGTTATCAATATATTCAATGTCATATTTTCCTAATGAATTGTTACACTCTAATTTATTAATGGCATCGATACTTCTCTGAAAAAAATTAAAGCACTGATGATAATAAATTGAAGACAATTTTTATTTTGGTTTTGGCTTTTCAGTTTTTTTTGAGTGTTAAATGTGTTAATTTTTCCAATACTACAGGCATACCCCGCCGTTATTATGTCTCAGACTTAAAACTATCGAATAAGTGTGAAACATGTCTCTCTTTTATTCTACCTGACATAGAAAATATTTTAGAGTATCTTTGGTAATTTTGGTTTGTTGTTTTCAGTTGAACTGTTTTTGCCATAACTTTTTCAAGTGGGATAGAATAAAAAAAATATAAGTTATTTATTATAGATTTTTTTTTAATTTACAGGAAAACAGGTTAACTGAAAACAACCAACCAAATTACCAAAGTTATACCTAAAATATTTTCTATACCAGGAGAAATAAAAGAGAGACATGTCCCACAGTTATTTGCCTGTTGTAAGTCTGAGACATTACGCCTTAAGAGCCTGTATTCAAAATGTTGTATGACTATCTCTTTTGTCCATATTAATAGAGTATATATGAATTAAAATTTTATTGATGGTTAACTAGATTGTAATAAGAAAGTTTATTTTAATTATTATTAATGGTAATTATTAATGCATATAACCATAACCAACTTATTTTGTAGATAATAATTATATTATAAATTAATTACCCACTATTTACAATAATTACTGCGTAGGTATGCAGGGAAAGGTAATTTGTTTCCGTGTGCTTTTTAACATAAGGATACAGACGGTATTTCCTATGTACCTGTTGAGTGTTGCTGCAAGGTACACATGTGGAAGAAATCCTTGTCATTATGCAATCGAGTTATTTAATATATAAGACTTTATTTTTACCATTAAAAATATTTTTGCTATATATTACATACAAAAATTATTTAAATATGTAAGTATTTTATCTGAATTAATTTTACATGTAATATGGTAATCACCACACAATGATAAATTTGGTACAGGTTTTCCCAGTGCAGCTTAGATTGGTGCATGCACCAGACAGAAGAGTGTGCACTCAATATACATTGTAATTTGATTCCTAGGTTGAATGTAAACACTTTATCCAATAAGGATATCATATTATTATATCGTGCTGACATTACTGGATAAGGATACCATTCAGGATATTCTACAAACATGGAAAAGAGACAATATTATTATACATTATCAAATGAGATGCAAGCAGATGGGTTACAGTAATTAGTTTGCAGCAATATAGAACGCCCTTATAGATAGGACAATAAATAGGACTTTATATAGGACTTTATATAAGACAATGTAAAGGACTTTATATAAGACAATGTATAGAACATGGAGATAAAACTCGAATAAATAGTGAGGTTTCAGTTTAAATAAAGGAATTCAAATATTATTTAACGCATAATTAATTTGATGGTAACTCTATTACATTATTTGTTTGTGTTTCATATTTCATATGAAATCTAAAGCTACAAAGCATCTGACTACCTACCTAAGTGCACGTAAGTTAATTAAGTTATACAAGTAATTACTGAAGGATACTTACTTATTTGGTATGCCGATTGAAATCTCTTCTACACAAATAAATCAAAACTGAAAATGTTAACCACTCAAAAAACTATTCTCACTATTTAAATCTTGTCTAGTATATCTGAAATCACCGATAAGAACGTCAATTTTCTTTGAAAATATTGAACAGCTTTAATTAATTGATATACCTTAGACTATTTTAGAAATAGATAGTGACAATAATTATTTCATGTTTCAACCTTTAAAGTACTAATGGCATAAGATTATCACAAAGACTTTTTATGTACGATTGAAATCACTCGCTAGAAATTCACTTTTTAATTTTAGTCATTTTTCAGTTCAGTGAATTTGCCTGTTCCTTGCCACTGTAGAACCAACACTGAACTGTATCAGTGTGTACAGTCTCTACACTGATGATGTAACAAGGTCCACAGTGTACTATGTGTCAAAGAATAACCTAATATTCCTAAATGTAATATATTATAAAATGTTACAAAAAATACACAATATCTTGTGTATTCATTGACTTTTAATATTACCTTAAATATTAATTGACTTATTATTATGGTATAATAATTAATTTGACTTTATATTTTATTAGCTGCATCGAACTATCAATACTATATGTTTTTATGCATTATACAACACATCACTGTAAGTACGTTTCTTCTGTATATACACTAATATAATGAGCGTACATCTATTTAATGAGGTTGTACTATTTAATTGTTGGTAGCAATGGACACGCATGAGTGACCCTGGCATGTACATATTTGGTCAAACTGGAATATATCTTCGATATAAAGTAACTTAAATAATTAGCCAACATTATTTGCCACATTTTTAGAAGTGGTATAGATTGAAAATAATGCGAATAATAATGGGAAATTTGTATTTACAACATTCCAACATTATTAATTTACTTTCAGAGTTTCGAAAATAGCAGTCCACTGTATATTATTTTTAGAATTAAAACAAAACTGTATTACAAATTAATAACGTAGTAACTTAATATGATACAGAGTATACAGTGCAATTAACCTTTTTATAAATGACTTAACTTTGTAAGTTCATTGCCCTTTAGTGGTTAAAGTAAAGCCTTAGGGCCTTATCTTTAGAGATCTTGACAGATACTTTCTCGACCGATAGTACTCTCTTTTCTCAATCACATGCATTCCTATATAATTACTGTACTATCGCAGACAATAGTGTCTTCTATTTGATAATATGCAACTACTTTATATACTTTATCACATTAATACTTTTCGATAATTAATATCTGTCATACAATTTCAGAGTTTGGAAATATGAAATGATCATTGTTTAGGTAATGGACTAGGTGCTAGACTAGGTGCTAGACTAGGTGAGAGACTAGGTGCTAGACTAGGTGATGGACTAAGTGATGGACGGGTGTAGGTCATAAGGCCCCCCCCCCCCGGTCAAGAACCCTCCCGGTCATGAGCCCCCCTAGGTCATAAGCCCCCCGGACAAGAGCCCCCCCGGTCATGAGCCCTCCCGGTCACGAGCCCTCTGTTTTTAAATCCTTATTTACCTATATAATTTAATCCTTATTGACACTTTTGTTGCTCATTACTGATTAGACAAAAAATATATGTATATCGGGGGGCGTGCCGCCCCCCCCCCCGAACCCCCCTGCTAGGTCATTAAACAATCATGAAGTGTGCAGTACAACAAACTAGCGGATACAACAAACTACATTAGCAACTCTCAGTTATTTTTATCTAATAAATAAGGATTAAAAAAAACAGGGAGGGGGCTCGTGACCGGGGGGGGGGGGATGCTTATGATCTAGGGGGGCTCATGACCGGGGGGCTCTTGACCGGGGAGGGCTCTTGACCGTACCCCGTGATGGACTAGGTGATAGACTAGGTGATGGACTAGGTGATGGACTAGGTGGTAGACTTGATAATATACTAGGTAATACACTAGGTGATGGACTAGGTGGTAGACTTGATGATATACTAGGTAATACACTAGGTGATAGACTCAGTGATGGCCTAGGTGATACACTAAGTGCTAGACTAGGTAATGGACTAGGTTATGATCTAGGTGATAGACTAGGTGATGGACTAGGGGATGGACTAGGTGGTAGACTTGATGATATACTAGATAATACACTAGGTGATGGCCTAGATGATACACTAAGTGCTAGACTAGGTGATGGACCAGGTGATAGATTAGGTGATGGACTAGGTGGTAGACTTGATAATATACTAGGTAATACACTAGGTGATAGACTAGGTGATGGACTAGGTGGTAGACTTGATGATATACTAGAAAATACACTAGGTGATAGACTAGGTGATGGGCTAGGTGATACTCTAAGTGCTAGACTAGGTAATGGACTAGGTTATGATCTAGGTGATAGACTAGGTGATGGACTAGGGGATGGACTAGGTGGTAGACTTGATGATATACTAGGTAATACACTAGGTGATGGCCTAGATGATACACTAAGTGCTAGACTAGGTGATGGACCAGGTGATAGATTAGGTGATGGACTAGGTGGTAGACTTGATAATATACTAGGTAATACACTAGGTGATAGACTAGGTGATGGACTAGGTGGTAGACTTGATGATATACTAGATAATACACTAGGTGAAAGACTAGGTGATGGCCTAGGTGATACACTAAGTGCTAGACTAGGTAATGGACTAGGTTATGATCTAGGTGATAGACTAGGTGATGGACTAGGGGATGGACTAGGTGGTAGACTTGATGATATACTAGGTAATACACTAGGTGATGGCCTAGATGATACACTAAGTGCTAGACTAGGTGATGGACCAGGTGATAGATTAGGTGATATAAAAGTGATACACATAGGTGATATACTAGGTGGTAGATTTGAATAGACTAGGTGATACACTAGGCTTAGACCAGGTAATACTTTAGGTGATACACTAGATGATATATACTAGGTGTATAATTAACTAAACAGTGACAGGAAGTTACGAAACATACAAAATTATGCTATAATTTATATGTATGTACAGAGAGGTTATTTACCATAATGCACCTATTCATTATAATAATTAACTGTTAGTAACTAACTAACTTTTTGTAGTCTATTCTCAATATGTGAAATAAATTATAACTTTGACACAGTAAGTTATTCAATTTTTGTTTTTAGTGTTAGATTCACTACTACTTAAAATTATTTCACCAAAACTGGACTAATTTTTATGTTGAGTTGCAGAATTCTTGACTTGTAATAATAATGATAATAACAATTATTATAATTGCATTGACATCTAAAGTTGGCAATTAAATAACTATATAAAAGTAAATGAAAATGAATTTAATCTATAATGATTTAATCCAGTAAATAGTTTTTTTTATAAATTTAGTAATATTCATTGAAAAGGAGTCCTATATTATTTATTAAATATAATTGAATGAATTGAAAAAATGTCCAATTATTTTTATTTAAATACGCTATTAATAATTGATTATATAATCTAATTATACAATTGAAATTGACTATTTATAATTAAATTCAAATAAATTACAATATGACACAATAGCATAAATTACTACATGGGAGGAGTAAATTATTTCTCCACAGCAGTCTGCAGAGTTTATTTTGTCACCTCCACCATGTGGGCGACAGTCCCACTAGCGACACTCATCCTCACCCCGCCCCCAGACCCTCTTGAGGGGGAACTCTTAATGCTCACCACTGGGGCCCTGAGGCCCCTCAGCACACCCACCGTCTGGAAAAAGGGGGGCACAATTATACGGAGTAGAAGCAAAATACATAAATATACAGGGTGACCCACAAAAAGTGTCCCCAACTTTGAATTAATATAAATATTGTATTTATAAATAAATAATGAATCTTAAGCAATGATGGTGATATAATGGATACAAGTAAAAATATATCATTTTTGTTTTGCTTGAACTCTAATTTCTATTTATTTTTAAATACAATATTTCTGTTAATTTAAAGTTGGGTACACTTTTTTGTGGGTCACCCTGTATAGTGACTATGAAATATAGGAAGGAATAGAGAACTAAAATAACAATAAAAACACATCTGCTGATTCTATAGACGAGTGCTAACATGCTTTGCTGTGTTCAAACATGTCTCAACGTGCTCAAACATATTTTGACGAGTTCAAACATGATATGGCGAGTTCTAACTCAATTTGCTGCGTTTAAACATGTTTCGACGTATAACTGCTCTAACAATGGCATTAGACATTTTAGGTTAGAATTATATGTAAGGTAAATAAGGAGGTACTAGACCTCTTGACTATCAACCATTGCGACCACCATATTGAATAATATACCTCTTCTAACATTGGAAAATAATTAAATAGTTAAAGTTTTATGTTTCAGGGTAGAGTGTTTACTCTACACTGTGACTAGTAGTGTACCTGGTTTTCGAAGGTGGTGCCCCTGAGGAGGTTGCCATCCAGTCCCCCATAGGCTGCCATGTCTCTGCCCAGCCAACAGGCGGCGTACACCTGTAATTACGGTACAGGGTGATCACACACGAAGGAGCAACAATATAATATTATTTGAAAAAACTAAAATGTCACACGCACATATAGATTTAAAGTAGAAAATAATATATGGTTAGTTAATTGAATCTAACATAATAAAATAAAATTGATATAAATAAATTTTGAATATGATTAATAACATAATTCTCATATTGCTTGTTTAGATCTGATGAAGGAATAATAATATTATTAGCTGATTAAATAATTAGAATATGTGTAAACTCCAATACATTTATTTCATATTAATATTATCGTAAAACTTATATTATTTTATATTAATAAATTATTAGTGAATAAACGTGTCGTCATTTGACATTATTTTTTTTGTAGAATTTAATATAATTAAACCTCAAATAAGTGAGTGAGTAATAACAGTACAAATTAAACTAAATTAAAGGTAAGTTTCAAAGACTTAAATGAGTTATTTCAAGTAGTTTCTCAAACAGAAGAGTAACTGACACTGGTATCTGCCGCGTCACTGTGGAGGGAGGAGAGAATCTTGGCGTTAGTGGAGTCCCAAATGGAGACTTTGGAGGAGACCCATCCACCCACCAGTAACTGCATCGGAAAAAAGAATATCAAATAATTAGAAAGTTAATTATTGAATTTACATGAAGTTAGTGCATTTAATCATTAATTTTATGCGTACATGTCTTTATAAATATACTCTTGCATTATTTCCATTTGGTAAGTTACGAATTATCGGTCAGCTTCACATCTTCGGTCATATAAGAAAAACTGTAAGATAATAAATATCTAACTTTTATTTGTATCCATGATACCTGCAGGTATCATGGATACCAATAAAATATTATTATTATTATATCGTTTTTCTTATATGATGTGAAGCTGACCGATAATTCGTTACTTTGAATTGCATTACCAATAACCTTCACAAATAATTACAGCATTATATTAATGTCTGCCAATAAATACTCTAAACACATTTAGCAAGGATAACGAAAACATCTATATTTGTTTTCGGATTTTTAGAATTTAAAAATCACATATATCTGTCACACTTGGTAAGGCTTCGAATTTATAATATGTTAGCCAAAATAATATCATAATATGAAATAAAATAATGTATAAAAATTGAGTCTGAGGCCTCGTGAGGCACAAGAAAATAGTCCATTTGTTCATAATGGGCCAAACTTCCCCATGTGTTAGTCGAGGAGTTTTACTTGTTTTACTTAAAATCAACTACATGGAAAGAAGAAAATCTGTTACTAAGAAGGAAAAACATTATGAATGTGAAAAGTGAATCTTCTTTAAGATGTCATGTCAATATATTGTAGACTATTCTGTCAAGACTATCTAATCTTACACAAGGGATCTCTATACTAAAATGTGAGCATAAAGTAGTAATCAAAGAATATACAATGATTATACACAATCTTATTGAAAGAGAGTCAAATTATAGTAATCCATGAATCTGCATATATTTACTTTGTGGAATATTTTGATGAAACTGTAGAGAACGAGAAGACCCACTATTTTCCTTTAGCTACTTTTATCAAAATAATATAGCACTAAATATCGAGATATTATTTTATAGCTCGAAGGAAGAAAATTGAATCTTTTGTATCTTTCCAATTGGACAAATTGGACTCTATTCGTCAGTTGAGCTCCCCTCGTCAAACTTTCGGAGGCATCTCTGAATATCCAAATAAAATATTTTATACACACCCATTCAAATCTTCAAACTTTCGCTAACTTCTTGCAAGACACAAATAAAGTTTGGCCTTCACTGACCAATTGACTACCTACCTAGTTGCAATGCGATACCATTGCCATCTTGTCAGATCTTATCATTTGGAACATGAAATTAGTTATTGAAACATAATCATTGTCTGTAGCTAGAATATTACCTATAAGATCAATTATCAGTGAATGAAATTTCAATAAACAAGAGTTGGTTAGATATAATGTCGGGTTACTTAGCTTGAAATGAACATTTAGAAAGAGGGTTGAATCTCACCCTGTCCGCTGTTGGGTGCAGACTAAGAGCATCTCCCCTAACATTGGCTCCCGCGGCTTTTCTGGTAACGTCAGCAGTACGTGAGTCCCACCACACTATGCCAGCACCTCCGCCAATTACCTCCACTCCTCTGCCTGTCACAGCCATGATACTGTCATAGCCACCTAGGTACTGGCCTGCCACTCTGTGTGAAGAATCACATCTTTCTTATAGGCCATACTATGGTGGAATTTAAAGAAAGCAACGTGGAGAGCTCGATCAATCCAATCAATTTTATTTTTGGCTTTATAGCTAAGCAATACTAAAAAGAATGATGATAATTGTTAATTGAAAAATTCTAATTTAATTCAAAATATGAGGAAATCACACAGTTACTTTGTACCTATTATTTCATTGATACACAATTCGTGTAAATATAAATGATCTGTTTTCACATCTAACACCTCATTCACAATTCTATAAAATTCTTCTTTATTATGTAAACAAAATATAAATATGAATGGTAGATGTTAATGTTTGTTCAAGTCACTCGTTTTCACGCTAATTCCCCTGCGTGAAGGCCAAGGAAGAGAGATAGTGTTAATAGGGTAGTACCTCGTGCGGAAAGTTGTCACAACCCTTAGGGTGTGCGGGTCTCGCAGTTCTATCCTGTCCCTGGTATAAGTTAGCAAAGTTGCGCCTTGTATCGCACTAACTTTCAAGTCAATTGCATCAGGGATATTCATATCCGTGAGGGGGGATTTGTTCGATCTTCCATATGACATCATTCTTCCATCTGAATCTGGAGGGAAGTTTATTGGATTTAGTGTGAGGGAAATTGATCATACCGAGTGACTATTGGAATGAATCTATAATAAATATGCATTATAGAATGTGGTGAAAACATCATTTTAGGACAGGATACATGAGTTATTTAAATGAAATGAACTTATATAAATATTTAATTACAAGTTCTTATGTTAAAATCCCAGACTACGAGGCAATAATGATTTAATTATATAATAGTTAATTAGATAATTGTCTAGGATGATTAATATATCACATCAAATTTGGTTCAGTATATATTTTATCGTATGCTTTTAACATTTTAAGAAATATTCGTCACTCTCTGTTTTCAATTTCAATTTAAAATTTATAAAAGAAAAACATTGCATATTCGCTCATAATTTCTGGTGTTTATGATTATCTGGTGTAAATAAAAGAGTATTTAATAAGTTTAAAATAATTCCTTCCTAGCTGATATTCAAAACAAACGGCGATCAATCTTTTTCTTTTGACTTGAAATTAACAAATTGCAGTGCATTGATTATAAAAATATTTAGAAGTATATGTAGAAAGAAAATTATACCATCAAATTCCGTACATCAAAATGATGAGAAACATTAGCTGTATCGATTGAAACAATAAAAAAAGATGGCGGGTAAGGGACCCGTAATTACGTTTCTAAAAGTCTATTGAATTAGAGTTTAAAAAAATTGTGTCACCACCATCGCTGACTCATTGAGTTATTTTCTTATTTTTTAATATTTTAAGGTCCCTCCATTCAATGTTTCTATTGTTTTAATCAACTGTTGTATTTGCAACTAAATTACTATACGTTTTTATAAACAATACACTGGAATCTATTTTATATTAAATATTCAGGTAAAAACAGAAATCATGAGAAAACAAAAATTACTTCAGGTAATTCTTGAAAGGCGAACAGTAACATTGGTTTATTAAATACTAATCAAAATAAACAGCATATGATCTTTTTCGTCGGTCTCAGAATAGTTTTGGTACTGAGTACACTGAGTATATAAAACTTTAAAAAAGCATATAAAAGTACATAAACTGAAATGTATTCCATTCTTAGACCTAAGCTCTACAAAATTATATATTATATTCATTCTTTCTAGAAAGGACCTTCATAGCTCTAACAATTTATATATAGATTTCCATGTGTATTGTTTAGTATAAAAAGATTAGTTGTTAATTTCATTTAATATATACTACTTTGAATTTACCCTTATAGAGTAATGGGGAGGTCACCTATAATAAATAGGACTAACATGTGACTAAGGGACTAACATGTGACTAAGAGACTAACATGTGACTAAGGGACTAACATGTGACTAAGGGACTAACATGTGACTAAGGTACTAATATGTGACTAAGGGACTAACATGTGACTAAGGTACTAACATGTGACTATAAGGTAGGTACTAACAGGTGACTATAAGGTAGGTACTAACATGTGACTATAAGGTAGGTACTAACATGTGACTATAAGGTAGGTAATAACATGTGACTATAAGGTAGGGACTAGCATGTGACTATAAGGTAGGGACTAACATGTGACTATAAGTGTATCAGCATTCAGTGGGTGCCAAATAACTGACGTGGCTGAGCCGAATGACATGGAAGGAGGTGGTGGAATTCTTTCGGTGGCTGAAGTTACGTTGCTGCTCCAAGGAAGTAGTACAACCTACCATCAAAAGAGAAAACTTGTACAACCTAAAATAATTATATGCTAATAACTCATCGATAATCACACAATATGTATGTTTGAAAAACATATATATTGAATGTTTGAAAAAATACCTATGTATGTTTGAAAAAAATACAAATTGATAATACAGTGAAACTCATGAGTTATGAAGTTTCGGTTCCTCAAAGCCACTTCATGTCTCTGGTGCACTAGATGGTTTTCTATGATTAAAATCTTAAAAAACTATGATCATTGAGGATAACTACGACAAAATTCTTGACCTATATCATTTTCTATATATAATTTAAACATATAACACTACTCCAAAACACAGGTGCATTTCATAATTCAGGTCCTTCGTTACTCGATTGCTTTATAACGCACAACTTCATAATTCAAATGAGACTCACGGATGCATCCCTCATGGCTGCAGCGATGGTAGATCCATCTGGCGATAAACTCTGTGCCAGAATGTTACATCCGCACTCGCTGGAGAGAATATTATGGCTATGTAATTAGAGATTGTTGTACCTTCATTATAATTATGTAAAAGCACTTCAAGAAAAGTTCTAAAAAATATAAGACGCAAGACTCCATTGAATAAAATAAGGAAATCTCACATATTATGATAAGCTACCACCTGGTTTATATATATACATAATGGTGGCATTTTGCACACTTTCATTGATAATCTTAATAATTCGCTATATGAGTCGATTTACTATTTAGAATATGCAAAAATTAACCTATGTAGCTGATCTCGATAATGATAAGAATTTTTTTACTTTTTATTTCATATTATTTTTAAAGAGTTTCGTATTTATGTTATAATATGTACCCATGTCCTGTATTGTGTGTTGATTTAGGTGGCCGAAAATTTCGGTCTGTGAAATTTCGGAAAAATGTAACTGATAAGTTTTTATTTAATTCCAAGACGGGATTTTCCGTTCAAATCACATGTAAAATAAATATCAAAACATATGTCAAAATTACTAAATCATTTTACAACGGTTAATGATGTTATCCGCTTTTAATAAATACTCTACACATTTTAGTATTCATAATTTAGCCTTTTTCTATCATTGTTTCTTAAATCATTATAAAAGGAAAGCGAAAGTTTCGTGACCGAATTTTCCTAGAACAGTTGATTTAGAGTTATTTTACTTGTAGTTCAAATCTCTTTTTACAAAGCAAAGATGGGTCCAATGTTAAGTCACTGTATTCGTATAAAAGTGTTATGAAATTAAAATTAATATCAATTTACTATTCAAGCATATTCGAGAATTTTCATTATTACCTGATATTCAACCAATACAATGTCAATTTACTGGTTACAAATAAACAATTTATGCGACAGAAATTTGAAAGTGAGAAATTTTGTCAGCTATGATTTATGATAATAATTTAATTGTTATTCTCACACAGAGTTCTTGATGGTGAACCTTCCCTCTACATTTGGAGTGGCAGAGGGTTTAACACCTTGCAGTCTGCAGAAGAGAGAGTCGAGGGAAGAGGTGCTGGAGGAGGCAGACCTGAAATAGTGACCATAATCTTTATAGGTATATGGCAAATATAATTCAATGTGAAAGATCGAATAAAACTTTTGGCAACTTTGTAGGTTCTACCTTTAGAGAATTCATTCCTAGTTTCCAATAAAAAACCATCAATTAATTATTTGTTTAGAAAATAAAAAAAATTCTAAATAAAAAAATTAATAAGGGGCAATAGATTAATATGGTATCCAAAACGAAATGGAAATCTTCAAGTCAACCTATAACCTGCGACTCGAACTTCGACATCAAATGATAGCATATGCCTCTTGAAAGAATGGTACAGCGGTCGAACAGCAAGGGGCCCTGTGTTGGGGGGGGGGGGGGGGGGTGTGTAGGAGTTGTAATAATTTATTTTCACTGCATTTTAGACTACAGCAATTCTGATATTGAATGTGCATCAGTCATACTATGTACAATATCTATATTCTACTAGTATGTTTAAAACGCAGAAGGGGTAAGTTGAATCTCCCTCGTAATAAATTGAGATCACAGGTAACTGAGGAAAGATTTAAAAAACTTTTAGTCAATTGAAAGCTAATGAATTTTATTTTCACATTTTTTTGCCTGGTATTCTAATAGTTGAACCATGAAAAAGTTACAAGCAAAGTTTAAGTTATATAACTGATTGAACTCGCCACGCTCTCTCCAATAATTCATACGTCGTCAAGTCTATATTAATTCTGATGCTTCTATTATAATGTATTTTCACAGACTAAACAGACAGAATGCGGTATAATATCTTTGCTAATGAGTTAAGTTCATTTCAGAGATGATGCTAAAGTTTAAACAAAAATTACTTTAAATTATATAATCAATAAAATAGTGTGCAGACGTTTCTTCGAAAGAAATTTCGTCGACAAGACGATACGTCGACTAGATGTTTCGTTGACGAATTTTCGTTAAGAGGATATCAACGTACTAAACATAAATGGCCGCTATGTAGTTTGTTGTATCCGCTAGTTTGTTGTTCTGCTCACTTCATGATTGGTTTAATGATCTGAAAGGGGGCCGGATTCACATATATTAGAGTGTGTTAATATTTCCTACACGAAGACGAAAAGTCTTTTCGACGAAATGTCCTGTCAACGAAATGTCTTTTCGACAAAACGTCTGTCAACCAATAATATGTATCGAAGCATTCATATGTAAACATCTTTTAACAATAGTCAAAAATTAGAATTCGCTGTAAGATCTTAGGAATTAGGCCATATATAGCAATAAATAATTTATTTAATTTTTTATACACCAAATCTTAATAATTAATCCTTTTTATTTTGAGCTGTATATAATGCATTTTTAACATTTGCATTATAGTTAACAAAAAGTGAAAATATTTTACCTGTGTCGTTTGAAAGAGGTGATGGCAGTGGTTGAAACACTTATCGACTTTTCAATTGCAGGAAAAACCTCCGCATTTGGGGTCGATAGATGCTGAACTTTGTCTAACCGTTCATCAACTTCAGTCATTTTCTCTGTTTCAGAAGACGCTGAGTTAATATGGATTGATAGTGAACCTATTTTCAGTGTAGAGGCTTTATTTAAAAATACGATTTTAAATTCATTAATTATATAAATTATTAGAGGAAGTATCTCGTACAGCTAGTAAGTTAGATGCAAATTCATTGCTTATCTTTTATTGGATATGTTAAGATGCAAATGATAGCAACAAATGCAAATGATAACTTTATATCTTTACTTAGGATGAATTTGGTAATAGGTTATAGAGAACATAGAGGTTCAGCATGTGCAAGACGCCTTCAGTTTCTATGGTAACCATAAACAAAACTATTGGATGAGTTCCGAGTTATCGCATGGTTCTACATTTTCGGACACGTAGGAAAAAATTGATAGAATTTTTACTATTTACTTATTTTCTATTAATTATTTCATTTTCGGGTCTGAAAATGTTGAACCATCCGAATCCGATATATCATAATTTACTCCTATAGTAGATAGCAATTCGATCTCTCTTATGATCGATTTGTGAATTTTTATTATTGAATATTCCATCTGATATCAATTAAAACTGAAACACAGGAAGAATTTAGTCTGTTAAAAAATAATTAAAAAGAGCTCTATATCTTAATAATAAAAATTACTGGCAAGAATTTCAATTAATTGGTTACCTTCATTAACCCCTTCCTCGGCAGAAACGAGTACCTATACACGTTTTCACAAAATGTTTTTTTTCAGTCGTCGACGAGTACCTACTATACTTGTCTAAAACTTTACCTTCAAACACCAGCTACATATACGTATGTACTCGTCAGTTTTAATATTTCTTATATCAACTTACAGTTTTCGATTGACTTTGTTCAGAATAAAATGACGGAAAAAGGAATTTGATTTATTATGCCAATTATAATTACTGCTAGATAAGTTGGTAACAATTGGGACCTTTTCTGTTTGCTGGGCGCACGGACAATAATCGAAATAAAATAAAAAATTATAATGGTATCATATACTTACTGACTTCTGATTTTTAATGACTTCTGCTCTCCCTATAAACAACGTATATACAGGGTGGCGGGCGTAAGTTTGGAAGCAAATGAAAGTGCATATTATAATCCAATGAAAAATATATTTATTAATTTACAGTTATGTATTATTACATAAGGGTTTTTATAATTCAAAAATCATAAATTTATTCAAAATGGCCCCCCCTTGTTTTTAATAACAGCTTCAAATCTCCTCCGAACTCCTCCTACTGCGGCACGCAACAGTTCTTGTGAAATTTCCTTCCAAGATCTCTGGAGCGGACGCTTTAAATCATCCACACTGCGATGGAATTTACCACAGGCCTTTGATTCAAGAATGGACCATACCGAAAAGTCCATAGGTTTAACATCTGGGGAGCAGGGAGGCCACATTTCTTTGGACCAAAACCGTGGAAGATGGTCATGGCACCAGTTTTGAGTGACATTTGCAGTATGTGAAGTTGCGCCGTCTTACTGAAATGTCCATAGAGTGTCATTACCGAAGTGATCCTTAGCTGACTCCAACATTGGCGTCAAAATATTCTCAGTATAATAACATTTAGCATTGATTTTGGCGCCTTGTTCCACAAAAATTAAAGGAGATCTCCAAGTTTCTGAAACAGCGGCCCAGACCATTACTGAAGCAGGTTTCATGGTTCTGTGGACAGTTTTTTGGTTGTATGGGATGTCTTTTGCACTTTAACCAATTATTCTGTCATTCCTCCGGTTGTGAGCCATTTCCACTGTGAAAATTTATTCTTCAGACCAAACAATTTCACCGGCCGTGCCAGACTTCAATTCTCTCAGAAGTGCTTTGCTTCTCTCCAATCTCTTTTTCTTTACAGCTTCTGACAGAGTCTGTCTCTTTTGGAGGGTGAAAGAGGACATCTTTAGGTCTTCTTTGACAACTCTTCTCATTGTTCTGGGACTCACATTAGCTGTTTTGGCTAACAATCGTATTGACCTTTTCGGGTTCCTCCTGATCTTCTCTCGGGCACATTTTATCAGTTGTTTGTTGCGTTGTGACTTGTGAGCGTGGTCTACCACCTCTTGGACGATCAGTCAAGTCTCCTCTCTCATTAAAACGCTTCACACACTTCCAAACAGTCGATCTCGCTATTGAGAGAGTCTTTGAAATGACGGAATCTGACTTTTCGGCACGGTGTAGAGCAATAATGGCTTCTCTTTTGTCTGACATTTTTGAATTGACTAAATTTTTGTAAAAAATAACACTGCCACGTCATAATGTAGTGTCTCTACTATAGTTCAAACCCTATCATCTACTTAGGAACTTTTTTTAAAGAATTATATTAATGTTTGAAAAATTGCTTCCAAACTAATTACGCCCCACCCTGTATTGATTCAATTTCTTTTCGATTGCCTGGAATATCGAATCGATGGATTGTTCCATCGAATCGACAGACCGTTGTTTGTACGGTTATGAGAACACTTCTCCTTGATAACTTTTTTTCTAAATAAGTTATTTGTTTTGAGAAAAATATTAAGGAAGACGATCGGTTGACTTGTTTTTGCTGACAAAGATATTTTAAAAATAGAAAAATAACCACAAAAATGGAAAGAAAAATGATTACAAACTGTTTTCGTAACCAGTATCACAAATACTATCTAGAACCAAAATAAAAAAAAATATTAGGAAAAAACTACCTATTTCGTTATTAATAATAAAGTTAATTATTACAATTATATGTTCTCATATACTTCCTATATTTAAATTTAAATGACAAATATGAATTTTATAACCCTTCAGGAATAGGTATATTGGATCGATTTAGATACATATGTTTAAAAAATAAAATGCGTTTGTAATGATTAATTAATCGTTATTAACTTATTTACATCGATCATTATTTTTCCAATAGTGTTTAAGTTTATATACTAAATCACTCTGTATATGGTGAGTAACGCACCATTCTGTAATTTCGTATCTAAAGTAGCTTTAACTTTTTGTCAACACCGTTGCTGCATTTCAGGAAGCTGTGCAATATTGCTGATTATTTTGAGTGTAACAAATAGTAAATAGTTACTGAACTGCTAAATATATATATTTTAATATGGCGTTAGATTGGGATAAAAATAGCGATACTATAAATGAAACGGTGAGTTTAGTTTTAGAACTGTTACCTAACTAAGTAGGTATAGTCACTGTTCAAGAAAAATCCATTCTGGAAATAAATATGAGTCATTTAACTCCTTTAATATTACCATAAGGCATAAGTACCTAGGCTCTGAATTTCGGATTCAAATTTCAGAAGTTCAACTAATAGGATGATCATGGTATGTATACGGTATACCTAGTGTTTGGTTACAAATTGCATTTATATAATTGGTTGCAATCCACTCAGAATAATGTGACTCTAAGTCAAGAGATTTTATATTTAGATAGAGTCATAGAGTTACTTCCAAGTCTCATGCCTCTGCAGTAGAATCAGAATTTCCCTCTGCTAAATTAATGGTAACATAGGAATTAATTCAAAATCTGTTTCAGCTAAATTAATGGTTACCTACGGCCCAGTCTGAAAAGGAAGCCTCTTCAGACCCAGGATTTTTTCCAGAAATTGGGATTTGGGCGCAGCAAATAACATGGGAACATAGGAATTAAATAGGACTTGGGCGCTGGATTAATCCAGAAATCCTGCTATACTTTTCAGACTGGCCTACGGCTACACATTGTCATGCAGATAAATTGTGGCCCTTTAATTTTTAATTGCGGCCCTCTCAAGAAAGTCTAAAATTATCTGAACCGAAATTACATTAAAATGTTGCATATCTATCAAAAGAAGTGCAGTGCATTCTAGAATTTATTAATATAAGTTTTTAACATGTGTTTTGATTTTATGATGTTACTGTTGTTAGTGTTGTAAGAGGCGGCAGTTAGTCAGTATGCCGCAATTTACCTGCTTGACTCTAGGAGATCTCCAATTTATATAATTCATAATAATTGTGTTAAAATTTGTCTCTTGAGACTTGAGTCTTAACCCAGACTGCAAGAACTGGTAAAGTGTTCTCCAAGAAATCCTCCATTTTGGCTTCTGTTCTCAGTAAAATACATGTAAATATAGGAGGAAATTAAGGATTGTTCGCACAGAAAATGTCAAAAATGTCCCATGTTTTGCAAAATGGGTCTTAACTCTTAGATGAAATATAATCATCCAAAAATGTTCCAACTTCCATATTCTGCAAGACTGCAGAGCCGCAGAGCCTCAGAGGTAGTCTCATGCATTGACCAGTCTGCAGAATGCGTCTCTTCTCCCGCAGAGACTTTTATTTGAGAGAGAGCTACTCTCTGACTCTCACTTCTCAGCAGCAGATTCAGAATCTCCCGCAGCTAAATTAATGGTAACATAGGAACCAAGTAATAAAACATGTCCAAACTCGCCATTTTAATAGCGAGTTTGTGACAGTTATTTTGAGCCCTTCAATTGCAAATGGTGAGTTTTATCTATTTTTCTCCTATGCTGCAATGTTATTTTGGAGAGAATTTATGAAAATTTGATCATTTTGGAGAGAATTTGTTGAATTTTGGAGAGAGCTGGAGAGACAAATGGTGAGTTTATGAGACATACTATTTTACTTGGCATAGGAATTAATTCAAAATCTCCCACAGCTAAATTAATGGTAACATAGGGATTAATTCAAGATCTCCTGCAGGCTCGCAGAGATCTCCAATTTCTAAAATTCAACCAAAAACTCCCGCAGAGAGTCTTGGAAAAATCAAAAATGTTCCATATTCTGCAGACTGGTCATGCAACAGTAACAGTATCTAAAAGCTGAGCGCCATGCCATGTTACAGAGTAGGGTCACGCAGGTAAATTGCGGCCCATTAATTTTCAATTGCGGCCCTCTCAAGAGAGTCTCTAAATCATTCTGAACCGAAATTACATTAAAATATTGCATAGCTATCAAAATAAGCATAGTGCATGCTACAATTTATTACTTTATGTTTTTAACGAGTGTTTTGAAGTTATGATGTTTCTGTTGTTAGAGGACGCATATGGCTAGTAGGCCACAATTTACCTGCTTGACCCTATGTCAGTTAAAGCCAATTAATTGTCTTAGATTTCAAAAGGTCAAAACTCAGATACCTATGTCTAGACTCTAATTGGCTCAAAATGTTGAATTAATTCCTATGATCCCATGTTAATTTTGGCTTGAAATCTTTAAAAATGAGTCAAATTGGCTTGGCTCAGATTTTTTGTGAAATTTTGGCTTACGGTTGTTTTCCAGCCTGAGCCTCTGAAACACGCCGCACCACTGTACATGCTATCAATGATTTCAACATAATTGTCTGTTATGTAGTTTGTTGTACTGCACACTTCATGATTGTTTACAATTTAATGACCTGGCAGCCAAGTAAAATTGTGTGTCTCATAAACTTGCCATTTGTCTCTCCAGCTCTCTCCAAAATGATCAAATTATCATTAATTCTCTCCAAAATAACATTGTAGCATAGGAGAAAAATAGAAAAAACTCGCCATTTGCAATTGAAGGGCTCAAAATAACTGTCACAAACTCGCCATTAAAATGGCGAGTTTGGACATGCTTTATTACTTGGCCTTGCAGGTCGGTAACCGTGGGTTCGGGTGATGACCTGGTAGTAGGGTAACCGTGGGTTCGGGTGGTGGCGCACCCCCCGATGCATCTAACTGATAAGTTAAATTTACAATAGTTACCCCATAAAATTATAATTATTACAGTTTACACAAATTATAATCTGAATATGCTTTACAGCTGACAATTGTGCTAGGAATGATCTTGTTGCAGAATCAATCACTGCTTAGTATGCTTACCTTATCTCTATTTTCATTGAATATGACCTTCCTAAAACTAAACTTTCATTGAATGCGAGGCTCTGAACAGTTATTTGATATTTTTTACTATATTCAGAGAGAAACAGGGTCCAAAAAGTGATTTTAGAGGTAAATTTATTTCACACTGGTGGTTTACTCCCAGTCTGCAGAATATGGGACATTTTTAACATTTTCTGTGCGAACAATCCTTAATTTCCCCTACATTTACATGTATTTTACTGAGAACAGAAGCCAAAATGGAGGATTTCTTGGAGAACACTTTACAGTTCCTGCAATCTGGATTTACTCCACTCTTAGCAATTTCTTAGACAAACTGATAAAAAAATTTAGACTTAATTCTGTCAATCTTGATATCCTTTTATTTTATTACTTTATTCTAGAATCTGCAGAATTCCATCAGAGTAATAAATTGATAATTCATATGAAAAGTAGTCTTTCTCAAAGTGGCTTCTGTTCACCTAATATTCTGTTTAAAGAAAATGGAATATTTTTGCCCAAGACTTAGAAAAGGAAATCTGAATTGCATTTTTAGATACTTTACCATCTCTGAGTGAGATCTTAAAGTAGCTGCTAATTTCTTTGATACCATTAATTTAGCTGAGAGAAATTAGGAAAAATTGATGATTTCCGATAGCAATACTGCAAGTCAGTCCTAATTTGAATCTTGCTGAGAATGCAGACTACTCAAATTATAAAAATATCATCATACAGAATTATTTAGTATCTTACAAAAAATATCACCAATTATGCACAGTTAGAAAAAATTTCTCTCCATATCCATGTTTCCAGTAGAAATCCATTTGGTAACAATATTGACACTCTTCTTGAGAGGCTTTTTATATTCTGAATTAAATTTATCTTGCTGGAAATGATATTTTTTACAATTAATATCTGATGGATGAATTTTAATTTTACTGGGAAATTAAATTACCTAAATTTTTTTTTTTCATTCAGATTTTTAAGTAAATTGGACAGCTTCTGGTAAAAAGTATTCACTTCCAATCAAGTGATATATTTAGACTTTCTTAACAAATTCAACTATTTCATGAAACTGGTCCCACATGTCCCTAAAAATGTGTGACATTCAAATACTGTAGTGAATTGATTTTCTTTTCCTTCAATTTACTATTATTAGTGTATTTACTATTACAATAACATGTAAGCACTTGTTTTGTAATCAATAAAGTGATTCATATTTTAATCACTTCATTGATAAGATAAATGCTTATCTCTATCTAGTTTATAACCACTCTCTTCTTTCTCTTCAGGACAATGCAATGGCAGACACAACAGAGAATGCAGCACAGAGTAATGGCTCTGGTGCCAGTGCCACTGAAGGCAGTGCTCTGGGTGAAAACATTGGCTCTAGTGGCCTCATGACGGACCTTGACAGACAAATAGAGCAGCTGAGGCGCTGTGAAGTCATTAAAGAGTCTGAGGTGAAGGCATTGTGTGCCAAGGCAAGGGAAATACTAGTGGAGGAGAGCAATGTACAGAGGGTGGATAGTCCTGTCACTGTGAGTAACTATTATTATTCTACATTTGTCATATTCAGAATTTTGAACTCTCATTTGGTGAAGGGTAGGAATTGCTGGTATATAGAATACTAATGCTTTATTGTATTATCACACTGCAGATACAAAATTGGAACATATATTTTTACATTTTAAAATTTTTAATTGAGTTAACAAATTTATTTTAGAGTTAATATTCAATTTGGTAATTGCTTGTTTGTATTGCAATTGATACATTCAACAAATGGCTTATTTTGAATTTCTTCTATTTTATAATTATTTAATGTTTCAGGTTTGTGGAGATATACACGGTCAATTTTATGATCTGAAAGAGCTGTTCAAAGTGGGCGGTGATGTCCCATATACCAATTATCTTTTTATGGGAGACTTTGTGGACAGAGGCTTTTACAGTGTTGAAACCTTCCTCTTACTCCTAGCTCTTAAGGTTGGTAAACTATAATGTATTTAAATATTAACATGATTGTGAAGATTTTCTTGAATATATTGAATGATATTTGTTATAATTATATTAATGTTTTTAATATTAATATGGTTAGTTCTTTCCTACTTACAGGTAAGGTATCCTGACCGCATCACTTTAATCCGTGGAAATCACGAATCCCGTCAAATCACTCAAGTATACGGTTTCTACGATGAGTGTTTACGAAAGTACGGCTCAAGCACAGTTTGGCGATATTGCACTGAAATATTCGACTATCTCAGTCTCAGTGCTATTATCGATGGAAAAGTGAGTACTTTTTTGATTTAGCTAGCCACTAGTGATTTGATTCATTCTCTGACAGCAAATCTGAATTCTTCCACACAAAATTTTTCAATTTTAATAGCTTCTTAACTATTACTCATTTTTGGACAACTCATTACTTCTATCTAATTTTGCTAACAGTATAATAAATTGAACCTCAGCCAATTAATTAATTATTTAATATATTATTATATCTTGAGTCTGACTATACATGCCTCTTCTTACCTCAATTCATTAACTAGTCAAATCCAGCTAGCGATGTGTTTTTCGAACCCTGATTAAAGTGGCATGTTCATTTCAAATCAAGAGTTAACTATTTAATGTTCATGCAGATATTCTGTGTTCACGGTGGCCTGTCTCCAAGCATCCAGACACTAGATCAAATTAGGACCATTGACCGTAAATTAGAAGTTCCCCACGATGGCCCCATGTGTGACTTGCTCTGGTCAGATCCTGAAGGTATGTATCTTCATAACTTTATTTTATTTTAGCAACAATGATATTTTTAAAACATTTTAGCTGCAATATTTACCTGGAATCTGTATTTACAATCTGAAGGTTTAATTTACTGCCAGCCTTCTTATTATTTTCCACATCTGTGAATTTTCTACGTTTTGACTGTTTTCTTTTAGTTACAGTCTGAAAGGGAATTATGGAGTTGGATTGTATATTTTTTTTCTCTCTTTGTAGCTATTATTCATTCTTCTGATGTTAGTACTCAGTATCTTTACATTTGGTTCTAAACTAAATACAAATGTAGATACCTCTACTAATTTATTTGTTTATTCATTAATAGAGACCCAAGGATGGGGAGTTTCTCCGCGAGGGGCAGGCTACCTCTTCGGATCAGACGTGGTGGCTCAGTTCAATGATGCCAATGGTTTGGATATGATATGCAGGGCACATCAACTCGTGATGGAGGGATACAAATGGCATTTCAATCAGAGTGTACTCACAGTTTGGTCTGCTCCTAATTACTGCTACAGGTAGACTAAACATTTCTCTCTATTTGACTTTCTGACTAAATATTGTTGGTTTAAGAACTTCAATGTTTTAAGGTTGCATTGCTCTCTAATATATTTTTCTGTCTGTGTAGGTAGTAAACTGTCACATTAGTATTCTGTCAAAAATGAGAATAGAACATGTTTTATAACGGTCGTCTCTTCAGTGTCTCTCAAAGCATTAATCGCTACACATAATTACTATAGCTCTATTGCAGTGCTTATATGAAGAATTTAATCTCAGGTGCGGAAACATTGCTGCAATCTTGGAGTTGGATGAGAATTTGAAGAGGGACTTCACTATTTTCGAAGCTGCTCCACAGGAGAGTAGAGGATTGCCTGCAAAGAAACCGAAAGCCGAGTACTTCCTCTAATCTGCAGTACATTCTTTAACTCTCGGTATGTAGCTACTCCTTTGGCTAATTTCTAACTAGCTTCTAAAAGAAATATATTGTAATATATATGCCATGAAAGTAATAAAACGTCTACTTATACTCTTCTCATCATAATTAGTTAGGTTTATAAAAGCATAGTGTTTTTATTTTAATATAATGTTTTATTACAGCTTGGAACCGTATCCGAAAACAGTGATGAAGCCCTCTACAAATTCTTGAATTTTTTTATTTTACGATGTTGCTTGCTCTTTGTCTGAAAATTTACTCTTCATTTTTAGAAATATTAGTTGTGTGTATTTGAATGAAAATCCTAAATATTGTTATGATTTTGCCCAATGCATATCTGCATTATTATTTTTCAACCCTTTTTATTTATAACGTTGTCTAAAATTGTATTCTATTTTCTTACTGGTCATTCTCTTTAGTTTCTGTTTAATTCTAATTCATTTTTTGTTTTCATCAATGGAGCTTTAGTTAATGAATACTTTTAGTTGCATTTATTCGAACTTGTACAAAGTGCTATTCAATTAACACATTGGTTAATAAATCTCATTTCAAATAATATAGCTGTATGTACTAGAAAAGTCGTAGTTGTGAAGTGTTCTTCAAAACCATTTGTAGATAAAGTGCCCTATACTCTTACTTTTACGACTGATATTCAGACTTATTTTTATTCTGCTTATATTCATTTCTAAAAAATATTTGTATATGTTCTATTTTTTAATGGAAATTCTGTATCTTGATTCAATGACATTCAAATAAAATATTTTAGTTACTAATGTTCTATTTTTTCCCTACTGCGGCTCTATACTGAAGTTGTCTGTGGTGAATGGAAGAAAAGGGGGTCCCTTGTGCCCCAAACTGTTGTAATTTGATTTTATCATTATGGATTAGATTTTTTTTACCATGTTTATCATTTTAATTTGTATTTTGTAACGCTACTTGCAGTTTCAGAGGATAACTCTAGGGTTCTACGAGGTCTAATATTTTTGTGTTGGATAACTCCTCATTTTCCTCTTCCATCTGTGAATGTAGTCACCAATGCTTGTCCGTTTTTGTCACATTCCTTAGTTTCTGTATTCACTGCGTAGCTTTACTGCATCCATGAGCAAGCAGTTTCACTGAATAGTGTAGATAATTTTTTTTATTGAACCACTTTCTTTTCTGACTGTTTCAAGTCTTGTAATACAACTTAAAAAACAGTTTATTAGAATCGACAGATCAATGTATTTAAATCAAATTATTTTTCTTATCTAATTTGAATAACTAGTCGAAATAAGAAAGTTTTCATTGACATCCAAAATTCCTGATGCCTTAATGTCGTTATTAGAAATCCATATTTGTATAGTGTATCAATGGAAAATAAATAAAGATAATTGAAAACAAGACTTAACTACCCAACCATGAAAACTACTGCATTTATACAGGTAAATCCCTTACAGCGGGGAATCTTTGAAAGGACAAAAGTTGTCCGTTCTACCGGATTACAGATCGCTACAACGACCTCTTTAAATTATATGGTTACCATGTTTTTAACCAAACATCTAGTCTTATATTTATTATATTCAGAGGTATTACAATTTACAAAATTACAATCAACACTTTAATGTATTGTTTTCGTATTATAAGTATTTTTATCTAGACTAGTTACCCTTTCCCTATAAATTTTCTTTGATTAGAAAAGGTCCATAGAAAATAGAAATAGGTGTAACTATTCTATATTATAGAATAATTTCAGTTATACCTACCTTATTATTTTGTACATTTATGTAAATATTATATTTTCATTTAATAATAATCTGAGATTGTTTACCTTCAGTAACGTTTCTTTGAAATGCTGTTAAAGAAAACTTGTAAAATTTACATCTCCAACAGTAGTAAAAGCTGTGTCCATAGTGCCTATTGATCGGCTCAGAGGACACTTTTCCGATACATGTACAGTCCGTTATAAGGGATTTACCTGTATACCTTATAGACTCCAAGAGTCATGCTGATGAATAAAATAATTCCTCAAATCTCTCACTGTAAGTAAAAGATGTACCTGTCGGTAAAATTGATGCATCAATTCCTACAACGAATACAGTTGTATTGATTTCTACTGCAGAGGAATACAAATGTGATTTTTAAGTTCTGATGATCAATGTAAATATTAAAGAAAATGAAGTTTGACCAAAAACTAGAATTAACTTGATATGACACATATAAGGTTTGATGCCGGATAACAACTCTAATATGAAAAAAAAACATCGGTAGAGGTAGAAAATGACAATTATGAAGCAATGAGTAAAACAAGAAAGTTATACATAATATACCTGATGATGAATATATATATATATATATATTTTCACAAAAAACAAGTCTTGTTTTAACTAACCACATATTTGTCGTAAATTATAGCTAGAAATAATCGCTTGCAAGCAGTCGTGAATTTAGCTGTCTATGATAAGAATGTTATATGGCATATGAACGGTGTACAAGAAGAAAAATGCCTTTTCATTACAAGGTAATATTCAAGTCATGAGATACAATAGCTATATGCGAGATACCTATAGGTAACTGATGCCTGACATCAGTGATATGCATAAACAATTTGTATGTAGTATAGCAATATCATTAAATTTATATCGATTAATATTGCGATGCGCCTGCATTATAGTTATCATTAGGAAAATGAATTCAATAGAAGATATTTTAGGCAATGTATGCATTTCAAATATCAGTCATACTTCAAATTGTTTAAAGGTTCTCTCCAGGCTCCGGGGAAAAAAATGAGTTTATTACATAATATTATAGAACTAAGATCTACGATCATTATTCTGCAAACAGCATACAATTTGGTTCAGTATATATTTTATTATTTTATTTTAAAGTTGTTTAATTCTCTGTGTGCAACAATTGAGCGAATCACTAACCTGATGCTGAGAAAGAAGATTGTACACTCTTTGTTTTAAGATATTAATTGTTTCTAAAAGTATATAAACGTTTCTATAATAAGTTTATCCAAATTTAAACCTTTAAACGAATAATAAATAGATTTATTAAACCAAATACCTAGTTGACAATCAAAACAAATGGTGTACATTCTTCTTCTTCAGACTGAAATTTAGAAAGTCGAAAGTAGAATAGGTTTTGTAGAGTTTGGATTATAAAAATCTTTGAAAGCATATAAAATTAAAAACATGCTATTACATTTTATGGGGCCTGCAGTAAGATGATGAGAAACATTAGCCTCATTGATTTAAGCAATATTTTTTTTGCTTTTTAAGCTATCATCATTCATATTACGTTTCAATCAACTTATCTGAACAGAATGGAAGCGGAATGCGCATCTTGTTATTGTTGTGATTTTACTACTACTACAGCTTGTAGAATAAACATAGGGTGCCATTTGTGTTTTTTTTGTACATGACGTCATCAAGGCAACACACTTTAATACAAATAAAGAGGCTTTAAGGTTTTATTAATTGAGCCTATCTTCACAGTATTCTTATACTAACAATAACTAATTAGTTTTCTAAATTTCCTCTCCCTTAAATTCGTTTAAATGTGAATTTTAAGTATTGCTATGATGACATCATCTAGACAAAACACATTGATTGTCATTACCAAGACTACTTCTTAACTGCAACCAGTGTCTGAATTTGAGGGGAGTGCCTGTGTCATAACATCCAGAGATAAAACTGTCTCGAAAAGTGTTATAAAGTTCGAACTGCAGCTGTGAGAATATATAAAATTGATTAACGATTTCAAATTTAATCATTTCGTTTATAGGAAAACAAAAATTTGTGTTGATTTGATTTAATTACATTTGCGTAAACAAACTATTTGACGATTGTCGTCTGCAACAACCTGCTCCGTGCTCGCTGTACTAGCAGTTTCAATATTATTCTTTTCAGTTTTATTATAAATATTCATATTTGGCATACCGTTAGGACCATGGGAAATATCTACACAGTTGGACCTAATGAAGCTCTAGTTGTTTCAGGTAATTTTTATATTATTTTTTTGCTGTTATATCTTAGACCTACACTAAAACGGCTGTTGAGATCTTAATCAAAGTCTAACAAAATGTACCCTAAGTTGGTTACTACCTAAATAAATAATAAATATTGCAGTTGAGCCCCAGACTGCAGGAACGGGTAAACTGTTCTCCAAGAAATCCTCTATCTTGGTTTCTGTTCTCAGTAAAATACATGAAAATATAGAAGGAAATTAAGGATTGTCTGCACTGAAAATGTTAAAAATGTCCCATATTCTTATTCTGCAGACTGGGTCATTGTTCACTGACTGTGACTGACAGAAAATTTGAAAGAAGAACCTGCCAACTGGTAGCTAAAATGTTCTCAAAAAATGAAAATATAGGTATATTGTTCCTCATGTTTTCATCAAAATTATAAAATATAGGTAAGAAGAAATTAAAGATTATTGAGAAAATATTGCTTAACCTATTGTGGCTTGTGCAGATCCAGGTAATGAAGCATGTCCAAACTCGCCATTTTAATAGCGAGTTTGTGACAGTTATTTTCCAGTCTGCAGAATATGTGAGATATTTGGGATATTCTCTCCGAACAATTTTGAATTAATTCCTATATTTACTTTAAATTTGCTACGAACACTTCTGAATTAATCCCTATATTTACATTGATTTTGCCAGTCTGCAGAATATGTGAGATATTTGGGATATTCTCTCCGAACAATTTTGAATTAATTCCTATATTTACATTAATTTTGCTACAAACACTTATGAATTAATCCCTATATTTACATTAATTTTGCTACGAACAAAATAAGAGATCTCTACGAACACTTTACCAGTTTCTGCAGACTGGTGATTTTGCTACGAACAGAGTAAGAGATCTCTACGAACACTTTACCAGTTTCTGCAGACTGGGTTATTTTGAAATTTGAGCCCTATGGATAATGGGCCTATGTTACCGTTAATTTAGATGCGAGAGATTTTGAATTATTTCCTATGTTACCATTAATTTAGCTGCGGTAGATTCTGAATCTGCTACTGAGAGTCAGAGAGTTACTGTCTCTCAAATTAAAATCTCTGCGGGAGAAGAGACACATTCTGCAAACTGGCATTTTAATGGCGAGTTTGTGACAGTAATTTTGAGCCCCTCAATTGCAAATGGCAAGAAATATCTAATTTTCTCCTATGCTACAATGTTATTTTGGAGAGAATTTATGATACTTTGATCATTTTGGAGAGAAATTTGGTAAATTTTGGAGAGACAAATGGAGAGTTAATGAGACATACTTTTTTACTTGGTTGAGAATTATCTAATTTTCTCCTATGCTGCTGCTACAATGTTATTTTACTTATTTTGGAGAGAATTTTAGATAATTTGATCATTTTGGAGAGAAATTTGGTATATTTTTTGGAGAGAGCTGGAGAGACCAATGGAGAGTTTATTAGTCATACTATTTTACTTGGGTGCAGATAGCCACAATCTGCATGATGAAAGTCAAGAAACTTCTTTCCTAGAAACTCCTAAGTCCTAACCTAACCTATTATAATTATTTTAAAAGCTGCCCTAAAAACCCTAGATTGCACTGTAGGGTGGACCGTGGCTCAAAAACCAAAAATTTTCAAATCACATGGTCATTAGTGCAGAAAAGTTGCGAAATGATGAGAAAATACTCTGTGCTAAATTTTAGTTCAATCAATTAACATCTTGAAGTTCTGCATGACACATTAAGTTTAAAATAGATCTAATTTTGCAATTTTAGTTCTTTTAGGGCAAAGTAACCAACTTATTTTAGGATTCATTGTATTTATAAGTCTATTAGGCTATAATATTTGAGATTTGATTAAAATTCATAAATATTTAGAGGTTCCTCATAAGTGTAAGAAATAATTTTTCATTCGAATGTCACAAATTTTTGTAAAAAAATGTCACTACTATATATATCAACATGAAGAAGAAGTGAAGCATATTTATGATATTAAATAAATAATAGATATCAAATACACATAAAATAATCTCATTTATTCCAGCAATATCATTTAATTCAAACAATTTTAAAATAAAATAACAAACAAAATTATTGCTTAGAGAGAACACAAAGTCATTCCCTCTATTATTTGTGTTGTAATGTTCTTCAAAATTGTTTCCTTTATTTATAATTATATATAATATATATTGTATATACATATATATTATGAATTAAATGATATTGCTGATGTTAATCATGGAGTATATGAGACTATTTTATATGTATTTGATATCTATTACTTATTTATTATCATAAATATGCTTCACTTCTTCTTTCAAATCTTCATGTTGATATATATAGAAGTGATATTTTTTTCAAAAATTTGTGAAATTTGAATGAAAAATTATGTTCTACACCTATGTGGAACCTTTAAATATTTATCAATTTTGTCAAATCTCGAATATGATAGCCTAATAGACTTATAAATACAATGAAACCTAAGGAAAGTTGGTTATTTGCCCTAAGTGCTCTAAAATTGAAAAATTATAACAAAATTAGATATATTTATACAATTTATCTTCATGTGTCATGCGGAACCTCAAGATGTTAATTCATTGATCTAAGATTTTGCACATACTATTTTCTCATCACTTCACAACTTTTCCTCACTAAGGACAATGTGATTTCAAATATTTTGGTTTTTTGGTCTCGTTATGAGCCACCCTATTGCACAGCGTCAGTGTTCAATAGATATTTCAGATTGTTCAAATGCGCATGGCATTACTATAGTAATTCGTATTAAGAAATTTAAGAGAAAATGACTAAAAGACCTACTGACTTTTGATGAATATATATTTATAATGAATGAAAAATATTCTACAGAGAGAAATTCATATTCCAAAGTATGGCACTAAAAACACCTGTTGCCAGAGTGTTGAAACTGGTGAAGTGTTCTCTATGATATCCTTTATTTTGCAATCTGTTATCACCTTTAAGATATTTAAAAAAAAAAGAGAAATTTTGCTTCCAAATGAAGTTTTTCCATTTGAAAACCTCTTTAGGGTAATAAGCCAATTGCTGGATGCTTATTTTTCTTTACTTGCTGGTTTAAAATTTCGAATGAACATTAATAAACTGAATTTCAAGATATTCATCTGAGTTCCATTCTGAATTTAGAAAAGGAACATCTAGAATAATAATATAATATAGCTATTCTCCACATGCTATTCTTCTGAGAATCTGAATATGGGCAATGTTTTAAGACTGTAACATCTTCATTGAAGAAATATATTAATTACAAATTCTTCTACACATAGCTAATAGCTACATGCTACATTATACATTATATTATTGAGATTCTGAAATATTTTATTATTTTTATATTACTAATTTACTAATATCAGTAAAATCAATGTACCTTGTTGTGATGAAATGCTATGAATTTCATTTGATGAGAAATGTACCTACTTGATAATAGATATAAATAATGAATAGTTGAAAATAAGTAGCTATGTGTGGAAATATACTATTGGTAGCTGGGTATGTTTAGCAAGATGTTGATAGATGATGGAATGGAGTAATTTCTCATTTTATTGTACTACTGTGATATAAAGCCTCTGTGAATGTAGTTTTCTTACATCTTCAGGTGTTCTATTGTCCATATGATCTAATTTTATATGTCTTTTTCCAGAGTTATTCTACTCTATCAGAGTTATTCTACTCTATCAGAGTTATTCTACTCTATCAGAGTTATTCTACTCTATCAGAGTTATTCTACTCTATCAGAGTTATTCTACTCTATCAGAGTTATTCTACTCTATCAGAGTTATTCTACTCTATCAGAGTTATTCTACTCTATCAGAGTTATTCTACTCTATCAGAGTTATTCTACTCTATCAGAGTTATTCTACTCTATCAGAGTTATTCTACTCTATCAGAGTTATTCTACTCTATCAGAGTTATTCTACTCTATCAGAGTTATTCTACTCTATCAGAGTTATTCTACTCTATCAGAGTTATTCTACTCTATCAGAGTTATTCTACTCTATCAGAGTTATTCTACTCTATCAGAGTTATTTTACTCTATCAGAGTTATTTTACTCTATCAGAGTTATTCTACTCTATCAGAGTTATTCTACTCTATCAGAGTTATTCTACTCTATCAGAGTTATTCTACTCTATCAGAGTTATTCTACTCTATCAGAGTTATTCTACTCTATCAGAGTTATTCTACTCTATCAGAGTTATTCTACTCTATCAGAGTTATTCTACTCTATCAGAGTTATTCTACTCTATCAGAGTTATTCTACTCTATCAGAGTTATTCTACTCTATCAGAGTTATTCTACTCTATCAGAGTTATTCTACTCTATCAGAGTTATTTTACTCTATCAGAGTTATTTTACTCTATCAGAGTTATTCTACTCTATCAGAGTTATTCTACTCTATCAGAGTTATTCTACTCTATCAGAGTTATTCTACTCTATCAGAGTTATTCTACTCTATCAGAGTTATTCTACTCTATCAGAGTTATTCTACTCTATCAGAGTTATTCTACTCTATCAGAGTTATTCTACTCTATCAGAGTTATTCTACTCTATCAGAGTTATTCTACTCTATCAGAGTTATTCTACTCTATCAGAGTTATTCTACTCTATCAGAGTTATTGTACTCTATCAGAGTTATTGTACTCTATCAGAGTTATTGTACTCTATCAGAGTTATTGTACTCTATCAGAGTTATTGTACTCTATCAGAGTTATTGTACTCTATCAGAGTTATTGTACTCTATCAGAGTTATTGTACTCTATCAGAGTTATTGTACTCTATCAGAGTTATTGTACTCTATCAGAGTTATTGTACTCTATCAGAGTTATTGTACTCTATCAGAGTTATTGTACTCTATCAGAGTTATTGTACTCTATCAGAGTTATTGTACTCTATCAGAGTTATTGTACTCTATCAGAGTTATTGTACTCTATCAGAGTTATTGTACTCTATCAGAGTTATTGTACTCTATCAGAGTTATTGTACTCTATCAGAGTTATTGTACTCTATCAGAGTTATTGTACTCTATCAGAGTTATTGTACTCTATCAGAGTTATTGTACTCTATCAGAGTTATTGTACTCTATCAGAGTTATTGTACTCTATCAGAGTTATTCTTCTCTATCAGAGTTATTCTTCTCTATCAGAGTTATTGTACTCTATCAGAGTTATTCTACTCTATCAGAGTTATTCTACTCTATCAGAGTTATTCTACTCTATCAGAGTTATTCTACTCTATCAGAGTTATTCTACTCTATCAGAGTTATTGTACTCTATCAGAGTTATTGTACTCTATCAGAGTTATTGTACTCTATCAGAGTTATTGTACTCTATCAGAGTTATTGTACTCTATCAGAGTTATTCTACTCTATCAGAGTTATTCTACTCTATCAGAGTTATTGTACTCTATCAGAGTTATTGTACTCTATCAGAGTTATTGTACTCTATCAGAGTTATTGTACTCTATCAGAGTTATTGTACTCTATCAGAGTTATTGTACTCTATCAGAGTTATTGTACTCTATCAGAGTTATTGTACTCTATCAGAGTTATTGTACTCTATCAGAGTTATTGTACTCTATCAGAGTTATTGTACTCTATCAGAGTTATTGTACTCTATCAGAGTTATTGTACTCTATCAGAGTTATTGTACTCTATCAGAGTTATTGTACTCTATCAGAGTTATTGTACTCTATCAGAGTTATTGTACTCTATCAGAGTTATTGTACTCTATCAGAGTTATTGTACTCTATCAGAGTTATTGTACTCTATCAGAGTTATTGTACTCTATCAGAGTTATTGTACTCTATCAGAGTTATTGTACTCTATCAGAGTTATTGTACTCTATCAGAGTTATTGTACTCTATCAGAGTTATTGTACTCTATCAGAGTTATTGTACTCTATCAGAGTTATTGTACTCTATCAGAGTTATTCTACTCTATCAGAGTTATTCTACTCTATCAGAGTTATTCTACTCTATCAGAGTTATTCTACTCTATCTGAGTTATTCTTCTCTATCTGAGTTATTCTTCTCTATCTGAGTTATTCTTCTCTATCTGAGTTATTCTTCTCTATCTGAGTTATTCTTCTCTATCTGAGTTATTCTTCTCTATCTGAGTTATTCTTCTCTATCTGAGTTATTCTTCTCTATCTGAGTTATTCTTCTCTATCTGAGTTATTCTACTCTATCTGAGTTATTCTACTCTATCAGAGTTATTCTACTCTATCAGAGTTATTCTACTCTATCTGAGTTATTCTACTCTATCTGAGTTATTCTACTCTATCTGAGTTATTCTACTCTATCTGAGTTATTCTACTCTATCTGAGTTATTCTACTCTATCTGAGTTATTCTTCTCTATCTGAGTTATTCTTCTCTATCTGAGTTATTCTTCTCTATCTGAGTTATTCTTCTCTATCTGAGTTATTCTTCTCTATCTGAGTTATTCTTCTCTATCTGAGTTATTCTTCTCTATCTGAGTTATTCTACTCTATCTGAGTTATTCTACTCTATCAGAGTTATTCTACTCTATCAGAGTTATTCTACTCTATCTGAGTTATTCTACTCTATCTGAGTTATTCTACTCTATCTGAGTTATTCTACTCTATCTGAGTTATTCTACTCTATCTGAGTTATTCTACTCTATCTGAGTTATTCTACTCTATCTGAGTTATTCTACTCTATCTGAGTTATTCTACTCTATCTGAGTTATTCTACTCTATCTGAGTTATTCTTCTCTATCTGAGTTATTCTTCTCTATCTGAGTTATTCTTCTCTATCTGAGTTATTCTTCTCTATCTGAGTTATTCTACTCTATCTGAGTTATTCTACTCTATCTGAGTTATTCTACTCTATCTGAGTTATTCTACTCTATCTGAGTTATTCTACTCTATCTGAGTTATTCTTCTCTATCTGAGTTATTCTTCTCTATCTGAGTTATTCTTCTCTATCTGAGTTATTCTACTCTATCTGAGTTATTCTACTCTATCTGAGTTATTCTACTCTATCTGAGTTATTCTACTCTATCTGAGTTATTCTACTCTATCAGAGTTATTCTACTCTATCAGAGTTATTCTACTCTATCAGAGTTATTCTACTCTATCAGAGTTATTCTACTCTATCAGAGTTATTCTACTCTATCAGAGTTATTCTACTCTATCAGAGTTATTCTACTCTATCAGAGTTATTGTACTCTATCAGAGTTATTGTACTCTATCAGAGTTATTGTACTCTATCAGAGTTATTGTACTCTATCAGAGTTATTGTACTCTATCAGAGTTATTGTACTCTATCAGAGTTATTGTACTCTATCAGAGTTATTGTACTCTATCAGAGTTATTGTACTCTATCAGAGTTATTGTACTCTATCAGAGTTATTGTACTCTATCAGAGTTATTGTACTCTATCAGAGTTATTGTACTCTATCAGAGTTATTGTACTCTATCAGAGTTATTGTACTCTATCAGAGTTATTCTACTCTATCAGAGTTATTCTACTCTATCAGAGTTATTCTACTCTATCAGAGTTATTGTACTCTATCAGAGTTATTGTACTCTATCAGAGTTATTGTACTCTATCAGAGTTATTGTACTCTATCAGAGTTATTGTACTCTATCAGAGTTATTGTACTCTATCAGAGTTATTGTACTCTAGCAGAGTTATTGTACTCTATCAGAGTTATTGTACTCTATCAGAGTTATTGTACTCTATCAGAGTTATTGTACTCTATCAGAGTTATTGTACTCTATCAGAGTTATTGTACTCTATCAGAGTTATTTTACATTGTATTGCAGTTGCACTATCCTATCAAAAGAATATATAATGAATTATTATAAAAGAAATGTTATTTTATTTGACCAAAATATACCTTTGGCTGTAGATTTGGACCAGTAGGTCTAATGTTAAACCCTGAACAACTATGTTTTTGGATCAGAATGATTGGAGATATATTGGAATATAGAGATAGTATTGTCTTAGTAAAATATAGAGATAGTATTGTCTTAGTATAAATATAGAGATAGTTTTGTCTTAGTATAAATATAGAGATAGTATTGTCTTAGTAAAATATAGAGATAGTATTGTCTTAGTAAAATATAGAGATAGTATTGTCTTAGTATAAATATAGAGATAGTATTGTCTTAGTATAAATATAGAGATAGTATTGTCTTAGTATAAATATAGAGATAGTATTGTCTTAGTATAAATATAGAGATAGTCTTGTCTTAGTATAAATATAGAGATAGTATTGTCTTAGTATAAATATAGAGATAGTTTTGTCTTAGTATAAATATAGAGATAGTATTGTCTTAGTATAAATATAGAGATAGTATTGTCTTAGTATAAATATAGAGATAGTATTGTCTTAGTATAAATATAGAGATAGTATTGTCTTAGTATAAATATAGAGATAGTCTTGTCTTAGTATAAATATAGAGATAGTATTGTCTTAGTAAAATATAAAGATAGTATTGTCTTCGTATAAATATAGAGATAGTATTGTCTTAGTATAAATATAGAGATAGTATTGTCTTAGTATAAATATAGAAATAGTTCTCTCTTGGTAGCCATACCGAGATGGTTCTCTCTTGGTAGCCATATCGAGATGGTTCTCTCTTGGTAGCCATATCGAGATATAGTTCTCTCTTGGTAGCCATATCGAGATGGTTCTCTCTTGGTAGCCATATCGAGATGGTTCTCTCTTGGTAGCCATATCGAGATATAGTTCTCTCTTGGTAGCCATATCGAGATGGTTCTCTCTTGGTAGCCATATCGAGATATAGTTCTCTCTTGGTAGCCATATCGAGATATAGTTCTCTCTTGGTAGCCATATCGAGATGGTTCTCTCTTGGTAGCCATATCGAGATGGTTCTCTCTTGGTAGCCATATCGAGATATAGTTCTCTCTTGGTAGCCATATCGAGATGGTTCTCTCTTGGTAGCCATATCGAGATATAGTTCTCTCTTGGTAGCCATATCGAGATATAGTTCTCTCTTGGTAGCCATATCGAGATATAGTTCTCTCTTGGTAGCCATATCGAGATAGTTCTCTCTTGGTAGCCATATCGAGATATAGTTCTCTCTTGGTAGCCATATCGAGATGGTTCTCTCTTGGTAGCCATATCGAGATAGTTCTCTCTTGGTAGCCATATAGACTACATAGTCAATTTCTTCACCTTTATTGCTTCATTTTCTGTGTAAAGTTGTTCTTGTTTATTGTTATCGACCCTTAAAGAGCTGGCATAGCCTCAAGAACTCCTTCAATGTACCCTAACTGCATATGCCAACATTCCCTACATGATGTCTTGGCAACATTGCTATTCATTATCACTAGGAAGAATTATTTATTTGATAGTAAGGTTTATAGTTTATTTATCTACTTTATTATGGTTCATTAGATTTAAGCAGGAATATGAAGATTTATTTAATTAATGGAAACATTTAAACAGTCTCTACACTGAAAGCTTCTTTTTACGAATATATGTTTCATTTTTAAAGAAGTTCATATGATGGACTGTTATTATTGACTGTACGTATACTGTAGTGATGACCTTAATAATGTAAAACCTGTTTGGTAGCGTACATTAAAGGGGAGTCACTCTGTCATTTTTCTTAGAATTGAGCAGTGAATAGCACTATGAAGTTATAAATTACAAATTCGTTCAAAAGAGTGACGTGCATCCGTTTGATTGTTATAGTGGTGTAAGTCTGAGACTAAGCCACGCCCATGCCACTGCTATTGTGGTGTAATTCACCCACATCGGAATTTTCCTTGTTTCTTATGATGTGGCTACTGGCTACTGATGCCTATAGGCTCAGTTACGAATTATCGGTTGGTTCAGATCTTCGATCGTATAAGAAAATATGATATGATTATTATATTGTTTTTTCTTGTATGACCGAAGCTGTGAAACCGACCGATAATTCGTAACTTAGCCTACTAGATTACTTATCTCTAATCTTCGTACTAGATAAAATAAAAGTATTTGTTGATTAATATGTTGATTATTCACTAATTGAAGGGATTGAAGTAAATCTCCATTAGATTATCATTCACCCAGTGAATATCAGTCTTTATGTGGATATCACTATAAAAACTATTAATTGGTCAAATGTACGTTTTAATAGTGTAGTTATATTATCACTCGCTGACTTGTCCTTTAAATTTAAGTTGTCTTTTTATTCACACGGTATCTGTTGCTGGCATATGCATATATATTACATACACACTACAGAAGCTCTATAGATGAAGGTCATTCATGCTATGTGTGTACCATATGTGTGCCACTATTGAAAACAGTTACCAAGAGAATAGAGTTGTGAATAATTATCACTGTCAATTTGTCCCGGTTCTTTTGATTAATCATAGATTACTCTCTAGTCTGTTCTGATCTCATTTGGATAGGAACTCTTACTTAAAGAAATTCTAATTTCTATTGACCTGATTTCTTCGAAGCGTGAAAGTCTATCATATTAAGATATCAAGTTACTCGTTAAGTTTATCATTAGATTCATTTACTAATGTTTAGTCTTCTCCACAACCCATTTATTTTGATCTAAAATAAATGATATTTCTTGAATGAGCAATATATGTGAATTGGCATTACTCGTTAGCAATTAGTATATAGTGACGTGAAACAAGTATTTGGACAGAGCAATAGGGCTATTTTGGTAGAATACATACCGAACAAAATTATAAAATGTGCTTTTGTATAACCTAGGTATACAAATAGAACAAAATGATATAAATTTTATATTTATTAGATTCATACGATTTATTCAACATTTCTTGAAATAGGTACCTAGTGAAAGAAGTATTTAACTATTCCTGAAGTTTTTGACCAGGCAGGTCCTGGCAATATTATAACAGTATTTTTTCACACTCTTCCATGGCGACAGTCTGTAATTGGTGGTGGTTTGAGGGGCGTCTTGGTCTGATCTGTCTCTTAAAAGTTCAACACAAACTTTTAATGGGATTAAAGTCTTCATGATTTGCCCTCGCTGTATGTTTCGTATCAATGTTCTGCTGGAACCGCCAATCATCAGAAAATCTTATTCTCTCAACAGCAGATTGTTCCAGGTTATTGTCTAAATCTCCCTGTATATGGTTCCATTAAAAAATTTTCATCGATTATTTTTCTTGTTGCTATCTCGTGTGGGGTTTAACCCCCCCCCCCCCAGACCATGAATCTTCCTCCCTCATATTTCACAGTAGTGGGTATTCTTTATGTCTGATGCAGAATCTTCGACGCGCCAGACATGGCTTATATCAATATGGCCGAAAGGCTTGATTCTGAATTTATCTGATCATGTTACTTTATCAAAAGAAAACGAACGTTCTCATTCATATACTTTTTGAGAAGCTATAGTCTTGATTCTTTTAAAATAAGGAGTCTAATGAGGTCTGCGTGGTTCTAGATTCTCTCAGTGCAGTTTGGTACTTGTTGTCCTTTTGCAGGCGTTGATGTCCATTTTGTCGAGGTTTATTATAACTTCTTATGGGACCATTTCGAACTGTTTACATGAGCTGTTGCTTGTCCTTCCCCTTATACTTTTCCAATAGTTCCCGCCTGAACTATGTATGTTTCTGTGGTCCCCGACAACTTCCACTTTACAATGTACCCTACAGTACTAACAGGAACATTCAGGATACCTGCTTCTGGTTTTATTTTTTATGATCTTTATGGGCAAAAACTATTCGATCTTTCGTGCACTGTGAGAGTTGCTTTCACTAAGGTATGTTGCTGTCAACAGGAGGAGATCTTTTGCCAGAATGACCAGAAGTGTCGCTAATAATTAAAAAAAACTAAGAATTTCAAAATATATTTCCCATGCCTCTTTCAAGAAATGTTGGATAAATCATAAATAATTAATTTATATTAAGTTTCTATTTTTGATCAATTTATATATTGTAAATGTATTATTTTATAATTTTGTTTGATACACATTTTACCGAAATGCTGAATATTATACATTTTTTTATTCTGTCCAAATACTTAATTGATGTTACTGTATCTATTTAGGTAATTAAGAATGAGAAAAACATTTTTAAACTTTTACTATATCAGGTCAGGAGTGCCTCCTATCTTTACGCAAGGCTAACTAGGGCCTCATGTCTTTACGTGAGGAAGAGGAGGGCCTCCTGTCTTTACGTGAGGAAGAGGAGGGCCTCATGTCTTTACGTGAGGAAGAGGAGGGCCTCATGTCTTTACGTGAGGAAGAGGAGGGCCTCATGTCTTTACGTGAGGAAGAGGAGGGCCTCATGTCTTTACGTGAGGAAGAGGAGGGCCTCATGTCTTTACGTGAGGAAAAGGAAGGCCTCCTGTCTTTACGTGAGGAAGAGGAGGGCCTCCTGTCTTTATGTGAGGAAGAGGAGGGCCTCCTGTCTTTATGTGAGGAAGAGGAGGGCCTCCTGTCTTTACGTGAGGAAGAGGAGGGCCTCCTTTCTTTACGTGAGGAAGAGGAGGGCCTCCTGTCTTTACGTGAGGAAGAGGAGGGCCTCCTGTCTTTACGTGAGGAAGAGGAGGGCCTCCTGTCTTTACGTGAGGAAGAGGAGGGCCTCCTGTCTTTATGTGAGGAAGAGGAGGGCCTCATGTCTTTATGCAAGGCTGAGGAGGGCCTCATGTCTTTATGCAAGGCTGAGGAGGGCCTCCTGTCTTTATGTGAGGAAGAGGAGGGCCTCCTGTCTTTATGTGAGGAAGAGGAGGGCCTCATGTCTTTATGTGAGGAAGAGGAGGGCCTCATGTCTTTACGTGAGGAAGAGGAGGGCCTCCTGTCTTTATGTGAGGAAGAGGAGGGCCTCATGTCTTTATGCAAGGCTGAGGAGGGCCTCCTGTCTTTACCAAGACTGAGGAGGGCCTCCTGTCTTTACGTGAGGAAGAGGAAGGGCCTCCTGTCTTTGCGTGAGGATGAGGAGGACCTCCTGTCTCTGCGTGAGGATGAGGAGGGTCTCCTGTCTCTGCGTGAGGATGAGGAGGGTCTCCTGTCTTTGCGTGAGGATGAGGAGGGTCTCCTGTCTCTGCGTGAGGATGAGGAGGGTCTCCTGTCTTTGCGTGAGGATGAAGATGGCCTCCCTTTGGCGTGCGAACAAAATAAAAGCGTCATAAATGATTTCTAATAGCATATGCGAGTAGATTATTAATTCCATTACCTAATCTTAACTGATGTTTCGATTTGCAGGAGGATGTTGTGGCGCCACCACCAAGAAAACCATAGTGGGTGGTTGGGCCTGGGCCTGGTGGTTTGTAACTGATGTGCAGAGACTCTCTCTCGAGGTGAAAACTAATTTATAACACTGAAATGTTGTCTGCCATTCACGAAGACTGTTCTCAAATGCTGTGTTAGCTACCTAGGGTAAATTACGAATTATCGGTCAGTTTCACATCTTCGGTCATATAAGAAAAAACGATATTACAATTATTATTTTATTTTTATTTAAATTGGTATCCATGATACATACAGGTCATCTACCTGCAGGTATCATGGATACCAATTTAAATAATAATAAAATACTAATTATTATTATATCGTTCTTTCTTATGTGACCGAAGATGTGAAACTGACCGATAATTCGTAATATAACCTAGCTCTGCTTTAATATGCGTATCTAAAATATCATCACCTTTCCACCAGGTTATTACAATCAAACCAGTGTGTGAGAATGTGGAAACATCTCTGGGTGTGCAGGTGACAGTGACTGGAGTGGCACAGATCAAGATTATGAAGGAGGAGAAGGTGCTGAAGATAGCCTCAGAACAGTTCCTTGGTCTCTCCACCAGCGACATGATGTCCACCATCCTCATGACTCTTGAGGGGCACCTTAGGGCTATTCTTGGTGAGAGGGAAGGCATTTGAAAAGGGTTGTTATCTTCAAATATTAATTACTGTTTTAATTAGATAAACACTCTAGCTACCGTTTACTATCATAGATATTCTTTACATCATGTATATTGTAACTAAAATACATTGAATGGAAGAAATACATTGAATGGAATAAATAGATTGATTTGATGAGCTCTATACCAAAATAATACTCGATTCACTTACTTCAATCTACCCTCATTTAGAAATCAATCCCCAGTCTTTCACATGACATCATTATCTTATTTTGATATACTTAATTACAATATAATTTAAAGATATTACCTTACTAATGGTTGCTATCTAACAGCTACCCTGACGGTTGAGGAGGTGTACAGAGACAGAGACCAGTTCGCATCTCTTGTCAGAGAAGTGGCAGGCATGGATGTGGGACGAATGGGAATTGAGATCCTCTCCTTCACCATCAAGGTAAGTACTCCCTCCCCTCCTTTTCGAAGTAAAGCATATTTCTTTCGGTTCTAGAATAATATTATTTTTCGTATGGCGCTTCAAGCTCATTTTACTGGTCATTCAATTTTTCTGCCTCCATAGTATGCATTCTAACCATTTTTCTCCCTCTGTAGGATGTGTATGACACCAAGGAGTATCTGACTTCTCTGGGTAGGGCGCAGACAGCTGCAGTGAAGAGAGATGCAGACATTGGTGTGGCTCAGGCACACAGAGATGCTGGTATCAGGGTAAGCGAGCACCGTCCAATACTATGTCAACTAGGCAAACAACTAACATGAACTGGCAAATATACACATCATTTAGTAACATTTTACACTCACTATAACTAATTAAATTATGTACTGACTATTTAAATGAAACTCAAATATTTAATTTTATTCCATGAAAACATGAATTCATTTTCGTTCCAGTTATATGAATTGATTCAATTAATCGCATTTAATTTTATTGAATGAATCAATAAAGTTAGACAGGAAATGATTAAATTCGAGGGTCTAACAATAACTTCATAGATTTTAGTTCTCATTTATTCCTATAATTCGTTAGTCTAATGTATCCTTTACTTTTCAGGAAGCAGAGTGTGAGAAGACAGCCATGGACGTGAAGTACACCACCGACACTAAGATTGAAGACAACGCTAGGATGTACAAACTCCAGAAAGCTCAGTACGATACTGAGGTCAACGCTGCAGTGAGTACTCTTATCTATTCAACCTTTGTATCATTTCTAACTGAAAACTAAGCATCAGTTACATGTATAACTACTCTAGTTACAGAGAGAATTCATTTGTACATTTAATTTCCTTTAGAAGCTAACTTTTTGTGTTGCATGTTTCTAAATTTCTATATATTATTCGTCATCAAATATATATAGTCACTAATTTCTGTGATATTATAAACATTAAATACCACAATCGTGTGTCATTTGCTTCAAGCTAATTGTTTCCCCCAGAAAACAGACGCTCAGCTCGCCTTTGAGTTGGCTGCTGCCAAACTGAGGCAGAAGATCAGGACGGAGGAGATAGAGGTGGAGGTGGTGGAGAGGAAGAAGCAGATTGAGATAGAGGAGCAGGAGATAAACAGGTACACATTAACCTACCTACTGTTGAGATAACACTTGAACTAACAGTCAATTTGACTGATTTTCATTTTTCAAATTTTTGTATCTCAAAAAATTATCATTGGTAGATACTTGAATTTTTTTTATTGCTTAGCCATATAACGAGACATGAATTCAATTGTTATTTTAGTTGGTGTCTTGTTATATTAGCGATAAAGAAATTAAACTATCTACCAAAATATTTTACAAGATAGCTACACATGTTTGAAAAGTAAAACCAGTTAAATTAACTGGTTGGTAGTTCTAGTGATAAATCTGTTGATTGCAGTTCTTTGAATAGTTAATATCATATCCTGGCCACAGTTTTGTCTTCCTGGATATGTAACCATGCAGTGCTATTTTCATTGGCGTGATGCAGTATCTGTAATATTGAGGATTTCTATTCGCTGCTTTCAGGAAAGAGAAGGAGTTGACATCAACTGTGAAGCTGCCTGCTGAGGCTGAGAGTTACAGAGTGGAGACCATTGCTCAGGGTGAGGAATTATTAAGCTCCTGATGCTACTATATAGGCAGCACTAGTTGATTAGCTTCATCAGTTCTTGGAGTTAGATAGAACATGATTTGTATTTTAACTCTTTAATTTTTTTTTATCCATTGTTACATATTTTGTACTATCCGATAACTTAAAACAATTGCAATTAACCGAATGGACTCCATAAACATTAATTGATGCTAGATTATCTTTACAAATGTGTCCACTGATTTCATTACACTTGATGAATCTAACGCTTACTGTCTGGTTATAAGTAACAGTTCAAATGCTTGTAGCTACTCCCAATATGTAGCTAGCGATTTCTAATTACCCTTGTGACTAATCAATCACATATTTTCCCCAGGTAAGAGGACCCAGACTGTTGAAAATGCGCGTGCTGAGGCAGAGCGCATCAAGTTACTCGGAGAGGCAGATGCGTACGCAGTGGAGGTAGTGGGTCAGAGTGAGGCCAACAGACTGAAGATGAAGGCACAGGCATACAAGCAGTATGGAGACGCCGCCGTCATGGCTATGGTGAGGCATTCACTCCGTCAGTAGATGTGAAAGGGCAATCATTTTGTTGCTTTTTGCTGACAAACGTGGTTTTGATATCTAGGTTTACACTTTAGGTATTTAATTATACGTAGGTATTTTACTCAAATTAGTCGAGAAAGTACTCTATGCATGAATGTATGTCAGAAGATATCTCTTCAAAATCTCCGTTTTATTTAGTGCTTGACAGCACTGAAATTGTATGAATTGTAACCAGTCTGACGAAATGTATGATGGAGTGTACGGAATTTTACATGCGAGTTTAATACTTTTCCTTATGATAGTTTATTACTCAGTTCCATTGTAATTATGGAGGTTTAATCAATTCCTGAAAATATCCATGACTATCTTTACGTCACAAATAATTAAAAAAATACTTCTATCTGGTTAGGTACTAAATAAATATAATACACAATGATGTGATATGCATATGTTACATTCATTGTCAGTGTATTTCAATTAGATATATAATTTCTATTTCTATTATTATATTCTGAATCTATCGCACTCTCTGTCTAAGCACTGCTCTCTTTTCTCCCTCTGCTAACCATTTGCCTTTCCTCCCTCAGGTGCTTGAGAGTTTGCCCCAGATTGCTGCAGAGGTTTCCGCTCCTCTTTCCAAGATTGACGAGATTGTGATGCTAGGCTCTAACGATGGCATCACTAACGGCATCACCAAACTGATGTCTGAACTACCGCCCTCTGTACAGGCCCTCACTGGGGTAGACCTCAGCAAGGTCAGTGTGTGTGTGTGTGTGTGTGCTTTGATAAGTTACGAGACTTAAAAAAAGTCATGAAATAACTAATTGTTTATTTCCAATTTTTTTATTAATGGAAGACTGGTAATGATACATATTAATTATTAATGACTTCAAGTACTGAAGTTAATGCCTTAGGTAGCTAGTTTCTGAACATAATTTGTCATAAGACCCAATGAGTAATTAATTGCGACTATATCACCCATGTCAGTCCCTGTAATAGGGTAAATTACGAATTATCGGTCAGTTTAACATCTTCGGTCATATAAGAACAAACGATATTACAATTTTTATTGTAGTTGCTATCCATGATACCTGCAGGTATCATGGATACCAATAAAAATAACAATTGTAATATAGTTTTTTTCTTATATGACCGAAGATATGAAACTGACCGATAATTCGTAATTTACCCAAGTTAGCTACTCACTAGTGTATTGGGTGGTGGTTAAAAAAGTTTACTTAATAACTAAGGCTGTGGTTTTTTGACAGATGATGGTGAAATAAAAGGTTTGGTTACTACTTACTATATGTATAGGTCTGAGTGTTACAAAGGATTGTGTGTTTCTTTGCCACAGTGTATGTGTGTAGCTTATATTCCTCCTACCCTTTTAAGCATTTATAATAACTATTATTGTGTGAACAAATAATAACTAAAAATAACTGTAGCTAATTCACTTTATGAATAATTTGGAAATTCTTCCAAATGATGTATAATCATTTATAATAACTTATTTTGCTTACAAATAGTGGGTATAATTTAAATTAACTAAGGCTTATCTGTGTTGTATTTTCTTCACTGTACTAACAATGGTTTAAGTGGTTTAACTAACATCTTTCCTCTGTGTGGGTGCCGTGTTGAACAGAAGTTGCAGTCTAAGTTGTTCAAAGAAGGACCTTCAACTACAAAGGTTGAAACAACCAGGCGAAGCTGGACAGAACAACAATAAAGCAACCCTTAAACTCTCCTCTGACTTAGCTCTCTCAGTCTCACGAGCTGTGTCTAATAGGGTAACTCACGAATTATCGTTCTGTTTCACATCTTCGGTCATATAACAAAATATGATATTAAAATTAAATAATAATTATTATCGTTTTTTCGTACATGACCGAAGATGTGAAACTTACCGATAATTCGTATCGTACCCTACGTCACGTATTTTTCTATTCAAATTTACATGTTTTGATTGAAGTATCAAATAGTATTAATATTCTGAAACTGATTTCACTTATTTTTATTATCTACTTTTTGTATTGCTATCCTTTCTTGCTGTTCAGACTCAGTTTATATTACTTTACTATTCCAAGTTAATCAATGAGTTTGAGCTTTAAGGGTTGGTTTAACTTCAGTTGTGGTTACTGTTGGTGAGGTTCTACCCTCTTTCTCTGTGTTCACACCAATGCTTTAGTCACTTAGTTACACCCCTGCAAACTCTCATTTCTATTCATAAAGTAGCTAGTAGTTAGTTCAGTGAGTTTAGTGTGCAATGATCAAACTCTCAATCACATGAATGAATCCACTCAATGACCTACAAATGAACTAAATTAACAGATGTTTTATTAAATAGCTATTAAAAGGTCTAACATGACCGAAATCTCAGTTTAGTAACTAAATAATTTTTTAGTTCCACCCACCAAATTGAGAATAAAAACACACTTTTCTAATTTTTTCACGTCTGCACAGTGCTTTATTTTACCCACAGTATTCGTCTTACGGAAAATTCCTATTTAAAAAAAATTGGTCTCAAGGATACCAATTAAAAAATAACAAGTTAAAATGTTTTTTTTCTTATATGATGGAAAATTTGGAACCGTTCAATAACTTGGAACACACACACTAGTTTATTTGTATCAGTTTGGTGCGACTAGTTGTGAAAGTAATCTACTTCCTAGATCACTCTCTTTCTAAATATTGCTTATTGCTTAAATAAGACTGAGGTGTTTTACCGACTTTCTATGCATCTTCGCACCTGTCATTGTTGTTTCATAGTAATATTCGTAGGTATGTAATAAATACCTACTAAATCTAGCTAACAATTGAAGTAATTTGTCCATAAAAGCTAGATCAGTAAATTTAGTGTACCAGATATCTTCATTCATATAACTACTTTCATAGCATTGATTGCTACTTAGTAAAGTTCCGTAAATTTGAGTATTATTTTTAGCAGTTCCTTATTCATAACCGTCACTGGAATTGTCTCTTTTAAACTTTTTGTACTCGGACTCTACACCCCAGAGTCTCGCTCAGAGTCTACACCCCACTCATCCATTCTTTTTCTCCTGTCCTTATTATAGCTACAATATTTTGTGGCTATTATATTCATGACTCATTTAGCCAGCAGGACAATAAATTTTCATCACAGGAGTATTGTGTCCTAATTATATATAGTAGTTAACTAGTTAATTTTTATAACCTAGTACAGTAGAACTTTTCTATAATGAATGTAGAGTCCAACTAATAGAACTACCTTGTATAGTGAACACATTTCTTTTAGTCTGCCATGAGTGAGCATCAGTTTTAGTTCTTAATTATCGGTCAGTACTACATTTTCGGACACGTAAGAAAGAACGATATAATAAAAATTAAAAATAAATAATTATTATTATATCGTTCTTTCTTACGTGTCCGAAAATGTAGTACTGACCGATAATTAAGAACTAAAAGTGATCATTTGTGCTTATTTTCCATCATCTATTGCCACCAGTGGCAATAGATACATTTGTGATGTGGGTAGTCATAGCTTCAAATCCTGTGGTTGATCACCTTACCCTCACTGTAATCACAACCTAACACTTTTATTAGTACTTTAGAAGCTATTATTAGATTATTTCACATGATGAAATTTCTCTAAAATAAAGTATTGAACTAAAACTTCCATAAAATGGATGGTACTTAGTAACTCTGTTTTCAACTTTCTAGATGATGTCCAAGATACCAGGAGCTACTGTCAAACCCCCTCCAACAAGAGTGTAAACCAACGGACCAACGATTCACCGACACTATCGACCACAACCATTGTCACGTCATTTTATCGATCAACCTACTGTTACAGCGTGACTTTTCTCGTGATGATATCATTGGCTAGGGGCAGATAGAAATTACAGTGGGGAACTCTTTTTAAAATAGTGTGCATGAATTAGAGGGGGCAAATATTCAATACTCATCAGAGTTACCAAAAAGCTTTGCCATTTTGTTCAATTTACTTGGTATGGTGCAACCGTAGCCTAATTAACTAAAAGAATTCAATTCATCAATATAAAGAGCATTATTCACTCCCAGTGAAGAGTTTAAACTATAGAATGCATGGTCCTCTTGAACACAGCTGGACAGTAAAAAAAATGACATCAGTTTGAATATTTTAAAAATGTTTATTTTAATAAGTTTTATCAATGAGTGTAAAGCACCTCCCCTTTATGAGTAAGTAGTAATCAATGTTTGTTTAGCTAAGAATTGTTATTACTTTAAGATGATCCTTTGTTTCGTTTAATTTAATTTTTAGCTGCCATTGAAATGATTCTTGATTCTAAAAAGTTTATAAATACACACCTGAACATTTTTGTTTTGTTATCATTAGGATTTTCGAATGGATGAGTAGGATATATTTTTGCATGATACTAAATAGTTACTGTAGGCAGGTAGTGGATCGAAATTGTAAATTTCCACCAAATTGAACTGAAACGGAAAACTTCATGACATTGTCCGCTGTTTATGGAAACGCGTAATCTCCTTGTGTAAGTATTCATAACTATTCTATGTCGCTGTTGCATTATATTAATACAAAGATAGGAGAGTTTATAAAGTATAAATCTATATGTAGAGTAAAAATATTGAAAGTAAGGATATAACACACATTTCTCTCTAATCGGGTCTCAACTATTATAGGTTTTGTTTACTTAACGCAATCCCCGTCCATACTTGGCAAAAATTGACACCGCAAAATTTCGAGGTCTGTCTGTTAGGTGTTTATGAGATTTTGAGAGAGGTCTTTAACAAAACAAAATTACTGATTACTCCTTAAAAGATAAATGTAAAGGAAGTAGCTAAATAAGAGACGCACTGATTAGTGTTGGTAGAAAGTGTGGACAGGTTGAGTATTTTAGTCCTCTCTCACAGTACGCAATTCCGTTATTATTTTTCTTCTTTAGGCAACTTTTGTAATAAGTTATCAATAAATTGTACATCTTTGTTAGTTGCCCTTATCAATCAAAGCGAACGAAATAGCTTATGTTGTTATTAATTTCTAGGTCTATGTTTGTTTTCTATCTTTTGATTTAGTAAGTATTAATTAGTACTGTTCAGTGCAGCACTGCCATATTTACACATTTTCGATAGGACACCCCTACTCTTAAGGTATTCATTACAATATCAATGCCAATGTTTTTCTCAGAAAATATTAACTACTCAGTAATTCTGATCATGGTTGCCTTTTCTTTTAACCAAGAATGTATATCTTTGATGCTGTTCAATTATCGCTTTTTAAACATCATATCTGAATTTGAAATTGTGCTGCATTTACCAATTTTACTCGAAGTTACTTACACATTTTCCGGAACATAGAAATTGATAGCCTTTGGCTAGTGTGCCTTCTAGACAGCTTAGTTAGTAGCGTTGGAACTCATCTGCATGTTGTATGTAATAATGTCTTAAGGGCCGTACACACGTAGTGTTTTTTAAGTCTTACCACCAGACTTTTTGCGAAGCTCCTCCTACTTTTTCCACGAGACTATAACTAAAATGAATAATAATTACATCGTTTTTCTTATATTCTCGTGGAAAAAGTAGGAGGAGCTTCGCATTAAGTCTGGTGGAAAGAATTAAAAACCTTAAAAAACCATCAAATTCGAGTACCTATCTAACCCTTATCTGGATATCTAATAGATACCTTGTACTGCTTCTGTAAGATATTAACCAACTGTGTGCTCTGTACAATAACCTTATGCATCATTTTTAAACTTTTTCACTGAAAGAACCAAAATTTTTGAATTGTTTTAACCCTTTTAATTTAGAAAACTCATTGATTTCTGTATTAACTTATATACCAGTGTCGTGTATAGATCATCTCACTCTATATCAATGCATGGCCTCAAATGTGTGCTTCGATGGAACTTAATATCAATTACTTAATCACATTTTATCAATTCTATGTATATTTATATCAAAATCTAATGCATGTACCTCGTTAATCATTTAACTGTGAGCCTCTTTTTGCTCCCCTACACTGTATAGTACTGGTTTAACCACTTAAGACACTATGTTACTTTGTTTTCTCTGTTGTCCCCTTGCCCATTCACAAATAATGTACAAAATTTGCCAGCCCTCTAGTCGGAAAAATTATCACAAATTCATAGTTTTTGAACTGGTAGATTTTGTAGTAGGTTTTGTAATTTTATGTGCCCTATGTTAGTGTGTTTTAGCATACTCACTTCAGATTTATTTTAGTTTTAGTAACTACAGTTGCTCTATCATTTACAGTCTAGTGGTGGTATGACCTCTACTTCTATGGTATTTTTTATAATAAATATGTTCACATAAAAACATGTTTGGAGTGTTGCTAACCTTACTGTTTTACCTTGTGCGATGAGCTGCTCTTACTATAAACTAGGATGTAATTCTCAACGATGTTTTACTCATTGCAAATGGTGCTCGAAATAATACAGATCTAGAGATGATTATTTGCCTGTATATATCCAGCTCTCAATTAAATATTTAAACTTCCTTGTGAACCCAGTAATATAGAATAAATTAGTTTCTGTTATTTACGGAGTGCACTAAAATGACAATGTTGTGGCCGATTTTTAAGCCAAGCCAAACTGTTAGTATCGTGTGCCATGTTTATTGCTAGTGAAAATATCATGACACACAAAGTACAGCGCAATACTTTATTTACTCTAATTAAAGGACTAACTAATTTGGATCCATGAAGTTAAGTACAATACACATGCTTGTCGTCAGAGACTACGAAATGGAAGTTATGTGGATTTCTGTGACTAATGATTCCAGATGATAGAGCATTGAATTCTAAAATATTTCTGTTGTCCCTATAGTTTTACGTTGATGTGCATTACTCGTTGTGTCCTGATGCCACTGTGTAGAACATCCCCATCCATTGCCCTGGTCTCACTGATGAAATAAATGCTTTGAAGAAGGCCAATGAAAAAAATTTAACGCTGAATATTTTGTTCATTGGTGGTGTAACCTGGATGTTCTCTTCCAGTTTCTAATTATTTATTTTTAGCTCGGTGAATTTAGTGCATAATATGTGGAAGTCTGCAAGTAAAGAATAGTGTAGCTACTATCAAACCTGGCCACCCTCCGGCCAGGTTTGACAGTGACAAGATGTATACTTCACTGTTTTTTACTGTAGAATAAGTATCATTTTTATGTAAAAAATTATATTTTCGGCGAAAGGACCTAGAGTCGAGCATAACCCTAGCGCTATCTTCTACTACTACAAGTAGCGTCAAGAGATGGTAAAAATAAAAATAAACGATATGTAATCCAAATTACAACAGTTCCGAGTCCCAAGTGACGCCACCCTTCCTCTCATTCACCATTGACAGCTTCAAGATACAGATCCTTGGTGCTTCAATTAAACATTATTGATAATCTTTACCGCAAGCTGTAAAATACTTTTAGGAAAATTAATAGAGTCGATTTTGTTGTTGGTTATACTTTAATATTATTCACAATTACCTTCACATCAGTTACTTATATAATTTACACATATTTGAAATAATGAAATTAAATAAAGATATCTGTAAAGGTAGTAATAAAACATAGCAATATTTGGCTCAATAACAATATTAATATTGTGTTTACGATAAGAGAAAAGCAAAGTAATTTGCATGTGAGATGATAATACTGATAAAGTTAACAATTGCAACAAAATCTCATTAAAGCATTTTAAAAATAGATATTATTCATATTTACAGCCATGTAGACAACACTTTACGAACATTTATACAGTTAGTCATAGTGTGGATATTTGGACAGTGGATCTTATTTAAATGGATGCGCTTTGTTATAAAAATAGTGGCTTATTCATATAAAATAATTACACATTATTAAGATGATATCCCTGTTTTAATTTTCATATAGAAAGTAATTCTTGAAACCTCAGTTAAACACTGTTATTATACCTAAAGAATAATTAAAGATGGAATAAATGAAGAAAATAAATTTTAGGTAAATTTACCAAAAAGGCCCATAAGATTATTATAAAAATAGAAAATCTCTGAAATAAAATACGAAACAACTAACAACCTGACTAATATCACCTGGTCATTGCAAAGAATATCACAAAATGATATCTAAGGTAAATTCTCAATAACTAATAGGACACAGTAGCAAGGAACAAAAATATTTTCATTTTTCGATAGAAGAAGAAAACTGAACTTTAAAAAAGTCTTTCCTATAGACACTTACTATCGAAAACAGAACATCTTTAACTTGCAACTGTGACATATTGTCTATTGTGTACATACCCTACATAGATAATATAACAATCTCAAAAGTAACAATCTGAAGAAATATTTTAAAAAGGACAACAATATTTGCACAAGTTAGATTTACTAAAGGTAGCTACAACTTAGTCGATGTCTATTCAACACATACTATTTTAGAGTAACTAATGTCATAATGAAGTACACTTTAGAAAATTAGCACAAACTCATTAGGTATTTACAGTCAAAGGAACACTTTTAGTCAAAGAACACTTCACTGAAATTAGTTAGTGATAATTCTCCATAGTTTGAAAATATACAAAGCATTACCTTAATTCAATGTGCAGGAATAAAGAATTTAAAGCTTATCGATATTTAGATAAATAAGTATTGAGAACACTAAAGAAAAATACACAGATCAACTCTAATTTGTTTTCATATCATCACTGTTATCTATACAATGAATATATTTCAATTGTCATATTTTGATGCGCTTTTTCATGATATTTTTTAGCATTTGGTAATGGTTCATTTAATTGAAATCTGAAAATTGTTTATTGACCCTAAAGAGATATTTAAAATATATATTTCTTTTAAAAGCTTTACACGCCGCGTCCTTTTCTTTCAAATCACAGAAACATTTTAGTTGTGTAATGTTTCGAGCCAAATTTTCTCTCCTATAGTAGTAATTTCTATAAAAAATTTGGCCGCACTCTGCAATACAAGTAATGTCATAATTCATAACCAAGAAATAATAAAGATAATACAACCCTTCTTATTAATTAATTTGAATAATATAACAAATATATAACTCTCAAAGAGTGTCAAATTCTTATCGAATTACTGATTATTTTAATTGATTGTTTGTGGTTAAGAAATGGAGAATTTCTATTGTGATTCTAAGAAATAATCAAACAAATCTAGTTAATTCATTTACTGCTTTAAAGCAGGATTATCGGTAATTAATAATCATTATCAGGATATCATCAATCACCAATTACCAGACAAGTGTTCACCAATTGTATGGTGATTATCTGACAAGTGTTCACCAATTGTAAGGTGATTATCTGACAAGAGTTCACCAATTTTAAGGTGATTATCTGACAAGAGTTCACCAATTTTAAGGTGATTATCTGACAAGAGTTCACCAATTTTAAGGTGATTATCTGACAAGAGTTCACCAATTTTAAGGTGATTATCTGACAAGAGTTCATCAATTTTAAGGTGATTATCTGACAAGTGTTCACCAATTTTAAGGTGATTATCTGACAAGAGTTAACCAATTTTAAGGTGATTATCTGACAAGTGTTCACCAATTGTAAGGTGATTATCTGACAAGAGTTCATCAATTTTAAGGTGATTATCTGACAAGTGTTCACCAATTTTAAGGTGATTATCTGAAAAGTGTTCACCAATTTTAAGGTGATTATGAGACAACAGTTCACCAATTTTAAGGTGATTATGAGAGAACAGTTCACCAATTGTAAGGTGATTATCTGACAAGTGTTCACCAATTTTAAGGTGATTATCTGAAAAGTGTTCACCAATTTTAAGGTGATTATCTGAGAAGTGTTCACCAATTTTAAGGTGATTATCTGAGAAATGTTCACCAATTGTTAGGTGATTATGAGACAACTGTTAACGAATTTAAAGGTGATTATGAGACAACAGTTCACCAATTTTAAGGTGATTATCTGACAAGTGTTCACCAATTGTAAGGTGATTATCTGACAAGTGTTCACCAATTGCAAGATGATCACCTCTTAGTTACGCTTTAGTTGCTATTTGAGAGAACTCCTCAATGTCCGACTCTCCAGAGCTGAGTTCATCACACTCCTCTGTCGCTAGTTTCCTAAACCCCCTGTGTTTGTTGAGGAGGGAGGAGCCCAGCTGGTGAATGCCATTGGCATCTGATTTAGTCCAGCCATTCTTGGTGCTGCCGTTAGCGCTGAACATGCTCCCAGCCCGCAGTCTACCAGCTAGAAGATATAACAGGGATGGACTTATACACTCAGATTTAAATGGTTTGAAGATTTACAAAAATAGAACTAGACGATAATATAAATTAGGTAATATTTAAACCAAATAATGATTAGATAAAATGATAAAGCATAAATTTTTTAGAATAAATCCACAAATTAAATTGCTATTTAATGAACCGATATATAATTATTATAAATGGAATACTTTTGTTCCATTTACGACACAGTACCTTTCTGTCTGCGGTGTACTATGAGCGACACAGTGGACAGTACCACTATGGGTACCAGTAGCAGCCCTAGGATGACTATGGATATGCCAAGTGTGGACCACTTCGCCTCCCCCAAGATATTATTAACACCCGTCAGTTTGTTGAGACCCGAACCAACACCTGTAGAGGGAGTGCAGAAAGTTAACAAATGGAAATTAATAGAAACTATCAATTCAATAACAGGGAAGATTTAAAAAAGAAACCAAAACTAAAAGGTATAGGTATGAAACGCAATGTCGCCAACTTTCAAATAAAAATAAATAAATAAGGGCGTCAAAAAAGAAGTCAGATTGGGAAGTAACTGTAGACTGTTACAGACATTAAGTAACGATGCTCATGGATGAAGAAAAGCTACTCCGTGGATACAGTTACTTCGTGACCAGACAATTGCCACCCGCGGACAATTGACACCCCCGGACAGTTGCCACCCGGACAATTGCCACCTCCGGACAATTGTCACACAAATAATTATTAACAGGCCACTTAACTTTAAAAATGGAGATGAAATGTGTATATTATTTTTGTACGATTAATTATTATTTGTATACATTATAAGATAAGAAAATTCATTACACATTTAATATTTTCCTTTTTGAGTGACTGCATTCACAGAGTAGCTTTTCTGCATCCATGAGCGTTGTCACCCACGGTGGTAGATGACTTTGTTCATGGAGCCACTTTCCTTTCTGACTGCTTCTTCAAGTCCCTTGTATTTAATTTCCTTTTGATGTCAATGCAATGATATAGTCATTAGTAAACCAAATTTCTGGAGCAGACGATATTCCATTAATAGAATTAAAATATTTAATTTAATCGCCCGGAATAGGTCTTTATTTATAATTATTTGCTAAAGGAAAAACAATAAGTATTTATATTACTACCCAGTAATATAATTTACAAGTTAAGAATCCTAAAAAATATATTATTAGGGTTGTGACAATATGTTTTTAAAATCCTAAATCCTGAAAATGTTATGGACGAAGGGAATTAAACAGTTTTGAATCGTTCTAAAGAAGTGATAAAAAGTATTCAATAACATAAGATTTAAAAAATATTATATTTAAAAAGCACATTCAGAAACCGAATAATATTTTTTTATCTTACATTGTATATAATTAATAATTAATCGTACAACAATAATATACATATTTTATCACCATTTTTAAAGTTAAGTGGCCTGATATTCATTATTTGGGTGGCAACTGTCCGCGGGTGGCAACTGTCCGCGGGTGGCAACTGTCCGCGGGTGGCAACTGTCCGCGGGTGGCAACTGTCCGCGGGTGGCAACTGTCCGCGGGTGGCAACTGTCCGCGGGTGGCAACTGTCCGCGGGTGGCAACTGTCCGCGGGTGGCAACTGTCCGCGGGTGGCAACTGTCCGCGGGTGGCAACTGTCCGCGGGTGGCAACTGTCCGCGGGTGGCAACTGTCCGCGGGTGGCAACTGTCCGCGGGTGGCAACTGTCCGCGGGTGGCAACTGTCCGCGGGTGGCAACTGTCCGCGGGTGGCAACTGTCCGCGGGTGGCAACTGTCCGCGGGTGGCAACTGTCCGCGGGTGGCAACTGTCCGCGGGTGGCAACTGTCCGCGGGTGGCAACTGTCCGCGGGTGGCAACTGTCCGCGGGTGGCAACTGTCCGCGGGTGGCAACTGTCCGCGGGTGGCAACTGTCCGCGGGTGGCAACTGTCCGCGGGTGGCAACTGTCCGCGGGTGGCAACTGTCCGCGGGTGGCAACTGTCCGCGGGTGGCAACTGTCCGCGGGTGGCAACTGTCCGCGGGTGGCAACTGTCCGCGGGTGGCAACTGTCCGCGGGTGGCAACTGTCCGCGGGTGGCAACTGTCCGCGGGTGGCAACTGTCCGCGGGTGGCAACTGTCCGCGGGTGGCAACTGTCCGCGGGTGGCAACTGTCCGCGGGTGGCAACTGTCCGCGGGTGGCAACTGTCCGCGGGTGGCAACTGTCCGCGGGTGGCAACTGTCCGCGGGTGGCAACTGTCCGCGGGTGGCAATTGTCCGCGGGTGGCAATTGTCCGCGGGTGGCAATTGTCCGCGGGTGGCAATTGTTCGCGGGTGGCAATTGTCCTAGCACCCAGTTACTTACCAATGACCGAACCAAATTACATCATTTCGGAACCAAATAACACCACGTTAAATAAGATATTAAAATATAGTGAATAATCTTTAAATAAAGTTTTTTTCATTTCTTAAGAGTCACAATTTCTTACAAGGTACACATTACCACTACTGTAGGTGTCAAGACTCACCCCCCAATATCTGGTTGGCGTGAAGGTTTGCCTCTTTAGATGCCTCTAACTTCGGTCTGTTCTTCAGGATGGAGTCTGAGAAAAACACATACATTCTTTAGTGTTAAATATAACTTCTATAGCTGAAATATGAACTGATTATAAAGAAGATACAATGAAACAAGAAAAAGTTTTATATAAATATATTTAAATATGAACAATATAATAAATGAAACGCTGCTATTTTTTCAAAAAAATAAATATTAATATTAGCTATTTCGAACTTTAGCAGATTTGTTCAATATTTAAAATATCAGTGGATAATAACTACTAATATCATATTTATCAATTAAATTAACAGGACTTGCAGTAAAGAAATAATTAACTAACAAAAAATTGTATATCAAATATAAACAAATAATATCTTCAAAATCAAGAACAAATAATAACAGTTTAACAATTCAAATAAATTTATAACAAAAACAATAATAGTTAAATTTAAAAAGTGCAGAAATGAACAAAAAAAATTAAATATCACAATAACAAAGTGCAAAAATACATAACAAAATAATATAAAAAATACAGTTCCTATAGAAATCTACGAATTAACCAAATATTTCAGTAAATAACCCGACTAAGCCTTGTAGAAAAATAATATTAAAACTAATAATAAAGCTGTGAAATGCAAATATTATAATGCAAGATACTAAGTATAATGCAAGATATTTATTATAACATAATAAATATTCAGGCTGCCTCTATTATTTTAAAGGTCCAGTGCAACTTTTATGAAATCTGAATAAACATTTTCGGAAAAATCAATGATTCAATATTTTTGAGCCATTCGTATTTTAAAAGTTTTATCGTATAGCATTATTAAATTTCATAATTCAGAAACCAACAGTTGAAAACATCAAACTAGGTACGTACGTTTGCCTCGTGTGTTCATAATATTCGACACCAAATCTGTACCAACGCCATCTAGCGGCAAAAATGACTATTTCCATGAATCCTAATTTCTAAGCGGTTCCATTATGATTTATTTTTCATTTCTAGGTCTAAATAATGCATGTGTATGAGTTAAATAAAATAAAGTATGAAAAGTTGCACTGGGTCTTTAGGCGAAATATAAAAGTTAATGCCAACATTGATTTTGTGCCTAAGTGTCTAACTGAGAATGTATCTGATAGGAGCAGTCAGAAAGTCAGTGACTGTAGATACAGCAGTCTGCAGTAGTGAACTGTTGTCAGTACTAGGCAGTCTTTCCGTCAGTAGGATCGAACCGTCTGTGTAAGTAAAGAAACAGTCAGTAGAATACTGTCTTCACTATACTGTCAAAAAGGACCCTTCAGTTTTTCCCATGTAAACAGTCAAACTAAAGGCTATCCAAAATAGAGTGTTGGAGCAGAGAAAATGTAGACGATAGATTTACACTCGTTTCTACAGAGCACACTAAAAAGCAAACCAGATGACTAAAATGAAAAAATATTTTATGTGGACATAGAAAAAACACAAAGCAACACAAATAACACACCAAAATAATTGATACAAACCACTGAAAGTTATTACCTGTAATCTAACTTACCTGAGACAAACCGCCATATTTTATTTGGGCCAATCTCCCCCACGTAAACTTCAGCCCCATCTCGTGACACTGACAAGTCGTGAGGATTCGTAAAGCCCTGCAAACAATAGGGGTACATAGATAAATTAAATATAGAAATATAGAATATAAACAGGAATATAGAATGTAGTGCACTGTATCGTGAAGATTTGTAAAGTCCTGCAAAGGATAGAAGTAATTTAAACTAAAATATTAAATTTTGGTCAAGATTGAAATTTATCAATTAAGAGTTTGAAATAATTGAATCTTCATACTATATAAGTTTGTTATTTACAGTATTTTAATCCGAATCTAAAAACGGACCTGATTTTGAGGACTAAAAGACCGAATGAGTCTACCAGAGTCGAACTCAAACTCGTAGACTTCCACTTTGTGGGTTCCGAACATAGTGGGTCCATTGACGCAGAAAATACGACCACCTGAAAAAATGATACAGAAAGAGTTACCTAAAACATTTGCAATAAATAAAGATAGAATTAATTTTCATAGTAACGTAGGTATTATATAAATAAATAATATTTATCAAACTAATTAGTAGATTAATCTGATTTGAAACAACTTACCATTAATTGGACTGTAAGCAACAGCAAACAATCTAGCCCCATTTTTGTTGATGTCGAAGCCCCTAGTGTACTTAGGCTGGTCACTAGTGTCATAGCACTGCACTCTGCCTTGCTCCCTGTCAGCTATGCACAGCTCGTGCTTGTCCTCTGCTAGGGCCAGACTGTGAACCACATTGAACACACCGGTAGAGGGTTCAGCAGTCACCACTGTGGTAGAAAATTAGTCATTGGTAAGTATGACTGACTATCAATAGATTGCTATGAGTTAAACCATCAGAAGATGAGAAATAGGAAGGTAATTGGCAGGAGAAAAAATAACCACTAGTCTGCATTTAAATTGTTGATGTATATACGCAGTCCAGATGAAGAAGGACATTTTCCTAGCAATAACTATCCCTTTCACTTGCAAATTGTGATATAGTTGAACAGAGTGCAACATGGAGACGATTATTTTTAGTTTTCGTTATAATTACTAAAAGTATTCCCTTTGTATAAGGAATTAAGTAATAACAGTGTCTAAAAGGTTTAGGTAATAACTGCATCTATAACAAATTTATATATAAAATATAGCTACCTCCGACAATAAAAATAAGATTGGTGTGCCATTAACAACTGGAGAATTTATGTAAAATAACTAAAGTTTCTTACTTTGATAGCATAGAGCCATAGTAGATAGATATTTTGAAAGGTACTTACCATCAAATATGGAGTATTCTTGTGCCATTTCACCAAATTGAGTGACTATCTCCCCATTCTCTCTATATTTGATGACTCTGCCATTGCAGTAACCGTCAGCGACGTAAAAGTCACCATTCGTTAGCACCGCCACTGAGGTTGGCTTGCAAAAGTGTTTGTCATCATTGCCCGGTTTGAAGCTGTGAGGGAGACAATTGAGATCATTGCGAGTGAAGAGAAATTCACTTGCACATTATTTCATGGTAAAATAAAATAAATTATCGAATTATTTCATGGTAAAAAAACTTGAATTAAAAAAGAAAAGGAATAAAAACAGTAACATAGTAAAATATTTTAGCATTTATTCCATATGTAAAGTTTAAACTATTCCAATTGTATAAAATATTCAGACTCTGGAATTATAGATATAGCAAGATTTGTTATCTAAACTGTTTAAATGTCTTTAGTCTTTGTAAAGCAAGTTTTAGATGTTTTTTAAAATAGATTAACAAAAAAGTTGTTTTAGTTCGTACCGAGTACCAAGTGTCAGGATAGGTTTGCCATCACCAAAATTTGGGGGAAACTTGAAAACCTGGTGCATACCCACATCAGTCACCCAGATGTGGTTGGTGTGGTCCACAGTGATGCCATGGGGCATGAAGAACCTGATGGGGAGGAACTTTAGTGTGAGACGTGAACATTGAAAAAATTTAGAAAAGGAGGATACTTCCAGGAGAATATTTGAAAAAAACAGTTGAATATAAAATTTCAGGCGATTATAAGTAAAATATCGGAAGACTATTCGTAGAGACAAAGTTAAACTTAAAGACATTGGTGAATATTCAAAAACGTTTCAAGAAATGTTGGCAACGTTTGGGCAGTTTAGTTGTCTACTGAAAATATCCATGCTTTTTTTTTATATATGAAAAAGTATAACAAAATTCTCTTATATTTTTATCTACATAATAATTGAAAAATTAATAAAAAAAAACAATGGGCGAAATTTAACCAGCTAATTTGTGTGTTTTAATTTAATTACCAATTTACCTATCGATATTACATCTGTACATTGTACGCTTTGTGTGTAAATACCGTATAAATATCAATAAAAAACATGAGGTACTTACGTGTTATTCCCCATTTGTTGCAGTAGAGCCCCATCACTTCCCCTCAACTTGATGATGGTTGGCTGCTGAATGGGGTCAGTGGTACTCGTCTGGGGAGATGCATTCAATGAGGGACAAATAACAATGACTTTGGTTGGCTATGATTTAATTAGATCTTCCCTCTTTTATTGATATGAATTATAAAACTAGCCCAAAGTTCATATTTATTATCAGGCGGTTCCTAACATTTGTTTTAACCACTGAGGGGTTATATCACTGACGTTAGAAGGAAATTAAATACAAAAGATCTCAGGAAAGCAGTCAAACAAGAAAGTGGCTCCATGAACAAAGTCACTTAACACCAGTCTGTGACGATCTTTATGGATGAAGAAAAGCTACTCCGTGAATGCAGTCACTTAAATATGTAACAAAAAGGTACACAAGCATCAGTGACAGCACTCACGAATAGAAGAGGAAAATGAAGAGGTGATAGTAAATAAAATAAAAATCTAAGACCTCGTAGTTGAAGAGCATAACCCTAGCGCTATCCTCTAAAACTGTAGGTAGCGTTAAAAAATGATGAAGTAAATGTTTTATAGTTTCATTTCTTATGTTTGAGCAGCTAAATTTATATATCCTGCACAATAACTACAATTCAAACTCTTTTCTCTACCACTAGTAACAGTAAATAGACAGTATACACACCAGGATGTTTGTATCTTCGTTGAAGGTGGAAGCATCCCACACCTTGTCGCCCCGATGGAGAATGAACACGTCATTGTTATCGTCAGTTTCCACCGCTGTCACTTGTCCCAACTGGTTGAGGATGGGGGAACTGTCGCCCCACCGGGTAGACACCTTGTAATCTGAGGAAAATTTAATGAATTGAAAATAAAGATAGCAGATAGATACATGAAGGAAAGGAAAGAGAATAGCAAATAAAAATAAACATAGGAAACTTCGTTGAAAATAAATTGTTGATTAGGGAATAAACTAACAGAAAAGTTACAGGATGTTTGGAATCTAAATTTAACTTTGAAATGAAGTATTAAACATTCATCACTATTTCTAAATCTAATAATATAACTGTCTCTCTGGTTCAAACCAGAGAGAGAATGTAGGTAAAAAATGCCCCTTTACAGCCCTACTCACCGGACACTTTAACCACCTTTCCCTCCCTCTGGGCCCCACTAGTTGTGGTCTGGGGGATGATGTTGGTCTGTTCGGGGCTGGTGAAAGGAGTTACTGGTTTGGGATGGAGCTGAAACTTATCATCTGAGGAAAAGGAAGGCATTATTATTATTTTCACATAGGAGGTGACTGTGACGTCACACATCAAGAAGACTGTTGATTGGTTCATGACAAATGAATATCGCAGGGTAGATTTATGACGTCATTATTAAATCATGCACAAATAATAACATTAGAGATTAGGTGTATTTAGATCTAGGCTATTAATTTATAATATACAAATATAAAACATTTCAAGATGCAAAGAAGATAAAATTTCAGTAAAAACAAATAAAATAAATGGGGAAAAAATAAGAAACATTTACAGTATTATTTAGGGAATGAATTATGTTATTTAGCAAAGTATATCGAAATGAAAGACTTTACTGAGATGCACGAATAACACATTAAATATTTCTAAGTCAAATGAGAGAAAAATGAAGCCAGTCTGAAAGAAAAATAAAAGTTTTTTTTACGATACAAAACGTTAGACATAATTTTTAAATAAAATTTAAGATAATCTGAAAGAGAAAATAACAAATATAACTGATAAGATAAAAGTTACGAAGGCAAATAAAAAGTTTTAAGTTTTTTGTCATTCCATTTGTAGTTAGGACAGCAAAGCATTTACCGGCAACACCTCCTCCATAGTCCTGATCATCCTGCATGACTCTTTTACTGTTGACGCCATATCCCGCATCCTGGTTCATAGAGGGGTACTGCATCCCAACCACGGGGTTCACAGCCCCGTACTTGGGGAAGGCACCCAATTGTCTGTTTGGGTAATCAGGCTGCTGTAAAAGAGGCCTGCGTCTCCGTGAGGGCCTGAATCTACTACTCCTGGAAGGGTAGTCACTATACTCCATGTAGTCTGAGAACTGCACCGGTGAGTTGGGATAGTCGAACATGCCTGAGAGAGATAGTCATGTGACTGAGAGAGATAGTCATGTGACTGAGAGAGATAGTCATGTGCCTGAGAGAGATAGTCATATGCCTGAGAGAGATAGTCATATGCCTGAGAGAGATAGTCATGTGACTGAGAGAGATAGTCATGTGACTGAGAGAGATAGTCATGTGACTGAGAGAGATAGTCATGTGACTGAGAGAGATAGTCATGTGACTGAGAGAGATAGTCATGTGACTGAGAGAGATAGTCATGTGACTGAGAGAGATAGTCATGTGACTGAGAGAGATAGTCATACGCCTGAGAGAGATAGTCATGTGCCTAACAGATATAGTCATGTGCCTGAAAGAGATAGTCATGTGCCTGAAAGAGATAGTCATGTGCCTGAGAGAGATAGCCATGTGCCTGAGAGAGATAGCCATGTGCCTGAGAGAGATAGCCAGCCATGTGCCTGAGAGAGATAGCCAGCCATGTGCCTGAGAGAGATAGTCATGTGCCTGAGAGAGATAGTCATGTGCCTGAGAGAGATAGTCATGTGCCTGAGTGAGATAGTCATATGCCTGAGAGAGATAGTCATGTGCCTGAAAGAGATAGTCATGTGCCTGAGAGAGAAAGTCATATGCCTGAGAGAGATAGTCATGTGCCTGAGAGAGATAGTCATGTGACTGAGAGAGATAGTCATGTGACTGAGAGAGATAGTCATGTGACTGAGAGAGATAGTCATACGCCTGAAAGAGATAGTCATGTGCCTGAGAGAGAAAGCCATGTGCCTGAGAGAGATAGCCATGTGCCTGAGAGAGATAGCCATGTGCCTGAGAGAGATAGCCATGTGCCTGAGAGAGATAGTCATGTGCCTGAGAGAGATAGTCATGTGCCTGAGAGAGATAGCCATGTGCCTGAGAGAGATAGCCATGTGCCTGAGAGAGATAGCCATGTGCCTTAGAGAGATAGTCATGTGTCTGAGAGAGATAGTCATGTGTCTGAGAGAGATAGTCATGTGTCCGAGAGAGATAGTCATGTGTCCGAGAGAGATAGTCATGTGCCTGAGGGAGATAGTCATGTGCCTGAGGGAGATAGTCATATGCCTGAGGGAGATAGTCATATGCCTGAGAGAGATAGTCATATGCCTGAGAGAGATAGTCATGTGCCTGAAAGAGATAGTCACGTGCCTGAAAGAGATAGTCACGTGCCTGAGAGAGATAAGTAGACATTGCGTCTTGTCAAACCCTTTCAAACAATTAACAAAATTAAATAACAGTTCGGTTATAACTTTCGCCTCCTGATGATGTAAACAGAAAAAAGGGAAGCGTTTAGACATCGCCAAAGAGATCAACTCCTCTTTAATCGGCTTTTCTTTAATTTGCCATCGGTTTAGGTAAATAGGAAGTTCTTAATAAGGTTTACCTGTGGCAGGTATCTGCGTGTAGTGGTGCGCTTTCTTATCTATAACTATCGGTGTCTTATCAGCTATGGGTGTCTTGTACGTCACTTCTTCGTTCTGAAAATAGGAAGACAAAATAATTCATTAATTCAAAACTCAATAAAGTAAAATGTGAGAACTTTTAAGAATTGACTCATCACACTAAAGATTAGTTATATTCGAATTAAAAATATATGAAATTTCCAATAAATCCATGACAATTATTTTGTTCAAGTCAGTTCTTCACATGAGTAATGACACGCTTAACTTCACCCAACACTCATTTAAACTGTTACCAAAATGAACACAAAACTTACCTTATTTTACTCCACTAACCTTCTAAACTAAATTGAGTTAGTTACTTACCAAATTAGAGTTCTCTCCTTTGGCTTTCTCCTCCAGGAGGGGATTGGGTGGGAGGGCCTCATCATATTCAGAGGGCAGCCCTAGAGCCACCGATTGGTCATGGACTCCAGAACACATGGACCATGACTTTCCCTTGTCCTTATCAGTGTAGTACATCAGGTACATGTTACACATCTCATCCCTGTCCGTGCCACCTAAAGGGTACATTTTATATTAGGAGGGGTTTAACGTCTGCTTCACCATTTCTTATCATATCGCTGGCGTCAAAAGGAAATTAAGTACAATGGACAGGAAGAAGCAGTCCGAAAGGAAAGTGGCTCTATGAGAAAAGTCACCTAGAACCGTCAGTGAAAAAATGCTCATGGCAGCAGAAAAGCTACTCCGTGAATGCAGTTACGTACAAAAGAAGGTGACGAAAAGAGACACAAGTACCGGTGGCTGTATTCACGGATGGAAGAGGAAAATGAAGAGGTGATAGTAAATGAAGCCTACAAGCCTACCTAATACAAAATCTAAGACCTCGTAGTTGAAGAGCACAACCCTAGCGATATCCTCTAAAACTGCAAGTATCGTTAAAAAATGATAGACATGATAAAAAAGAAAAAAATGTAATAAGTAATCCAAATTACAACAGTTCAGGTCCCAGAGCAGTCATTGATGTACTGAAGCCTGACAGACTATGACTATGACTTACCTATGTAGGTAGTTCTGTCTCTGTTTTCAGAGTTGAAGGTGCAAGTAGCAGCTACTGTATCTTGGGGGGAGACCTTCAGGACCTCTTCTCTGGGATAGAAAGCTTGGGGCCACTGGGGGTTACCCTTTGCAATCTTAACGTACTCATTGCTCTGGAAAATGGAAACATTTAAATTACAATGAGTCACTAGAAAGGATTTGGTAGGTACTGTTTGTCGGGGTGACTACTCGCATACTCCTCTCATTTGGATATAATGAAAAAAAGAATAGCTATTGACAGAAAGTTCGGTTTCTATACAGTTGTTACCTCTTCATAATTGAGCTTCAGTTACAAAACATATCACCTAAAAATATTTAAATTAAACTTTTAAAAATTGACTGAGGGGCCATCAGCACCACATTCGAATAGTTTGATATTTTATTAGCATTCTTGACAAGGCTACCGAGAGGCTTGTTCCCTTTTAATCGTAAAGAACAAGAGGAACATCATAAATCAATATATGAATAAATATCATAAAGGAGCCTGCAGATATCGTGCCACTTTGAGTGTTACAATTTTCTTTCTAAGGAATTATTAGATCTACAATCTTCAATTTTCGTAATGTTTATAATCACTAATATGAGTATAATTATTTTATAGTTTTTTTAGTTATACCAGTTTAAGTGAAACTCCTAAGACTCGGGGAAATGTTATGTTAAAGATTTTCAGAGTTGCAGAAAGTCTCTTATTTTGTCTGAAGATTAATCTGATAGTAAGGAAACATGAGAGTTTGAACACTGTAACTAGAGTAGTTACATCAAATTGAGAGAAATGTTGAAACCATGTAAATGATTTATTTAGAGAGGTTCAAAGCTGTATATTTTTCAACATTATATTTAGCAATAATTCATGTAAGCTTTGCATTTTGCAGACTGAAATTAATACCACTTAGCTATTAACAAAAACTGGTTGTTTTTTGATGTTTGATATCAAATTTAGTTTGTTCGGATATTCATGGTGGAAAAGGAAGAGTCACCCGATAGAATATACCCTCTGTAATGCATTGCTAACCCACAGAATATCAGAAAATATATTGAGAATATTAATACTACATACATCATTTAAAGCTAATTAATCTTAGCAAATGTGAGCATCATATCCTGAAATGTGCCCACCTCGTGGTCCACTTTGTAACCACTGACCACCACTCCTAGCGAGTGGGTGTGGACTCTGGACCCGAAGATGAAGATATCAGAAGTGACACCGGTCTGAGAAGCTTCACAAACCATGTTGGCATGGACCTCTGTGGAAAACAACACACTTTAGTGAACTGAAGACTAAAAGAGAAAATAAATACAACCCGAACGGGGAAGTTAAATCTTATTCCAAGTCTAAGATGATGTCTTACTCTTCTTGTGAGGTTCGATGACAGTTCCACCATCTACCATTAACAGGATACCGGCTATGTACTTTTGCCTGGGGAAAACAATAGCTTGAAACATTTTATGGGAAATTTAATAGAAAATCGAAAAAAAGTGGCTTTTAAACGCAAAATCATTAAACAGAATTGAATTGAAAAGGCATGCCATGTATGTTGATAATATAACTCGCTATCTAAAGACAAACACCTGTTGTTGTTAAATTATGTAATGGTTAGGCGAATTGCACCTGTGAAATAGTATTGATTCATTGGATATATAAAAGAAAAAGATAATACATAGTACATATTCTCTAAATAAATAAATAAGCTATACATTTTGATAATAACAGGTATATAATGAATCATATAAAGTTAATTACATTAAATAACTAATATAAGATTCTTTATAAAAAATAAATCGATGTAAATGATCTCACAGCAATCACCATTAGAGAATAGTGTCACAGCACTCACGGTGTTTTAGTGAGTTCCAGCGTCAAGCCAGAGTGGTCCTTTAATCCGTTAAGGGGTTTGGCGTAATGAATCTGCAGAGTTAGGTACTCAACCCCACTACCTCCACCTATCCTGAAGCCAACGTCTGGAGGTAGGGTGAGGGAGGGGGCATTCTTTGCCCAGGCGTACATGATCTGTCCACCAGGGCAAGCACCATGGTGACCACAGTCCCTGGTAAAGATATTACACTTTAGCTACAAACTAACATTAAAGAGCCTCATTTTACGAAGTCTTCTCCATTTATTATGATTTGAAATAGTAATAAAGTCAATTTGTGCTCATGTCATAATTTCCAGAAAGTCTTTACAATATGCAAATTACTGGAATTTTCCAAATGATTTACATGACTGTGCAGTACTAATTTCTGCTGACTCTATCCATTAGATAGTATTTAGTTCTTAACTAATGCAGAGTCAGCAAACAGTCATGGAATAGATTTGATATGTAATTTCCTCACCAATATCCAGATCTTGGTTTCCCCCCACTGCACCCGTAGAGGAGCATGTGGTGGGCCCTGTTGGCGGAGGCGAGGGGGTCGTAACGGACCACCCACTCCTCTGCTCCGGGATCAAGTGCCATTGTGGTGCATAGGTAAGCGTCTCGCTGAAGAAAAATTAGAGATGGTCAAGGTAGGGTAAGTTACGAATTATAGGTTAGTTCTACATCTTCGGTCATATAAGAAAAAACGATAAAATAATAAATATTTAATTGTTATTTCCATTATTAAATATTTTTAATTATTACTGTAACTATAGTTTTTTCTTGTATGACCGAAGACGTGAAACTGACCGATAATTCCTAACTTACTCTACTGTGGTTATTCATGAACACACAATGAACTGTGATTTTTTCAGAATTAGATTTTTGACTCTACTAAACAGAATGGTCCTAGGATTGAATAAATAACCTAAGTCCTTTTTTTTGTGAAGTTGGTTCATCCTATGTTATATGTATATAAGTGTCAAAATAATATTACATCCATCGGTGAAGCAACGGATGTTGAATTAGTTTGAATAATACATACTGCTGAATGTTAACAGCAACACAGTCCTCCATTAGATGTTAGCAAAAGACTTTCATGGCATTCTTTTTAATAAATAACTTCGTACTACTAAATAACTAAATATTAGCAAGTTTGTATCAAATGTATGACCATTAGGGGAGGAAACAAAACTTTGTGATAAAAATGAAAAACATGGAAAACATCAGACCAAAGAAACTTACTCTACCACAACAGTAATAATTTTTTTCGTAAGTTTTATTCAGAAAATGAAATTTAAGAAATATACACAAAATATTGGACAATGTATTTATAAAAATGATTTTAAGCATAAAGTGATAGTTTCTAATCAATTATTAGAAGAAATTGAAATTATTAGAAATAAATTGAAGAGTAGTCTAAAATTAGGCAGTGTAACTAAAGACTTATAGGGACATATAGCAACATTACTTTTAATTACAGTATCATGTTACAAATATAATAATAATGTAGTTAATAAATATTTATATAGTGTATAGTGTACGTGTATGACTATACAGCATCAGTTATAATTTCTTCAACCTTTATTGGACATAGGTAACAATTGACATGAATGTGAGGATTAATAAAAATTAATAACTTTTTATCCACCCCTCTCACCCCACTCTCTCTCTTTACTCACCACTCTCTCTTCACTCACCACTCTCTCTCTTTACTCACCACTCTCTCTCTTTACTCACCACTCTCTCTCTTCACTCACCACTCTCTCTCTTTACTCACCACTCTCTCTCTTTACTCACCACTCTCTCTTCACTCACCACTCTCTCTTCACTCACCACTCTCTCTTCACTCACCGCTTTAGGTGATGCCCCGGGCATTGTAAAGTTTCTCCGGTAGATGTCTCCACCTTGTGTCACAGCGCCATCTAGCGGCACCGCTGTCGCTACTTGTAGCAGTAGTACGCTAACTAACCGTGATAGTAATGTTCTCATAGTGAGTGAGGTGAAATAACCTGGTAAATGTATATAGTCTCGTCAGGTAGAGTTGAGCAGCATTATACTGCTAAAGGAGTCTGTCTCTGTTTCAGTTACTTTATCTGGTCATTTTTATCTGGCTGTTAGAACACTCGTAACTCTGTAAACAAAATTTAAACTTCATTAGTAACTGTTTAGACACACGAATAAGAAAATAATAATATAGAGGATGTTGTAAGACATGCTCAGAGTATAATATATTACTGGATGAACAATTACTAAAAATTAATGTAAAAGCTTTCTTTTACATTATTGCTGAAGACTTCATAAATTTAAAATGTTGATTGCAATGTGTCTGGTACAGGTTTCTATGAAGAAAAATAATAAATAACTGAAGAATTAAAAAAATCCTCAAGGTTCCATATTGGTAAGTATTATTATTTTAGGTGTTTATAAATTGACCCTATCCAATTGTCCCTTTCGAGAAGAAGGCCTCGAAAAAGAGGGGACAGATCGACTACTCGGCTACCACAGGTAACAGTGTCGACCAGGCGCATGGATGGCAAGAATAGGCACCCATGGTTAAGAGACCTACACAGTACACAGTAAGTCTGCTTACCCATGGATAAGAGACCTACACAGTCAGTCTGCTTACCCAAGGATAAGAGACCTACACAGTCAGTCTGCTTACCCATGGATAAGAGACCTACACAGTCAGTCTGCTTACCCATGGATAAGAGACCTACACAGTCAGTCTGCTTACCCATGGATAAGAGACCTACACACTACACAGTCAGTCTGCTTACCCATGGATAAGAGACCTGCACAGTCAGTCTGCTTACCCATGGATAAGAGACCTACACAGTCAGTCTGCTTACCCAAGGATAAGAGACCTACACAGTCAGTCTGCTTACCCATGGATAAGAGACCTACACAGTCAGTCTGCTTACCCATGGATAAGAGACCTACACAGTCAGTCTGCTTACCCATGGATAAGAGACCTACACACTACACAGTCAGTCTGCTTACCCATGGATAAGAGACCTGCACAGTCAGTCTGCTTACACATGGATATAAGAAGTTAAGGAAAGATACAATTATTAATTATTATTATCATCTGATAATAAGACCTCCTTCCAAACTAAATATTGTGGGATGATATTCCATCTAAATTTTCACGATGTAGATACAATAATCTAATTTTATTTCCTCCATATCTCTATTGGTTACATTCTAAATCTTTATTTAATTATATAAATATAATTTATTCCATATATTAATTTAGTTATTCCAAATCATCATATAATTTATTTAAAAATTCAAATAATTCATTTCAATCTATTGCGTAATTTATTCCATACATTAACTTAATTTATTCAATAAAATTAATTTAACTTTCCCATAATTTGATTTAATTTTTTTCCAAATATTTAAACAATTTATTTCAATTATACTTTATTTAATTTATTTCATATATTAATTGTATTATTCAAATAAGGTTTGAAAGGAATTGAAATAAACTAACTAATAGTGAAGCAACCTACTACACAAAATACACTGTAGTTTGTTGTAATTAAAAGAACTGGGACATGAATTGTGAAATCTGTGATTAATTCATGCCACATTACCTTCCGCAATTTGCGAAGGCAGTAAAAGTACACATATTGAGTGACATTGTAATTGGAACAGTTGCGTTTGTAGTTTGCATTACCCATTATAAATAGTGTTAGGAATACATGAATAACATACACCACAGATCGCACAACTCTGGCTTACTCAATTAATAATAAATAGACAAATAATTTACCTTCTTTAAATACAAGAGAGCAATGTTCTACCTCATAATCATACATAATGTAATAGAAAATATCAACCGTATGTATATGTTCCGTGCCATTTGTCGATTTGCACAATCTCGAGAATGCGCTGCGCGTTTTTAGGATCATTGAAAATGAGTGACAATCTCGAGATTGTGCAAGGCAGGTAAAGAGTATAAAGCAGGACCAACAGTGATGGAGTAGATAATCAGTTTATGCATTTAATTGGTCCATTTCAACAAAATAGGATAGTTAAAGCTATACCAAACGTTAGGAATTAACTCATTTGTTTTCCCTTTATTTTTAATGTGAAAATATCGTCTTTTATTAATTAACTAAAAAACTAAGAAAAGTTTTCCCTAAAATTACCTGCCATTACATGCGAGAATACGCTCCGAGTTTTTACGATTCTGAAAATGTGCGACAATCTCGAGATTGTTGCACATTTTCAAGATCCTAAAAACGTGCAGCGCATTCTCGAGATTGTGCAAAATCAGCAAACTGCGGTTAATCGATTTATTATGTGGTTTAACGTCTGCTTCGGAACCAAAGGCCATATCGCTGACGTCAAAAGGAAATTAAATACAAGGGACTGGAAGAAGCAGTCAGAGAGGAAAGTGGTTCCATGAACAAAGTCACTTACCACCGTCGGTGACAATGCTCATGGATGCAGAAAAGCTACTCCGTGAATACAGTCACTTACCAAGGAATGTGAAGAAACGGGACACAAGCACCGGTGGCTGCACTCACGGATGGAAGAGGAAAATGAAGAGGTGATAGTAAATGAAGCCTACGAGCCTAACACAAAATTCTAAGACCTCGTAGTTGAAGAGCATAACCCTAGCGCTATCCTCTAAAACTGCAAGTAGCGTTAAAAAAAATGATAAACATGGTAAAAATGAAAAAAGACAATCCATAATCCAAATTACAACAGTTCGGGGACAAAGGGACGCCACCCCCCTTCTCTTCCATTCACCACGGACAGCTTCAAGATAGAGCCCCTGGGGGCCGGCAAACTGGGAGTAACACATATATAGCTTATTAATTTAAAACATGAATTTTATATATTTCAGCTACAAGAATGTTCGTTCAGTAAAATACATTAATTAAAGTTCTATAATATTAATAGGAAAAACAAATATATCGTATTTACAGTATATCAAAATGTATTGAACTAACGGTGCTTATATAGGTTTTATTTAATCTAACTGTTAACTGAATAAGAAAAACAATTATCAAAGTATGCACATGAAATTCATTGTTATTTCAGTAAAATTCCACACAAAGTATTATGTCTTACTATGTAAGGATGAGTTCAGCACAGTCAAGTGTTATCCCCAGAACATTTAACCTACATAGAGAGTTACTAGCTATGTGCTATAGATTGTTAGTACTTACCTATCTATGATACACACTAATCTATATGGTAGATACTATGCACCGTAAGAAAGAAAATATATATCATGTGAACTGCTTTAGTTACAATAGCGTATAGTTCAGAGAATCGCATACCGTTAAAAGCAGAGTAAACCAGTATAGCAGTTAGAAGTAACGGTGACTGTTACGCTTGGATATTGTGAACTGGAGTCACATTTGCAAACGGGGAGTAAATCAGTGCCGTGAAATGATTCCAGTACCGTGTTATGATTCCAGTACCGTGTAATGATTCCATTACCGTGTGATGATTCCATTACCATGTGATGATTCCACTACCGTGTTATGATTCTACAAACGTGTAATGATTTTATTATCGTGTGATGATTTTAATATCGTGCAACAATTTCGTGAAAGTAAAATTGGTAAACATGTATTTTATGTTTCTTTTTAACCTATATTGAAATCTATTTTACTGCATATACTTTATGACACACTGTATGTATATATTTCAATAACCGAAAAGCCCAATGGCCAATGCTTCCATAGGTTTAATTTAATGTTTTTTATATCATTATTTGAGAATGAAGTCATCATTATTTTTAGTGACAATAAATAGAGTTAATGTTATCAGTAATTTTCTGTGTCTATTTGAGGTAACATTGTGATAACGGAGATTATATATTTTATGTAGCATTTTATTATTAAATGTATACATTAATAAAGGAGTTAATTGATACAACAAATAATAGAGCAACTAAAACACATTAATAATAGAAACTAATTAATCATCATACAAGGATTAATTAAAGAAGCGATATATACCTACATATATTATTTCACTACTTAGCAATATAGTTAAATTAACTATAGCATAAATATAATTGACAATGTCATTCATATAAGTTTTATTCCATGATGTAGTATTTTTTTCTATAAAATATCAGTACAGTTGGCGTCTTTTGTATTTAATTCTCAAGGTTAATTAATTACCAGCTACCTGAGTATCACCTTGAAATAAATAACTCGTAAAGCAATAAACTTCAAACTGTGGCGATAAATAAAGATATTAATGTAACCATATATTATTTGATTTTTTAAATATATCAAAATGATGTCATCTATGCCACATCCATTATAATAAACTGCATGCGTTATTATACATGGTTAACAATGTTCAAGTTACCTGGTAGGATTCAGTGAGAAAAAATAGTTAAATTTCTGAAAGTAACATGAAGATTGAAATAGGTAATTCATTCATTGCAGCACAACAATAAATTCCATTACTCGATTGGGACAATTCGCTAAATTAGGTAAGTTTAGGGAATAAAATGAAGCTTCTGGACTGCAATGGTAGCACAATAACCCTAAACTAAAGACATTATACTAAGTAGAGGGAATAACTGAGCAATGGGATAGAGTGGAAAAGAAAGAACTGCTCTGTAATGCCTAGTAATGGTTCACATTTCATATAGTTTATATAGGTAAAAAACCGTCCCATCGAAGGAAAGAGTCTTCGCATGATAAATAATGCAAAAAATAATCAGTTTCTTGAAAATTTACCAAGAGATATAGAGTGTATTGAATATAATCTAGATATTAAACAAAAACGTTCGCCGTGACTTGAATAATTAGTAGATCATATAAAATGAAAGAATGAAAATAAACTCTAACACTGTAGGGAACATTTCTATTAAAATCAGAACGTTTCGATACTCATGGCCTTCATCACCCATGCTTTCAGTCAATCTTTGTTCAAGAGCTTATCTCCACCGCTAAGGTGGGTGGAGGATTTAATCGATTTAAGTCCTGCGATGGAGCCTAAGACCGGGGTAAGACAATTAGTCACCCAGTCGGAATCTATTAAGACCGTTAAACTTTTAAAGACTCTACCATGAGAAGAGCATTTGAGACATACAGATATGAGAGTTAAAAAAAGAAGTCATCATTTCATACTCCGGAAATTCTCCCGAAAACATCCCCCATACCCAATTGTAAGATGCCTCTTCTTTCATTTCTCCAGTTTCTATTGGTCCTCAACCCATCTGTGTGCAGTCTCTAAGTTTACCCTCAAGAAATGTAAACTCTCTAATTTTCAAATAATATTTCCCGTGAATTCCTACCCTTCTCATTAATTAAATATTTGTCAAAGAAGTTATCCGATACCTCCAAACCTCATTATTTCTATAAAGTTAACCACAGAAAACCATCTGGCCAAGAAAAAACTCCATGGGGTTAATTACATTCACCAATTTATTCTGTGTAGCATGTTTGGAAAAGGCTTCCCTGCTCTCTCAAAGTAATATATATAATATATTATTATTAATCAACTTCTCTAGACCAAAACACTTGACCAGAAGGGAAATATCAAAGGACACGGATTTAATTTCAATGTTAAGAAATAATTAATTTCAAATTAAAGTCCGGTCTAAAAATTTTACCTCAACAAGCATAAATATCAGTTAGCACACTAATGATAGATATCAGTTAGCACACTAATGATAGATATCAGTTAGCACACTAATGATAGATATCAGTTAGCACACTAATGAAAGATATCAGTTAGCACACTAATGAAAGATATCAGTTAGCACACTAATGCTAGATATCAGTTAGCACACTAATGATAGATATCAGTTAGCACACTAATGCTAGATATCAGTTAGCACACTAATGATAGATATCAGTTAGCACACTAATGATAGATATCAGTTAGCACACTAATGAAAGATATCAGTTAGCACACTAATGCTAGATATCAGTTAGCACACTAATGATAGATATCAGTTAGCACACTAATGAAAGATATCAGTTAGCACACTAATGATAGATATCAGTTAGCACACTAATGATAGATATCAGTTAGCACACTAATGATAGATATCAGTTAGCACACTAATGATAGATATCAGTTAGCACACTAATGATAGATATCAGTTAGCACACTAATGAAAGATATCAGTTAGCACACTAATGCTAGATATCAGTTAGCACACTAATGATAGATATCAGTTAGCACACTAATGCTAGATATCAGTTAGCACACTAATGATAGATATCAGTTAGCACACTAATGATAGATATCAGTTAGCACACTAATGAAAGATATCAGTTAGCACACTAATGCTAGATATCAGTTAGCACACTAATGCTAGATATCAGTTAGCACACTAATGAAAGATATCAGTTAGCACACTAATGATAGATATCAGTTAGCACACTAATGATAGATATCAGTTAGCACACTAATGATAGATATCAGTTAGCACACTAATGATAGATATCAGTTAGCACACTAATGATAGATATCAGTTAGCACACTAATGATAGATATCAGTTAGCACACTAATGATAGATATCAGTTAGCACACTAATGATAGATATCAGTTAGCACACTAATGATAGATATCAGTTAGCACACTAATGATAGATATCAGTTAGCACACTAATGCTACACATGAGAGGCGAGTCTCTCTCTCTCACTCCACTTTTCCTCATCTCTCTTCATGTTCTTTTGCAGTTAAATTCACATCCAAAGAAGCTTTGCGTGCAGACCTAAGAAACTGAGCCAAGAATTTATTGTCTGACTTCTTTTAACTGAGAAATATTGTTAGGAAATAAATTGAATTAAAGGAATAAGGGTACAGTACTAACACAGCAGAGATTCAATAGACAATTCCAGGTTTCCTTTTCCATTTCTCCATTTGCTCCAAAGGTTAGAGTCTCCATTGCCGTAACATTATCTAAAGGCTACTGCACATTAGTCATTCACTCTCTATTAGTGAAACCACTAGTCAGCTCATATTATTCGGAACTAATGCATTTGCAGAATATGAAGAGCAAATGAATAGACTGATATTCCTAGAATATATATTGGTAGATATTCTCATGTTTAAACTGCATAATGCTTTTTATATTTCCACTTTAACGAAGGTAAATAATTGCAGTAATTACAATGACTTTTTCTTAACGAGGGAGCTTTTACTTGAGTTAAATAGAAATAGTTCTAAAAGTCTTGAGAACTTCTGTGAATAAAAACAATTAATGGAATATTGCAGGGAATATTCTATTTAGAAGATTAAACTCCATAAGTAATTTCAGTTTCTAAAGTACTGTGGCAGAGATAAAAACAAACAAACACCTTTAATATTAAACGCAAAGTAGTAATGTGCCTTTTAATATCTGAATGATATTACAGTATTTCCCCTGTATTTCACTAGTTACTAAATTATGGTACAATTATGTGGGTGACAGAGTGTGGAATGAAACTTGATTTTTAATTACTTTGTATAGATATAACATGTACAGAATTCTTTGTAACTTTCTCTTATTTATCATTTACCTGCTACAATAGTTTATACACACAATATGTGTTATATTCATAAGTTTGCAGTTGAAACTTGAAAAGTTGAAATAAAAATTTAACAAGTCAAACATTCTCTGGCGATAAGTCGAGTCAAAATTTACTTACACAAGCGCAGAAAAAGTTACGAAACTTTTCGTTAATTTATCTCTTCACTGCACAATTTACTGCAACGCTATTTTTAATGAAATATAAAGTAAAAAAATATATATCACTGCCTGTAATATTAAAATTCCGACATAGCTACAGAGCCAACTTTGCAATGATTTTTCAAAATCTGAAACAATTTATCACAGTAAACTGAAATTTGTTTTACTTAAATAGGTGATACAGTTTATATAATCAATTTCTGATTACTTAAATGTGTATCCTAAGGTACCATTCTACTTAAATATTAAAATCAGCGATTCGGGGTAAGTCAAAAGAGTTTGCAGCGGTTTCAAGTTATGCAAAATTGGCGAAAGGAAAGATGCTGACACAAAGTGAAAAATTATTAGATTATCAGCCTACTTAACGATAGTAAAAGTACGGTAGAAAATAGCAAAATCATCAAACGTGATCACTGTACGGGCAAGAAACTTGCCGTTGAAGATAAATTTGTACAGGAAAAAGTATGTAGGCAAAAAATTAAGAGATCTTTATCAAAGAATCATCACGATTCCTACAAGGAAATTTTTGATCAAGCTGGAGTTTCCCTCGTGTCTAAAAAAGCCCGAAATCGAATCCTGAAAAAGAGGGCGAATCAAAATGCACCGACAGTATCCCTCCACTGAGCCAACTCAATGGTCAGAAAAATCTCTCATGGGCAACGAAATACTTGAAAACTGATTTCTGAACTGTAATTCGGACCCACGGGACCAGAGTCACCCTCTACGAACCTAACGGTTGGATCCGAGAGTGGCTCCTGAAGGAGGCAAATCGACGTCTGCGTTTAAATCGGCTTCAGAGGGTGGCAGCATCATGTTATGGTCTGAAATTATTGGTAACAAATTGGTTGGAGCTATTCTTGTGCCTGATAGTCTCAAAATGAACTTTAAGAGCCATTGTACATTGCTGAGAGACAACTTTCTCTCCTGGTTAAATTCTTTTTCCGATGACGTCAAAAAGAACACCATTTTTCAGCAGGATAAAGCTCTAACTCATGCTTTTGATCACACTAAAGGTTGGCTCGTAGAACAAGGCACCATTGGGAAGAAGCTTATGCGTTTGCTCCCACAGAATCCTGGCATTAACCCCAAACAGAATCTGTAGTCCACCACCAAGAAAGAGGTTTAAGCGAATGGAGGTCAATTTACGAACAAAAAAGAGCTCTGGCAATGGTTTTTGGAAGTATATTCTTAAATAACGCCTTTAGAAATTGACATCTTTTGTTGATAAATGATTGGTTGAGGTGATAAAACAATTTGTAAAATTCATTAAATATTAAAGACTAATTAAATGATACGATCTAAATTTTTGATGCATTTACTCTCATATAACTACTATAAAATGTATTATCCTGTTCAAACCAGAGAATAAAAACAAAAATTTCACACTAGTGTCGGTAAATTCCCTCGCGGTAAGTTCCAACGCGGAAACTTCCACCACGGAAAGTTTCACAACGGAAACTTCCAGCACTGAAAGTTCTACCAAGGAAAGTTCCACCAAAGTTAAATTCAATCATAGTTCTCACCTAAAAATTCTCATAGAATATCATCGATGATACATGCAGACTATATCTTGCAGGAAAGATGCTACTAGGAAAAACTACCGATGATTCGTTTTCATTCTCTACGATGATGCTAGTAAGACAGTGATAGGGTAGATTATAACAGTACAGTACACGGATCAATCATAGGTGCCTTTTCGATGGCAAAGTAGACATAGTACCACGATAATTATAGTGAAAATATTGGTGAATAATTCTATTTGATCTATACAGGGAGGCTATGATCATTTTCTTACTGGGAGACAGTGTAATGAGGTACAGAGAATATATGCTGTTTGCTGTGTATATTTACACATCTGATTTATAGATAGTGGTATAGAAGGTGCATTTATTAGATATACGAATATATCCAATAAAAAGAAGAGGTCAACTGTTACAGAATGGCTAAATCATGTACGAATTTCTCATCAAAAATATACCTAATTGAAAAAAAGTCCTCCTATCACTAGGAAACAAATTATTTTATTTTATTGGAATACGCTATCAATATTTAAAAGAATAATTAACTCCAAACTATATGTAAAAAAAGTATCCAGACACTCACTGTACTCCGACAGTGGGTGCTAACAAAGGGGTTCTAGGTAAATTGCTCGAAAACAATTGCTCGAAAGACAATTGCTCGAAAGACAATTGCTCGAACGAACAATTGCTCGAATTATAAAATTGCACAGTTTTCGATTTTTATAAAAGTCTTATTAATGAAGTGGAGCTGCACCTAACAATGTTTGTTTCTTTTTAGTAATTGATCATTAATCATTCTATAAATGATTTTAATTATTATTCATTCTGCACAATCTTTTTTTAGACCGTTTGTGTCATCTCGTATGTAACATGTGAATTGGAATCATGTGGTGAATCAATACTATTCATTTTTTTTTATCATAAAACCCGAAAAAAATTGTAGATTCGTTAAAACTCTGCCATAATTTTGAGTTATTTCACCTATTGAGGTGCCACATACAAATAGGCTAGTAATAAATTAATCTACAATTTTTTTCGGGTTTTATGATATAAAAAACATGAATAGTACTGATTCACCACATGATTCCAATTCACATGTTACATACGAGGTGACACAAACGGTCTAAAAAAGGATTATGCAGAATGAGTAATAATTAAAATCATTTATAGAATGATTAATGATCAATTACTAAAAAGAAACAAAGATTGTTAGGTGCAGCTCCACTTCATGAATAACTGACTTTTATAAAATCGAAAACTGTGCAATTTTATAATTCGAGCAATTTTGTTCATTCGAGCAATTTTGTTCATTCGAGCAATTTGATAATTAGAGCAATTGTTCATTCGATCAATTATTGTTCGTTCGAGCAATTGTTCTTTCGAGCAATTGCTCATTCAAGCAATTGTTTTCAAGCAATTTGCCGGCTACCTAACAAAGTTCATGAACCATTCTGAGAAATTATTGGTTGACCTTAGCATCCACTTTCAGAGTACTGAGAGTGTCAATGAGTGTCTGAGTTCTAGAACTTTTCCCTCAAGTACTAGATCATTGACCGTAATTTGAAAAGAACTGGCGCTAACCCTTAGCATTGGTAATCATTTTCACAAAACTTTTGTCTAATATACTCAAAAAATTAAAAACATGTTCATACGGTTTAATCTGAAATATTTTATGTTCATCAATAGTGTGAAGCGAAATTTTACAAATTTCGTTCTTTTTATCTTCATTTTAAGCAATTAAATGCACTATCTGATTGGAAAATATGTTGGAAAATTGAACAGAGTTTATTTTATAAAGAAAAAGCAAATATTGTCTAAAAATATACATGCATTTCTTATCACAAATATTCACCATTAAATTTAGCTGTAATCAAGTGAGAATTATTTCACGATTCCACTTATTGAAATGAAACAAATTTCACTAATAGATAATAACGTATGCATAGACGCGAATGATAAGAGTATAAATACACATATAATTATATTTATAATGGTGTATTATCTATGTTATATTTATAATTGGCTACACACATTAGATATTGAAAAATAAGGATGTTAGTTATATCACTGATGTCAAAATAAATAAGATAAATTTGATACGGATTTAATATTGATTTTATTTCAGGGTCATATAGACGAGGTCAAATGGGAAATACAAGGGAAATCGAAGAAGCAGTCATACAGAAAAGTGACCTTCCACCAGCTAGTTACTCCGTTAATTCATGATCATCAACCAGCTACTTCTGCATGCAGTCACTAACCAAGGACTTGTGATAAAAAGGGACACAGACACCGGTGACTTCACGGATGGAAGAGGAAAATGAAGAGGACATCGTATATGAAGCCTAGGAGTTTACCTAACACAAAAATCTAAGACTTCATAGTTGAAGAGCATAACCCTAGCGCTATCCTCTAAAACTGCAAGTAGCGTTAAAAAAATGATAGACATGGTAAAAGTTAGCATCTACCTTATTTATAAAAAATATATATATAAAAAGTACAAAATATTAACATCGAAGAAAAATAGCCCTGCAAATGCGCTGAACGAACATACAGTTCAGAGAAATAGTCCACGCAATAGTTCTATGTACTTTGATTCCTACCCGATTTGGATATTATTAGTTATAGACGAAGAAGTTTATAGGGAATAATATTAGCTATTGAAGAAAAGAGATCCGAGTGAATAGGATACAAGAGATAGTAACCGGATGTAGGCTAACTAAACACAAAATGGTTCTCAAAGTTCCAAGTAATTTGACAGTGGCTAGTTAGACAGCGAGAACGTTCCTCAAAATCAACTAAATTGGAGGTAATTCGAGAAGGGGATTCCCTTCGGATTTACCAAACAGAACATTGTATCGTAATGTTATGAGAGATTTATAGTGAATATTTTATTATCATGTGATTAATTGATATAGGAATAGGGATGAATGCTTTGCGTATATATAAAATACATAACAAGTATAACTAAATACGTAAGATTGTTAAGTACAAACGTACAAATATATTAGTGCCATAAACATTTATGGTTAACACGTATTATTTACTTAACAGTTTAATATTATACAAAATGTTCCCAATTGTTGAGAATACTAACAGACCATGAATAATTAAAATGGTAAATTGTGCAACCGTAGTCATGGTTAGTGCACTGTTTCGATAATTGGCACGAATAGAAACATAGATTAACAATTTAGTTGTTTACAGTAATAATAATAAAGCATAAAAACTTCGTAAAAGCACGCAAGTATAAATAATATATTTAATGTTTATTCCTAAATTAGGCCTAATTCAATTTACCTCCTACACTATAATTTACTATGCACATAAATTATTAATTGTACTAAATAATGCATTGTCACTTCAATTTAAGATAGACACGTTTTGTATAAGCCACGTATGACAAGGAAGATTTAAGTTAAGTGTTCAATTTTTCCTGCATCACTTTGTTTAATCCTGGTGTTTCCTTCACACCTGATTTTGGACACATCACCACCTGTTAGTTGCGATATTTCAGCACATCGATCTCGTCAAACGTCCTTTAACTAAAACTACATCATCTAAATAATAATCCACGGAAAGGCAACACTTTAGTCATATAATAGTGTGTTCTACGATAAACAATCATGAATGTTGCCGTAGATAACGGTATCCGCACATTCAAGGATTAAATCAATGTCTCGTCGTAGTGGTTGAAGGATATGCGCTATTTTTAGATGAGCTGAGAGACGCATCTGAGACACACTCACGTCAATGAAGTTAGAATGAAACTGAATGGAGCAAATTGTTCGAGGCCATTCAGTGAACGCCTGAGTGGAATGAAGCAGAAGCCACAGCAGACAATACGAACAATATGACTGGCTTAGATTATTGAAATGGAACATGAATATCATTTTAGAAAGTAGAGTATAATTTAGATTTGAAAAATGGATACAGGAATATTATAATCAATTGAGCTAGCTTTGAATATGATCATAAAGAATTACGACGAGAAAGAATACGTCAGTAATTTCTTATCTGAATAATTTTCATGTCAATAAAATGATGGCAACACGTTATCTATAGAGTAGACAATAATTTTATTTTGTTCGTTATTCTGCTCTCAATTCAATTCTCTTTCTTCAACACTAGTAATAATGAAGACAATCGTCAAGACGTCTGTATAGAAATGTTATAGTTATGGAAGATACATTATAAAAAATACAAAACCAGAACGGGCACTCATATAGCGCATACCTTTGCCGACGCTATTAGTTATTCGAGTATTATTGGAGTACTAAAGGACCTTGACGTTTGACATGGTGACTTACAAAATCTAGTCAAATCGTTCCTGGATAGTGACCAATCGTCCCACCAATTCAGGAAATTTGGTTGAATACTTTTCGAGTTACAAATGAACTTGACCTTTGGCCCAGTAACTTCCAAAATCTAGTCAAATGGTTCCTGAATTTCAGGCAATTAGATTGAATATTATTTAAGTTATGGGAATAACAAAATTACAAATGAATTCTAATCAAAACATAACCTTCCACAATTTTGTAAAGATAATAAAAATATGAAATTCTACCAAATTGTCCACTGTCCCAACTGACTATGAAACAGATGAGAAAGTTCATGCTATCATACAGGGTGGGGCGTAAGTTTGGAAGCAAATGAAAGTGCATACCTATTATAATCCAACGAAAAATATATTTAATAATTTACAGTTATGTATTATTACATAAGGGTTTTAAGAATTCAAAAATCATAAATTTATTCAAAATGTCCCCCCTTGTTTTTAATAACAGCCTCAAATCTCCTCCGAACTCCTGCTACTGCGGCACGCAACTGTTCTTGTGAAATTTCCTTCCAAGATCTCTGGAGCGAACGCTTTAAATCATCCACACTGCGATGGAATTTACCACAGGCCTTTGATTCATGAATGGACCATACCGAAAAGTCCATAGGATTAACATCTGGGGAACAGGGAGGCCACATTTCTTTGGACCAAAACCGTGGAAGATGGTCATGGCACCAGTTTTGAGTGACATTTGCAGTATGTGAAGTCACGCCGTCATGCTGAAATGTCCATAAAGTGTCATTACCGAAGTGATCCTTAGCTGACTCCAACATTGGCGTCAAAATATTCTCAATATAACATTTAGCATTGATTTTGGCGCCTTGTTCCACAAAAATTAAAGGATATCTCCAAGTTTTTGAAACGGCGGCCCAGACCATTACTGAAGCAGGTTTCAAGGTTCTGTGGACAGTTTTTTGGTTGTATGGGATGTCTTTTGCACTTTTACCAATTATTCTGTCATTCCTCCGGTTGTGAGCCATTTCCACTGTGAAAATTTTTTCGTCAGACCAAACAATTTCACCAGCCGTGCCAGACTTCAATTCTCTCAGAAGTGCTTTGCTTCTCTCCAATCTCTTTTTCTTTACAGCTTCTGACAGAGTCTGTCTCTTTTGGAGGGTGAAAGAGGACATATTTAGGTCTTCTTTGACAACTCTTCTCATTGTTCTGGGACTCACATTAGCTGTTTTGGCTAAAAATCGTATTGACCTTTTCGGGTTCCTCCTGATCTACTCTCGGGCAGATTTTATCAGTTGTTTGGTGCGTTGTGAGCGTGGTCTACCACTTCTTGGATGATCAGTCAAGTCTCCTCTCATTAAAACGCTTCACACACTTCCAAACAGTCGATCTCGCTATTGAGAGAGTCTTTGAAATGACGGAATCTGACTTCCCGTCACGGTGTAGAGCAATAATGGCTTCTCTTTTGTCTGACATTTTTGAATTGACTAAATTTTTGTAAAAAATAACACTGCCACGTCATAATGTAGTGTCTTTACTATAGTTCAAACCCTATCACTTACTTAGGAACTTATTTTTAAGAATTATATTAATGTTTGAAAAATTGCTTCCAAACTTACGCCCCACCCTGTATAACGCATGCAACTTATAATTCTAATGTTAGCTTTTACTATTTTTCTCTTTTTCTTCTTTTTGATTGTTTGTCTCTGCTGTAAGTTTAGGAGTTCTTTGTTTCTTCCAGACCTTACAGATTAGAGTTTGAAACTACAGCATGCCGAAATTATACAGCATGCCAAAACTATACAGCATGCCAAAACTATACAGCATGCCAAAACTACACAGCATGCCAAAACTACACAGCATGCCAAAACTACACAGCATGCCAAAACTATACAGCATGCCAAAACTACACAGCATGCCAAAACTATACAGCATGCCAAAACTATACAGCATGCCAAAACTATACAGCATGCCAAAACTACACAGCATGCCAAAACTATACAGCATGCCAAAACTATACAGCATGCCAAAACTATACAGCATGCCGAAACTATACAGCATGCCGAAACTATACAGCATGCCGAAACAACAGCATGCTGAAACAACAGCATGCTGAAACAACAGCATGCTGAAACAACAGCATGCCAAAACAACAGCATGCTGAAACAACAGCATGCTGAAACAACAGCATGCTGAAACAACAGCATGCTGAAACAACAGCATGCTGAAACAACAGCATGCTGAAACAACAGCATGCCAAAACAACAGCATGCCAAAACAACAGCATGCCAAAACAATAGCATGCTGAAACAACAGCATGCTGAAACAACAGCATGCTGAAACAACAGCATGCTGAAACAACAGCATGCTGAAACAACAGCATGCCAAAACAACAGCATGCTGAAACAACAGCATGCTGAAACAACAGCATGCTGAAACAACAGCATGCCAAAACAACAGCATGCTGAAACAACAGCATGCCAAAACAACAGCATGCCAAAACAACAGCATGCTGAAACAACAGCATGCCAAAACAACAGCATGCCAAAACAACAGCATGCCAAAACAACAGCATGCTGAAACAACAGCATGCCAAAACAACAGCATGCCAAAACAACAGCATGCCAAAACAACAGCATGCTGAAACAACAGCATCAAGTTATCAACTTAACTACAACAGGTATTCATGGATGTAAATTGTATTAAATTGGGGAGAGTTGAATCAATAAGGGTACCCTATGTATTGCTAGATAACAGATGCTAAAACATTTGCTATAATAAAAATTTTAGAAAACAGTTGCTCTAAAAATAATTGTTAGAAAATAACTGTTCGTAAACCAATTGTTCGAAACCAATTGCTCGTAAAACAATTGATCGAAGGAATCTTTGCTCGAAATACAATTGCTCGAAGCTCTATTACTCGAAAGTTGAGTTAGTTTGTTTGCCCACTTTCCCCTCCAGCTTAAGGTGACACCATCCTTGCTTGGTTAGAATAGAGACAAAATGTATAGACTTTAAAGGTTGTTTGATTAAAATACTGGCATACTGACACATGGTTATACACAATTTAATTACCCAGTTGGTTTTTCGACCAATTGATTATTCGATGAATTGTTCGTTCGTCGTTCACACAATGTTTTTTTCGGACAATTGTGTTCCAAGCAATTGTTTAATGGAGCAATTGTGCATTCTAGCAATTGTTTTTCAAGCAGTTTGCCTACAATAGTTGAATCAGTGCTTATAAAAATATTCTAAATTTTTTTAATATTTTCCTACAGGAGTTTATTTTATTTGACTAAAAGACATGTAATAGAAATACTTTTTAGTTCATCATAATTCAGAGTGCATCTTGTGTGATTCAACATGCTTCAAGAGGATATATGTAATATTTGCTTACATGAATTGTTAGATATTATTAAAGAATTCAAAAGAAATACTCAGCGCAGCCCTATGCCTAGAATAAAATAAAATTATCAAAGTGAATTTCAAAGACTGAAAGGCTGAAGAATTTTACAAGGCAGTCGAAAACCAGATCCCCGACAGCAGACGAAGAAGATCTTTCACCTGGTATGTGTAGAAGTTGAGAACCCAATTCTAATGGAAGGTCACATGAGAAATGAGTTTAGATGTTCAAACTGTAGCTAGAGAGGTGGGGATAGCGAGGGTTTGTCTCACGAAGAACAAAAATTAATTTTGCACTACACTTGATACAACTAATACCAAAGATATTCTAATACAATAAGATATACTACTCTCGCCAATTCCTATTTTAAATATGCGTACTAGCGCCATCTGGTATCAAAAGCGGGATATAGAACTGAAATATTATTTATAAGGACAATCGAAGTATGTTGTGTGCGTGATGTCATAACAGCAACACTTTAAAATCACATTTAAACAATTGAAGAAGGTAAATTTGTAAAAATAGTTAATAATAGTGAATATATATTAAATAAACTATGTAACCTGCTAAACCCCTAATTTTCTCTTGAAATTTGTTCCCTTGCTTACGTCACAACACAAATCACTCAAATGTCGCTACCTAGCTATATTGGTATTCCTACTAGCAAGATACATTAACTTACAAGGTATGCTACGCTTTGATACGAATTTTAGACTCTTCTCACAAACAAATACGCAAATACGAATTCACAGATGTGACCCTACAATATTACTATATTAGATTACATACTTTATAAACTATACAGCGGGTTAATCACTTTTTCATGGCATCCGTACACTACACAAACAACCATTTACCAATCCTTATATACTATTTACCTAGCAAACTCTTATACCTACTATTTAACCAGCTGTATAGTAGTATATTGAGTATGTAATGTAATATTGAAAGGCAAATCAGTGCGTTCATATATATGTTCGTATTTGTTTATGCGCAGAAGAGTAAAACTCTTATGAAGGCATTTAGTATACCTTCTAAGTTGATGTATCTTGAGGGCAACAAAGGTAATGCTGAATTCAGCCAGTTCAGTCAAATAAAACGAAGTTGAAGCATTCGATTCTAAAAAGTATGAGTAACATACATTGTTTCCATGTTCTATTATCTCGGGTCATCGAAGAGTCTTTCACAACAAAACTGTAATCATCTTGATATGAACCATTACTCCGACGCCCCATTACTCCGACGCCCCATTACTCCGACGCCCCATTACTCCGACGCCCCATTACTCCGACGCCCCATTACTCCGACGCCCCATTACTCCGACGCCCCATTACTCCGACGCCCCATTACTCCGACGCCCCATTACACCGACGCCCCATTACACCGACGCCCCATTACACCGACGCCCCATTACACCGACGCCCCATTACTCCGATACTTCTGTAGTTTATTACTGATTTAACATAAAAAATATGTATATCGGGGGACGTCCCGCCCCCCAACCCCCCTGCCAGGTCATTAAACAATCATGAAGTGTGCAGTACAAAAAACTAGCAGATACAACAAACTACATTAAATGATGAAATAAAGTGATGGATTGCATCATAAATTACTATTAGAAATAAAGTAAAATAAAAGAGTAATATAAAATTTTAAAAATGAAAGAAATGAAAAATTAATTCATTATTTAGATTAGTTATTAATTGAGTATACCTATTTAATCATATTTTTTTATTTTGATCAAAAAATAAAAATAACACAGAAAGATGGAACCGTCGGACTAATGAGAAGTCCCCATATATGTTACATGGTGGGATAATATGTAAACCACCATAAAAATATCACTCATGAACACAAGTTGCATGGTGGGATTAAATATATCCCACCTTATAATGTAGCTATCATTTTCATTCAGTGCTATTGAGTTTAATAATTTTAATGTTAAAAACCACTTATGCAACTTGGTACGTTTTAATTCTAAAATATTATGACTCAAAGAATTGATGTCCGTTTCGGAACCAAAAACTATATCGCTAACATCAAAAGGAAGTTAGATACAAGGGACTCGAAGAGGCAGTCAGAGAGGAAAGTGGCTCCTTTAACAAATTCATCTACCATGATTCGTTGGCCAAGCTCAGGTATGCAGAAAAGCAGTTACTTAATCAAAAAGAACGTGGATTGGGGAAGATGGAAATGACCGATGAAAGAGGAAAATGAAGAGTTGATGTTAAGTAAATGAAACCTAATTTCCTACCTAGCAAAAACTCTAAGAGGAAAATGAGAAGAGATAGTAAATGAAGCATGCAAGCCTACCTTAGCATTATCCTCTAAACCAGAAAGTAGTGTTAAAAATGAGTTGTAATTAAAACAATTAGGATAGATTAACATTTTTAATTTACCTTTAAATATAAATGTAATAAAATTGAATGAGAAGCTAACTATAAAAAAAAATGTTTTCATAAATCTCCCCAGTTGCGACAATTAGTAAACAATAAGTTTTCAGAAATAAAATATAATCACTATTGGTAAATAATTTGTTATCAAAATTGTGATAGCTACAAACAGTAAAGAACAGCATAACCTCCCTCGACTATTACTCGATTAGCATTGAACACTGGAGGAGGGGCATACAACCCCAATGCACAGAGAGACAGGTGTGCATTGGGGGAAGATGGGGCCACTTTTTGGCATCACTTTTCCTTGCAAGGCATGCTACCTCCATACCTATATATACTCAGTGGTATTCTATGAACTGTGTATTAAACTATGGGTTTCAGACATGATATAATATCATGGGTTTCTTCTTCTTCTTCTTTCTTCAGTTTTATGAGGATATCGGTCCTAACAGGGACCATGTACCTCAATATCATGGGTTTCAGACATCAAGGAGAAGGCAAATGAAATTTGGAAAGGAAACTGTCACGTAGCATCGCCTACTAAGGTCTGAGAATTAAACTGGAACTGCTTTATATTTTGAAAGTCAAACAATACAGCACAATATTTAAAATTTGATTAGTTGAATTATGGTTCCAATAACAGTAAGGGTAGGATAACAAGTTTACATGAAATAATATTAATATTTAATTGATTTATATATGTATATTCGGTAAATTCCTAGTTAAGGTCGATATCGGAATTAATTAGGATGGTGACATTAATTTGACATTTATACAATATAGCTGGTATTCATATTTAAACTCTTTTTATTATTAAAAAATTACAATACTTTCTTTTTCATGAAGCTATAAAAATATTATTGAATAATAATTAAATTGTCTTGTTACTGTGATAATGCATGGTGGTGTCAGGTAATTTGATCTCCAGTAATTTGCCCACCAATAATTTGATCCCTGGTAATTTGATTTACAAATGATTTGATTTACCCCGGTGATTTACAGATATTATATTAAAATAAAATAGTATAAAATAGAATAAATATTATGCTCTATCAAAGACTAAAAAATTGACAATATATAATAATAACATATCATACTCTATATAATAAATTACTTGTATTGTTGATACAAAGATTTGATATTATTTTATAAATCAATATCGTGTTTATTTATTTCAAAATGAGGAATAATTTATTTCAAAATATGGAATAATTTATTTCAAAATGTGGAATTATTTATTTCAAAATGTGGAATTATTTATTTCAAAATGTGAAATTATTTATTTCAAAATGTGGAATTATTTATTTCAAAATGTGTAATTATTTATTTCAAAATGTGGAATTATTTATTTCAAAATGTGGAATTATTTATTTCAAAATGTGTAATTATTTATTTCAAAATGTGGAATTATTTATTTCAAAATGTGGAATTATTTATTTCAAAGTAATGGTACAAATTCATCAGAATTTTCTTTTTGTATTGTAGATACCAAGTCTTGTACATATTGTGTAATTTTTTATTTGAAAGATTTGGTAGAAATGGAAAACAGGGCTAATTAATTTACAAAATTACATATGAAATTAATTAATGATATGAAATAGTGCGAAATGGAATTAAACATATTATAATTCCAAGAATTGAATAACGGGAATCAAAATACCGAGGGCCAAATTACATGGGGTCAATTTACCCGGAATCAAATTACCAGGGGACCAAATAACCCAGGGATCAAATTACCGGTCACGGATACTGGTTTTATATTGAAGTACCTTTTCAGTTACAATATTTAGAAATTACATATTTTCTCTGTTATTAATAAAGAAATTATTCCCAAATGGATGAAACTTCACAATATTAAATGAACTCTGAAAATCACTGCAAAACGTGTCAAAGCAATAGTATACTAAGTCTTAATCTAATGGTGGGTTCCCGTGCTGAAGAACTCGAAGAACGTTCGTCACGGTTCACCGAACTCGACGACACGGCAGATAGCACGTCGAGCTGTCCTTCGTGACCTCACAAACGTAAACAAACAAACAAACAAACGAAAAAGGCGGGAGAAACACATGTTCTTGTTGGTAAATTAATAAAATTGATAATTGACAGGATGTTACATGTTTGGAGATTTATTAATAACTAGTGTACTTGCCCGTTAAAAATAACGGACCTTCAATAGTAATTTATTACCCTTTATTATGTTCTTTCAGTTATGCCCATTTAAAATTTATTTTTCTGTATAAGCTGATACTATATTTAATAGATAAAATACATTTAAAAATTGAATAAAAACAGGATATTTAAATTTCATGTCAATATATTCCCGTGCGTATCATAGTTAAGGGGCCTTTACACGAGCACTGGTCAGTGCCACTATTCACCACACTGCCCACCAATTAGCTCAGCGCCTTTACACGAGCAGAATGTGCTTTGGTGGGCACTGACACTTTAGTATCGTGGTTAGCATTTAATATGCTATTAAACACTAACGCTGTTAGCGTTATATCTTTAGATTTTATTTTCAATATGCATGGGTGCTCTTCCACTAGGCCAATGAAAGGGGTTGTTGATTGTCTGGCAATCGCTACTGACAGACAGTGGCACTTTGTGGTGAGCGTTCGCTCTCAGAGCCATAGCTTGGTCACCACCAAGTTTTGCCAAAAAGGGTGGGGCAAGTAGCAAAGTGGGCGTGGCATAGAGCAGTGTCACCACAAAGTGGCACTGAGCACTTACCGTGTAAAGGCCCCTTTACATTCTTCATGTTTAATACCCGTCAAGTAACAGCGGACACCAAATAAATAAATAAACACACTAATGAAATTGTTAGTAGTCACTATAGATAGATTAATTAAACGGTTCAAACCCACTAAACCAAACTAGTCATTATTAATATCCCTGATTAATTAGTGATATTAATTCCTAAACCAAGGAATCGTACACATTGAAGTGGTTGCACGGGGACGCAACCCGAAGAACCCATAGAGTTATGATTAGAGCCCGGACTTTTAGGACCTATAAAAAAGTCATTTTAGGATCTTAAAAAAGGCATTTAAGGACCTTAAAAAAGGCATTTTAGGACCTAAAAAAGCCATTTTAGACTTATACATACACTTTTAGGACTAATAAATAGGTATTTACAACGAATAAATTAGCATTTTAGTCCGTTAAAAAAAATGGTGAAAACAAATAAACAATTCATTACTTAAAAATTCAATGAATCTAGTTTATAGTATATTTATTCAAATTCGACCTAAAAGTATTAAAAAAAATGGTTAGGTAAATTGAAATTCGAAATTTGTATTTACAGTGAACCCTCGTAGTAGACAACCTCAGACTAAACAAATCATACGTTAGATAATTAGATCAATTTAGATATTCTGAAACTGTTGTACAGGAAAAACCACTTACAAGGCAAAACACAATTTTTGTCACCTGACATTTTTTCTATTGTAAATATGAGAAATATTACCAGGTTCTACATATCTCTCTCTCTTTGAATAGTATTTTATTCGCTATTTTATTTTTTTATTAATGGTAGAGTTTATGCTAAAAAATTGATGTGAAGAATTACAGAAAACTAGATACAGTGGTGACTATGCTAATTCTTGAAGTAATAGAAGTAGTTTATGTACTTATATAATAATTCAGATAGATTTTGATTGAATTATACCGTTCTATAAATTTGCCAATTAATATAGCCCATCAACCTTACCGACTTACCAAATTATTAAATAGTATAAAAAGCCAAAAATAAGACTTTTCATCATATCAGGAATTTATGATATTTTAGGACTCTATTGCATTTTAAGGACTTTATGGCATTTTAGGACTTTATGGCATTCATTGATTTTATGGCATTTTAGGACTTTATGGCATTCATTGATTTTATTGCATTTTAGGACTTTATGGCATTTGTCCAGGCTCTAGTTATGATAAACTACTCTGGAGAGTGGAAGTGTAGCTACGATTGCAGGACGCTTAGGAAGACGGTGTAAAACCTTATTTTGTTTCAGTTACATCATTTCTCCATTAAACTGACGCTAGATTGTCAGTCACGTGACCCAAAAATAAGGATTTTAGCGTCCCGCAAGACGCAATATTATGTTGGCCACTGACTCACCACTTGGAAGGACCATACTTCGTACCTCGAAAGAACGTTCTTCGACTTCTTCAGCACGGGAACGCACCATTAATGCATTGGACATGCACAAAGGAAAATTGTTTTAATTTTTTACACGAACATTGATTTTTCAAGACCAATAAAGGTTTCTTCATACATTTCAGGGATTCATCCAGGGCGTCACCGGTCCGTCTCCGTCACTCTCCTCTCAGGGATTCAGATTCAATGAAAAAATATATCGTTACTTTAATTTCAACGGACCTATTCACAGAGTACCGGCTCTCCTCAGTGATAAAAAATCCCTGACCGGTGACATAGTAAACAGAATAGTATAGTACCCCAGTTACATGTATTATTCAAATTTATTCTGGGTAGGCTGTGACGTCATGTATGTAAACAAGAGGTCACGTCATAGTAAACAGAATTGCTGTGGGTCACGTGGAATAGAGAATTAAGATGGCGGCCAACGCGACCGATCTGACTAATGATCTAATTATCTTGAATAAATCGTCTTCTTCAAGACTAAAAATTTGTTACTATCTAGGGTGTAAAAAGACCAGTAGCAATTTCATCAACAGTCATTTTTTAATTTTCGTCCGTATGACTATAAAGATTGGATAATAGCATGCGGTAATGTGGAATTAAAAAAATATCACCGAAAACGTTATTTAACAAAAGTTGGGTGTGTTGCAGCCATCTTTTGTGTTTGTACTGTACGTACTAACGTACGCACCATTGTTGACATGTGACGTCACAGCCTACCGGGACACGCGTAATATCCCCCCTATAGCTCTGGGATACTATATCTTCTCTGTACTGTGCCGGTGACGTCCCAGACGGATCACTGTCATGTGTGATTGAGCCTTAAATGTGAAAGATGTGGGAAATTGGAACAAAAATAATGCAGTCACCATCTAGTTAAGGTCGATATCGAACTTAACTAGGAATTTACCGTATATTCTACACAATATCTATATGAATATTAATGATTAAAAATTCTGTAATATTTTTTCATCTTTTGAGTTTATATTAGGACATCAAATAATAAATTAGATAATGATATAATTTATTGAACTTGTAAGTTGCCCTTACAAGAATTAAAACGATGTGCAGATTCCAGAAGAATATATTGAGAAACGATAAAGAATTTTTTTATACAAGAAATTGATCGAGTAATATCTTAAAAGTTCGTAGCATAGTTAGTTACATAATATTGACATGGTTTTACAAGAAATAATGATTTATCAAATATAATTTGATTTAACAGGAAAAATATACTAAATCTCTAAAAAATTATAATGTTGGGCAACCCCTAGTGAGGTAGCCCGAACGAAAATATACGATTATGCATAATTGTTAGGTTTTTTTAAAATAGATCTTTTTTAGACTGCCCTAGAAACACTAGCTTTTTCGGGCCTGAATAGTTTCTTTCTTATTTTATTTTTTTCCAAAGTTTATATATTACCGTGCAATTTAACACTTTATATATTGTGTTGAGAGGTACCATTCAGTTGAAGGAGAAAACAGTCATCGGAACTGTGTATTGTATTATATAATAAATCAACCAAAGCGCCTCCGTATACAAGAATGCTACCCAAGAATAAGAAGAACATATAGAAAAATAATGTTCTCTCTGCTTCATAATGATTCGTCTATCTCAATTACTGATCCTAAAATATTTCAGACTCTTCGGAACAAATACTGTAACCAATTATATTTGGAGTAGATATTGTTCATCAAATGGTAAGAAGATAGTCAATAAAGGAGTCATCACGTCGTTGGCCCCTGCAAATTTTATCATGTTGATGCTACTCAATTTGCCAAATACAATTGTAAAGTTATAAATGTAATCCAGATATCCAAACTGTACTATACTGAGATGTTACAGGTACAGTGGTACTACAATATGAAAGAATTTTCGTGGTGAAACTGATCTGAACAGGAAAAATCAGATTTTGACATGGTGCCATCAACAACTGAAAGACTTGTGAACAATCCAGTGATCTATGTACACTGGAAAGTACTGGGACTAAACAAGAAAAAGGAGATGTTGCAGATGCAAATATCCTCCTGTCTGTGGGAAATATACTTCATGTACCATAATTATTTGAGATAAATATTAGTCAGTATGGTTATCTGAGGTTGTTTTCATATCGCTACATACTACATATAAAAACGATGATATTCGTCTATAATATTTATAATAAAACGATGACATTCGGCTTTAATATTTGTGTTTGTTCTACATACATTTTAAACATTGATGTACATAAAATATTTCACTTGCCATAATAAAATGTAAACTAACTATAAACAATGTTTTAACTATTACTAACTATAAAAACCAAATAAAAACCTTTGAATATACCGTTATCTATTAATGAAACAGTCATATGCAACAAGTAAATCCTTCGAGCAGCGTATAATTAAGCCCTAATAACATTTTTTAATAGTGCGGGTTAAAACGATCCGCTCGGTCCACCAAGGAAGTTCATTTTTGCGATCCACATAGTGTTAAAAGCACATAAAATTAAAAATATGCTATCAAATTTGATAGGGTTTGCAGTAAAATGATAAGAAACATTAGCCTCGTTGATTTAAGCCATAAAAAAATTTGGTTGGAGGGGATCTTTAAAGGTCCTCTCCAGGCTCCGGGGAAAAAATAAGTTTATAACATAATATTATAGAACTAAGGTCTACGATCATTATTCTGCAAACCACATACAATTCAATTCAGTATATTTTATAATTTATTTTTAAAGTTTTTTAGTATTCTGTGAGCAACAATTGAGCGAATCACTAATCTGACGCTCAAGAAGAAGATTGTACACTCTTTGTTTTGATTACAAATTTGAATTTTATAAACAAATCATGCGTTTTCGGTCATTATTTTAAATATTAATTGTTTCCTAAAGTATATAAACGTTTCTATTATAAGTTCATTCAATTTTATATCTTTACACGAATATTAAATGGATTTATTAAACCTAATACCTAGTTGACAATCAAAACAAATGGTGTACATTCTTTTGCTTCAGGCTGAAAATTTCTTAAATTAGTAAGTCGGAAGTAAACTAGGTTTTACGAGTTTTGATTATAAAAATCTTTCAAAGCATGTAGAATTAAAAATATGCTATCAAATACGATGCGGTTTGCAGCAAAATGATAAGAAACATTAGCCTCGTTGAATAAGGCAATGAAAATATTTGCTTGGAGGGGACCTTTCTTTAAAGAAAACAAATTATAACTTACTCATTGTTAGCTGGTAAGTTAAAAGTTTCCACTTAATATAGTGTACATGACTGTGATAATATACTAAAACTAGATGGCGAGCATTCATAGAGCGCATACATTGGCCACCGTTTATAAATAACCTTGACTTTTAACCCCATTGCTCCCAAAATATAACCAAATTGTTATTGGATATTGACCAATCGTACCATCAAATTGGAAGCAATTTGGTCGAAGACATTTTAAGTTATATGGGTATAAAAAGAGGATAAATAAATAAATGCAGCCTAGAATTTAATCTTCTGCAACTTGTGAAGGTAACTAGACGACAGGCACTCATAAAGCACATATCTTCGCCGCTGCTTATAAATGACCCAATGACCATCCAATAATCCTTGAGTTATAAATGAACTTCATCCTCGAATTTAACCCGATGGCTCCCAAAATAGGATCAAATGGTTCCTGGATATTAACCAATTGTCCCACCAAATTTCATACAGTTTGGTTGGATACTTTTTGAGTTATTGAGTTATAAATGACATTGACCTTCGTCCAATTGCTCCCAAAATCTAACCAAATGGCTCCTGTATAATATTCAAATAAAAAATCAGTAGAGAGAGTATACAATATTTTTCATCCGCGTCATATTATTAGTGTTTCATACAATTGCTGAAAACAGGGTATTAATTGCCTAAATATATACATTTACTGAACGGAATTGTATGTATTTTTCAGATTAATGATCCTAAATCTTAGTTCTATAATATTATGTATTGATTTAAATGTGGGAAACGGCAATTGAAGATCTGCCCAGTGCCCAGTGACTGCAGTTATGGCAAGCCGGGCAGAACTGGACTATAGTCTGTCCCAATGCTTTGATGTTTGCTGGATTGTGGTAAAAAAATTTAAGGGTATTAAAACACATTTATTAGAATATTTTATGTTTTAATTGAAATTTTAAATGCATATTCTCTACTACGAAAGCTATCGATTATCAAAAGTACTTCATATGGCAGTGGTGAGTTTAGATCAGGTGTCCCCAAACTTTTCACCTCGTCAACCCCTTTATAGAGTATTTGCCTTATCATCGACCCCCGGTAACATCACAAAGAAAATCCTCAAGTATTGTTAGTATATACGTTAAGATAATTTTATACATTAGTTGTTAATATGCCTTGTTATTTAAATAATTAACAGAAACTTACTGATACGTTAACATATTTGTGCATTAAACAAATTGTCATTAATGGAGTGAATGCTCTTGACGAGCTGCAGCAAGACTTATGATATTAGGTTGGAGATTTTAGTCTAAAATCACCACTCTTCTTTCAAGGTTCTTCAAATTCAAGTAAAATCTCTCATTACCAATTTTCTTTTCAAGTTTTCGACCTGCAGTCACTCAAAGCTGTTTTAAATTAATTTCTGTATATTCCTACAGTCCTCCCTAGGTTCAGTCTGATCCTCTGATTTGTTACAATTGCGTCCATATGACTGAAAATAGCATCTACCATGTATGAAGATAGAATATCATTTTTAACCAAGAACGTTTAATTCTTGCTTCTTAGCATCAATCGACCCTTTTGTGTTTATTGACCCCCTTTCGACCCTTGTGTATTTATCGACCCACAAGAATCGCTTATCGACCCCAGGTGGTCGGTATCGACCACTTTGGGGACCCCTGGTTTAGATCTTAGGCAAAACAAACTGCAGACATGTAGGAGTAATATTTTTTTTCTATAAATGATGTGAATTGTTAAAGAGGAGTTGACTGAATTACACTTTATTTTATTATATAATATCAGAAACTAAATGTGTGACAGAATTTTACGACTCCAGATAGTGACTCATTTTTATTTCGTGAAAATAATCTCAACATGACATGTATTATAAGAATTGCTCATGAAGATCATGAGGGCATTTGTAAGACAAAGCAGAGCTTGCGCGAAAGAGTTTGGTTTCCATTTATGGAATAGAAAATTTCATCAATGAATGTGTTTCTCGTCAGTCCCGTGCTATCACTGGACTTCAAAGGACCGTTATCTGATGGGTAACTATGTAATGGTTCTGATGGATGACTATTCTCGGTTTCCAGTTGTCTACCGGATATCTGATTTTTCAGCTGTTGAAGTCACCACTGCTTTAGATGAAATACTCTCTATTTTCGGCATTTTTTCCACCATCAGGACATATAACGGATTACCAATTATCTCAGCTATGTTTACTTCATATGCTGCAATGTGTTGGCTTTATACACAGAAAAATTACACCATATTATCCTGAAGCAAGTGGAGAAGTAGAGAGATTCATGAGAACTCTCAATAAAGTCATCAGAACAGTAGGTATATATAGTGAAGGAAAGAATTATTGGGCAGAAATTCAAAAACTGCTATTAGGAAAAAGAAAATGAATAATAAAATCCCAAGTATTTTGGAGACTTCGAACGATGTTAACGGCAAAGATATATAATATAATGATAGATAAGCTAAAATTAAAATGAAACATTATTCTGAAAATAGGAAAGCTCTTATCAGTTCAACTTGGAAGATAGCTGATACACTATTGCTTAACAATACTGGAATACAAAGGGAAAAAAAAGCCTATCCAAATCCCCTTAAGATAATACAGTGTTACTCATGAGTTATGAAGAATTGGTTACTTCATAATTCAGAGCCACTTCATATCTCAGGGGCACTGATATAATTTTCTATGATTAAAATCTCGGAGAAACTGTAGTCATTGAGGGATAACTAGGACAAAATTCTTGACGAATATCAATCGTTTTCTATAATGTATTTACATAGAAAATACTTCATAACTCAGGTGCATTTCATAACTCAGGTCCTTCATTACTCGAATGCTTCATAAGTCAGAACTTTATAACTCAGGAGTTCTACCGTATCTACCAATAGAAATGTGATTACAGCTATAAATAGAGGAGGAAAAGAAATTATACGAAATGTTAAACATTTTAAAAAGCTAGCAAATTGATTTTTAAGATAAGGGAGAGATGTAATATTCTAATGATTTATTATTATTTGTTTAGACTGTTTTCTTTAGGTGGAGCTGTCCACTCTAAAAACCTTTGTGTTAAAAGAGCTCCTTTTTTACTTCTGTTTCCCAGTAAACATTACTATGTTGGGCCAACGTTGGCCCAATTCAGAATGAAACTCTGGGCCAACGCTGTCATGCCGGTCTCGGTGCATTGGGCCAGCAAAGGCCCGACGTTGGCCTACCTCACGGATGTCCACCGGCCCAGAACAGTATAACCACGTATACACGACTTATTGGTACCGGCAATACTTAACGGTGCTGATGCCATGCATGTCTACGGCCAGTTGGTACTATTTTCATATAATGAAACGATGAAACAATTTATTCAAGAACACATGCACAGATATAAAATATACATATAGAAGGGTATAATTTGCAAAAAGAAATTGAATGTATTCAAGGCCCAAGAAGCTCAAAGGCTTACAGGGCAACCTATATAAAGTTTAAAAAAGGAAGATAAAAAAATATATATATACATAAATACAACATCAATGAATTTATTAAAAGAAGGCATGATTAAAGATAGGTTTGGATTACAGCAAAAGAGGTAAAATTAGTTATGACACCCAAAAAAAAAAATAATAAAGTCAACTGAAATAATAGCACAATAGTGCTAACAGAGACAAAGATGATGGGTAGTGAAAATACGGAACAACAATTTGGATAAGAAACTTAATTTGAAATGTATGCCTATAAAGGTTATGGAGTAAAAAAAAATAATAATCAGCAATCAAGTGACTTTTGAGGTTCCTCTTGAACACAGATATAGATGAATGAGACCTAACTGAATCAGGTAGTGTATTCCAGAGCTTAGGGCCCACATAAGAAATGCACTTATGAGATTTGATCCTAGAAAAAATTGGAACTAATAATTGTGCACAATTTCTGGTAGGGTATGAATGAAGATCACGGTGAGATGGGAGATTGTGAAAAAGATATAAATTATTTCCGCTATATACTGCCTCGTGCATCATTATCAACACACGGTATACGAATAAATCAGGGAGTTTTAAAATATTACAATTTCTGAAGCATTCTGAAGTGTGTACAAAAAAAGATAAACCATTGGCATTTCTCATAGCAGACTTCTGAATTTTTATTGCTTTATCCAAATAACAAGCTGAGGTACCTCCCCATATTTCAATGCAATATATCAAATAAGGAGTAATTAGAGAATCATACATCAACTGCAAAATTTCGACAGGCAGAAAATGCTTGAGTTTACCCAACAGTCTTAGAACCTTCCCAGTTACATGATTAATATGAGAGTCGAACTTCAAGTTTTCATCCAACACAACACCCAAGAATTTAACACTATCCACCCTAGAAACAACTCCATCACCAATCAAAATCTCAGGAAATTCAACATTCAACCTATAGTGAAATAGCATATAATTTGTTTTATCTATATTGATTCTACTGTTGTTTACTAAAAGCCAATTATTAATTTTTGATAATTCACTATTTACAATTTGATGCGATAATTGCAACTCTGATCTATTGAAGCTGTATGTAAGAGTGCTATCGTCAGCGAAAAGAGTAAACTTAAATTTATTCGATACATTCGGAAGGTCATTTATAAATAGCAAAAAAAGTAACGGCACAAGGACACTTCCTTGAGGCACTCCATGAGTAACAGCTTCATAGTCAGAGGATACACCATTGCCCAATGTGACACATTGTCTTCTGCCAGTCAGGTATGAACTGAACCAATCATGAATGAAACCCCGAAATCCATAAAAATGCAACTTTGACAACAAGATAGAATGATTTACGCAATCAAATGCTTTAGAAAAGTCTAAAAATATTGAAATTACACAGTTACCACTATCAAGGGATGGGTACAAATTATGTAGGAAATGCAGAATAACCAGAGAGGTAGACTTTTTTGATCTGAAACCAAATTGATCGCGAGACAAAATAGAAAATTTAGATAGATAACTATATAATCGTAATTATAAATTACTTTTTCCTTGATTTTACTAAAAGAGGAAAGAATTGAAATTGGATGATAGTTTGTATTTACATTTTTGGGACCCTTTTTGTGAAGTGGAATTATCTTAGCTATTTTTAATATGGATGGAAATGTACCAGAAAAATTGAAAATATCGATCTATTTATGTTAGAAGCTAAAATTGGAGATATAATGTAACTAATCTTCTTCAAAACTTGCACAGAAATCGAGTGAATGTTATTAGAGCTACCCTTCAAAGAACCTATGATAGATCTGACTTCATCAGCATTAACAGGATGATACACAAATGAATGCACATATTCACCCACCAAGTAACTCCTTGCATCTCCCACACCCTCCGGAGCAGAATTAACAATTTCAGACGCAACGTTACAGAAATAATTATTCAAATGATTAGCAATACTAACACTATAACGTTAGACACCACATTATCAATCAACATCTCACCAATAGTACTCTTTACTCCAGAAGAACTTCCCAACAAATTATTAATAGTCTTCCATGTCTTCCTTATATTGTTTTTGTACCGAGAGAACTGGGTAGAGAAATAGTCCCGTTTCGATTTCCTAATTAATCCCGTGACAAAATTACTGAATCTAGAATAAACCGCATGTGTAATTTTCTCTGCACGGTAAAATAAATACATAGCATGACGTTTACGAATATTGATCAAAATTTTACCATTAATCCATGGCTTCTTAAGACTTCGACCTGAAACTGTCTTACTGACAATCGGACAACAGGTGCATTAATTAGATTACGCTATACAGAACACGTGAAGACAACAGTTACTCCTAATAATGTATTAACTGTCCTACAAATACATTTTACAGATCGAAGTCAGGAAAAAATAGAATAGTTGCCAATTCAAACTCGATTCTGAACTTTTACATACGTCATTTTAACCAAATAATAATATTTGTATTTAAAATTAAATAGAAAGTATTATTTTCAATGTGAATAATTATTTCAGACGGAAAAATAACTATTCATACTAGCTAAATATATGAGCTAATTAGCGTCCAAGCTTATTTTATGAATGAAATAAATTAAGTGTTAAATTAATAGTTGAAGGGATATAACAGGCCTATTTACACTAAATTGCCATAAACGGCTACAATTTCAAAGATATACTTAATTGAGTATATTCAATTGGCTATTTGGTGTAATTAAAGTTAGGAGAGATCGTTTGCACCTATTTTCTCTGATTGTCTGGCGATAACTGCCAAATAGAACTGGTAGACCAGTACATATAATAAATACACTGGTACATAAAAAAAAATCACTGGATTGGTTAACCAATGTTTTCCTTCATTGGGCCAGTGTTGTTTGGCAACCGTTGACCCAATTTCGTTTTCATTGCACGTTGGCCTGATAGTGCAATGTTATCAGGGTTACTTTTATAACTACCAAGAAATTTAATATACTTTACAATCATCTTGAGGATTATTATAGTTACCATATATTAATCGCATAAAAATGCCATTCAACTATAGTTTGTGGCGTAGCTGCATTTATGATGGCCATCTATATAGTTGATCTATATAACTATAGAGTATAGTCGGCCATTATAGCTGCTACATGAGATGGAACTAATCTAAATCTCCCCCACACGAAAAAAAAAAAAAAAAAAAATCAATCGATATTTATCATTAATTTAACAAGTGAGCAAATCAGTTAATTGGAAACTAATTGCCCACTGAGTTTATTGACATATTGTGACAATTAACTTTCATGGCTCGTAGCCATGGCTACCAGAAAGATTTTTCTGCTTGCTGCAAGCAACTGCATCCTACTCTTATCGTCTACAGAATGATTCTGCATTGCTACTTTACACTATCATGGAAGGATTGCCTAAAACACAAAAATATATTGTGTTTATATCTAGAATAATAAATATCTCACAATTGATTCAATTAATATGCACCAGAAAAATATTTTCATTGGTTTGGATATTCAGGTCAGATTCTATTTAAAATCTAACGTAGCTTAGGTAAGTACATATTGTCCTGCTTACATTATACTTGAAAATAGCCAATATAATATATATAAAAGTCTATTTTTTCTTAAATGCATCTGTTAGTTTCATATGTGCCAAAGTAGATGGCGCCTGTTTCCAATGTGGAAATCGCGTTGCAAATTTAAGAAAAATAATCTTGTAATGGAATAACTGAGATTATCCAACAATTTTTCGGGTGTTCTACAACCAAAAAATAATGATGCATCAAGGGAATAATTAGATAAGCGGTTCAGATAGTCCTGGTTATGGTTAGCTTTAGGGTAAATCGGTCTCTCTCTTTGAAAAAGAAGTTTGTATTTGAGTCGTTCCTCAACTTCCTCTTTTCATCAATTTTATCACGTGCACGGTGCACTGTTGCACCTAGTCAGCAGCAGCAGAATATGGGACATTTTTAACATTTTCTGTGTGAACAATCCTTAATTTCCTCCTTTATTTACATGTATTTTACTGAGAACAGTCTGAACGTAGCAGAATGGCCATGTTACAGAGTAGGCCGTAGGGTCAAGCCAGATTGCATTAGTTGTTGTCCAAGAGCCGCCATTTCACCAACAGGTTATTCGAAGAGCCGTGGGAAATATCATGTCTGAACCGTGGGATAAAAACTGCAAGCCGTGTGATAAAAACTGCGAGCCGTGTGATAAAAACTGCGAGCCGTGGGATAAAAACTGCGAGCCGTGGGATAAAACTGCGAGCAGTGGGATATAAACTTAAACTGCGAGCCGTTGGATATAAACTGCGAGCCGTTGGATAAAAACTGCGAACCGTTGGATAAAAACTGCGAGCCGTGAGATAAAAACTGCGAGCCGTGAGATAAAAACTGCGAGCCGTGAGATAAAAACTGCGAGCCGTGGGATAGAAACTGCGAGCCGTGGGATAAAAACTGTGAGCCGTGGGATAAAAACTGCGAGCCGTGGGATAAAAACTGCGAGCCGTGGGATAAAAAGTTAAAAACTGCATGCCGTGGGATTAAAACTGCAAGCCGTGGGATAAAAACTGCGAGCCGTTTGATAAAAACTGCGAGCCGTGTGATAAAAACTGCGAGCCGTCAGCTGTCCAGTCTGCAGAATATGTCTCTTCTCCCGCAGAGATTTTAATTTGAGAGACAGTTGCTCTCTGACTCTCAGTAGCAGATTCAGAATCTCCCGCAGCTAAATTATTGGTAACATAGGAATTAATTCAAAATCTCCCTCAGCTAAATTAATGGCAACATAGGAATTAATTCAAGATCTCCCGCAGAGATCTACAATTTCTAAAAATTCAATCAAAAACTCCCGCAGAGAGTCTTGGAAAAATGTTCCATATTCTGCAGACTGGCGAGCCGTGGGATAAAAACTGCGAGCCGTGGGATAAAAACTGCGAGCCGTTGGATAAAAACTGTGAGCCGTTGGATAAAAACTGTGAGCCGTTGGATAAAAACTGTGAGCCGTTGGATTAAAACTGTGAGCCGTTGGATAAAAACTGTGAGCCGTTGGATAAAAACTGTGAGCCGTTGGATAAAAACTGTGAGCCGTTGGATAAAAACTGCGAGCCGTTGGATAAAAACTGCGAGCCGTTGGATAAAAACTGCGAGCCGTTGGATAAAAACTGCGAGCCGTTGGATAAAAACTGCGAGCCGTTGGATAAAAACTGCGAGCCGTTGGATAAAAACTGCGAGCCGTTGGATAAAAACTGCGAGCCGTTGGATAAAAACTGCGAGCCGTTGGATAAAAACTGCGAGCCGTTGGATAAAAACTGCGAGCCGTTGGATAAAAACTGCGAGCCGTTGGATAAAAACTGCGAGCCGTTGGATAAAAACTGCGAGCCGTTGGATAAAAACTGCGAGCCGTTGGATAAAAACTGCGAGCCGTTGGATAAAAACTGCGAGCCGTTGGATAAAAACTGCGAGCCGTTGGATAAAAACTGCGAGCCGTTGGATAAAAACTGCGAGCCGTTGGATAAAAACTGCGAGCCGTTGGATAAAAACTGCGAGCCGTTGGATAAAAACTGCGAGCCGTGGGATAAAAACTGCGAGCCGTGGGATAAAAACTGCGAGCCGTGGGATAAAAACTGCAAGCCGTGGGATAAAAACTGCGAGCCGTGGGATAAAAACTGCGAGCCGTGGGATAAAAACTGCGAGCCGTGGGATAAAAACTGCGAGCCGTGGATAAAAACTGCGAGCCGTGGATAAAAACTGCGAGCCGTGGGATAAAGACTGCGAGCCGTGGGATAAAGACTGCGAGCCGTGGGATAAAGACTGCGAGCCGTGGGATAAAGACTGCGAGCCGTGGGATAAAGACTGCGAGCCGTGGGATAAAGACTGCGAGCCGTGGGATAAAGACTGCGAGCCGTGGGATAAAGACTGCGAGCCGTGGGATAAAGACTGCGAGCCGTGGGATAAAGACTGCGAGCCGTGGGATAAAGACTGCGAGCCGTGGGATAAAAACTGCGAGCCGTGGGATAAAAACTGCGAGCCGTGGGATAAAAACTGCGAGCCGTGGGATAAAAACTGCGAGCCGTGGGATAAAAACTGCGAGCCGTGGGATAAAAACTGCAAGCTGTGGGAAATAGAGAGAGCCGTTGTGGAAGGAGCGATTACTAGAGTGGGTTACATATAATTAATTTCCAAGTATCTGGATAGTTATACTTGATGAGCTAAATAACAAATGGCTGTGAAGAGTGCTGAAATTGCCTATGTAGAACTCCTTGCCAATTACTATTTGGAACCGTGGGAAAAATTAACATATTAACGGACCGGGAATATTTGAAGAAGTGAAAATTCACATTTGATGAGCCGCAAAGTTTTGAAACTCCATATAAATTTCTTTAAGAAGACCGCGAGTTTCGAAAAAAATTCACATAGTATGCAATCTGGGGGTCAAGCAGGCAAATTAAATTGCGGCCCATTAACTCCAGTCTGCAGAATGCGTCTCTTCTCAGACTTCTCCTGCAGAGATTTTAATTTGAGAAATGGTTATTCTCTGACTCTCAGTAGCAGATTCAGAATCTTCCACAGCTAAATTATTGGTAACATAGGAATTAATTAAAGATCTCCTGCAGACTGAAGAGATCTCAAATTTCTAAAATTCAATCAAAAACTCCCGCTGAGAGTCTTGGAAAAACGAAAAATGTTCCATATTCTGCAGACTGACTGGCATTAACTAATTGCGGGCCTGCGGCCTCTAACAAAACAACAGAAACGTCATAGCTTCAAAACACACATTAAAAACATAAAGTAATAAATTATAGCATGCACTGCGCTTATAATCTTATTATGATAGCTATGCAACAATTTAATGTAATTTCGGTTCAGAAATTTGGCTTAAAATTTCGAATTAATTCCTATGTTCCCATGTTAATTTTGGCTTGAAATCTTCAAAAATTGAGCCAAATTGAAATTGGCTTAGCTCCAGTCTGACTGTCTGCAGAATATGGAACATTTTCCCAAGACTCTCTGCAGGAGTTTTTGATTGAATTTTAGAAATTGGAGATCTCTGCGGGAGATCTTGAATTAATTCCTATGTTACCATTAATTTAGCTGCGGTAGATTCTGAATCTGCTACTGAGAGTCAGAGAGTAACTGTCTCTTAAATTAAAATCTCTGCGGGAGAAGAGACTCATTCTGCAGACTGGGGGCCCGCCTTAGCTCAGAATTTTTATGAAATTTTGGCTCAAAAATTGGCTTGCAATTTCCAGCCTCTAAAACACTAACATGGTTTGACTTCTGACTGTCTGACAGACTGAGGAGAGTCTGGAGAGAGCCAGTCTGCAGAAATTAAATAAGGGAGATATTTGGGATAATTTTGTATGCATTCCTATATATAAATTTATTTATCTACAAAACACTTCTGAATTAATCCCTATATTTTCATTAATTTAGCTACGAATAGAATTAGAGATCTCTACGAACACTTTACCAGTTTCTGCAGACTGGGGAGAGAGCAGAGTCTGGGGCCTCAGGGCCTGGCCACTGCCCGCCGCCAGTCTGCTGAATATGGGACTTTTTAAACATTTTCTGTGCAAACAATCCTTAATTACCTCCTATGTTTACATGTATTTTACTGAGAACAGAAGCAAACATAGATGTTTTCTTGGAGAAAAGTTCACCAGTTTCCTGCAGTCTGAGTCTGCAGAATACGGAAAGCTTCCCGCATTGTTGCATATATTAACTGTTTAATCTTTTATTCTCGCAGTCGCAGCATCAATAATAAACTATTTCTCCCGCAGGAACATTCATCAATTAAGTTTAATGAGTCATTTCTCCTGCAGTAACATTCATTAAGTTTAATAAATGATAAACCTTCTCTCCATCCAAGTAAAATAGTAAGGTTGGTAAACTCTTCAGTCTCTCCATAATGATCAAATTTTCTTCAAAATATTGAAAATAACACTGTATCATACTAAGCATAGGAGAATAATAGATATTTCTCTCCATTTGCAATTGAAGGGCTCAAAATAACTGTCACAAACTCGCCTATTTCTTCCAAAGTGTTGAAGTTAGGGTACAGCGGTATTTTACATTCGATGCTTCTGTAAATGGTCCCCAAAATTGCGCAACAGATTTATAATTTTTTTTATTTTCCGAAAATTTTCGAAACATTTTTTTTCACGTATTGCAAAAAAACAGTTTTTATTATTTTTTTAAATGAAGTTCACAATCAAAAATATATTCCGTCATTTTGGAGACCATTTACAGTAGCATCGAATGCAAAAAACCGCTAAGCCGTAACTTCAAAACTGTTTGAGATTTTAAAAAAATTGAAAAGGAAAGTTGCAACATTTGCAACTGTTCATGAGAGCAATAATAATATAAAATAATATTTTTTTTTTGTGTTTGGCACAAAATCCCCCCGGGCTCTCAAGTTCCGGTATTACGCCCTCAAGGGGGCGGGTATCATCAGGCTCCACCTGACTCACTGTCCTTATCCACATCTCCCCATCTCCCTGCAATTGACCCCTATTCTAACCTCTCCCCCGCTGTCTTGGGGGTAGGTAGCGTTATAAAATTTTACACACACCTACCTTAGTGTTATAGGAATACACTAAGAAGAATAAAAAAATTTGGGTTAAAAAGTACAAAATCGCTGGGTCGGTCCCCTTAAGGCCACTGTCCCCAGGGAGGATGGCATAATTTAATAAAAAAAAATTTATTGTGTAAATAGTTGCTTTATAACCTTCTAATAGTGTGTGCAAAATATCAGAGGTCTCATGTTACTCTAACCCCCCTGGGGAGAGGGAAAAGGGGGCTGGGGGGTAGGGACTCTAAAAACCATTTCTCAGTCAATTATAATTCGTAATAATTAATTATCTTGCTATATCTGGTATCTAACGTGTCACTAATCAGACGCACACACTAAGGTATGCAAAGAAATTTTCCTCAGTTACCCGCAAACTTTCACAGGAGGCGTACGCTGCGTGTCAGATTGTCAAACTTTGAATGGGATTTTATACTAATTCAGAGATCTACAAATCTTGTAATTCAAAAGCCTGAGGCGTTTACAATTTTGAAGCTAGAGCATTGCGTTTTTTTGAATTCGATTTGTTATGGAATTACCTAAAACATGATGGTATACAATTTTTGATTTTCGAATTTGTTGTCAAAATATTTTTAGACATATTTTTTTTATACTTTTTTTTGTTTCACGAAAAAGTCGAAATTTCAAAAACCTATTCGAAAATCAAAAATCGTATACCATCATGTTGTAGGTAATCTTATGGAGAATCGAATGCAAAGAACCGCAAAGCCCTAGCTTTAACCAAAAAAAAAGCCTTTGGCTTTTTGGAAAAATGTTTGAAATTCGTTAGAAATTCAAAAACTCGTTTTTTAGTAGTCTAATCGAAAAAATGACAATAAAAAAATTGATGGGGAATTCAATTTTATATATGTATTAAGTTTCAGAACCATAACTTCATTAATAAAAATGTTTTCACAATCTGGGGGGCGGTGGCCTTAAACTTTTTTTCCAAAATTAATGGTAATATTACTATTATAATGGTAAATAATATAAATTCCTCTGATATTGCATGAATATTTATTTTAAAGTTGGCACAAATCCAAGTTCCAACAGAGTAATTGATTCATTATACTAGTAAGGTACTTATTTTTCTAAGTTAAATTTGAGACTTCACTAGCCACTAAAATGTTCTCAATATTATGATTGGAACTCTCAACTTTTAAAACTTATTTTAATCACAGTTTACTTTTCATCAGATAATTAATTTTATCATATTAATAATAAATTAATAATAAAAGTATCAATATGAAAATTGAAGAAGTGAAGAGCAACACTCGTTCTCAACGCATCAGTGCACATACTCATGTTCGAGGACTTGGACTGAAAGAAGATGGTTCAGCTCAATTGTCTGCTGCTGGACTAGTTGGACAATGTCAAGCCAGAGAGGTGAAACTTTGATTTAGTTACCATCTTTTGGTTCCTTGTTTAATTAAACCACTATAGTGTTCAATTGAAATATTTTTAATTGAGCTTCAAATATTTTTTTAGGCTGCTGGTTTCATTGTGGATCTCATCAAGAGTAAAAAGATGTCTGGCAGAGCTGTACTGTTTGCAGGTCCACCTGGTACAGGCAAGACTGCCATAGCTATGGCTATTGCACAGGAATTAGGAACAAAGGTAACACTTCATATAATCTAGATCAAAAATGTGGCAATGGTTACAGTATTAGCTACTAGAAAATAGAAATCTTAGCCTATGTTAATCATAACTGGTTCATTTAGTTGCATGATTTTGTACAAAATTCTAAAAATCGTAATGTTTTTTGAACTTCAATTTGATTTTAATATTAATTTAGTATGTTGGTACTGAATAATCACCATGATGCTAAGCTGGCTTTCATTTTGTAATTTGAGATTTTTTCTTATTGTTTAAAAGATAAAATTTATTTAATTGAGAAGTATTTGACAGTTTAAAAAATTTCTGTTGCTATTAGATTGTAAAAATTTCTTTCTATTTAGGTACCATTTTGTCCTATGGTTGGTTCTGAAGTTTACAGCTCGGAAGTGAAGAAGACTGAAATTTTGATGGAAAATTTCAGACGAGCTATAGGACTTCGTATCAGAGAGGTGAAGGAGGTTTATGAGGGAGAAGTCACTGAACTTACTCCTGTACACACTGAAAACCCAATGGGAGGTCAGTTCTAAACTAATCATAGACTATTGTCATTAGATTAATCCAAGTAGCTACTACTGTTTAGCAGGAATTAAGCTTTCCTACTAGGACAGCTATATTTGAACTGAATCCTTTCTTTTTCAAGTCGCATTTGATTGGTAGATGATGGCTGCATAGTAAATAACAAATATTTAAAATCAATCTAAACAAGATGAGGGATATTTGTACCATTATGGCACACCACAAACTTTACAAAAGTGTTAAGTGTTCTACTATCGGTACACTTTCGGTAACTATTATATAATTCAAAAGATCATTATTTCGTAATTTTGAATAAAGTAAGTGGTGATATATTTGTGAAAAAGTATCATTTTATACAGCACCCAAATGGAAATTTGTTTAATATAAATAACTCTTCAGTATCATCATGTTTTTTCAAAGTATCATGTAGTTCTTCATTACTTATTTAGTATTTTTCTCTATCAGGATATGGCAAAACAATCAGTGAAGTTATAATTGGGCTAAAGACAGCTAAGGGAACCAAGCAACTGAAGTTAGACCCCAGCATTTACGAGACTCTACAGAAGGAGCGTGTGGAGACAGGTGATGTTATTTACATTGAGGCTAACTCAGGGGCAGTGAAGAGGCAGGGAAGGAGTGATGCCTATGCTACAGAGTTTGACTTGGAGGTGGGTAACGCACAATTGAAAATGTTAACGGCATTAACATATTTCCTTGAACAGGAAATATCAAGATTTTTCCTTATTTTGAACAAAAAAAACTTGTGAGAATAATAGACAACATTCAAATTTCAATTGTAGGTTATTGTTTCACTTCTAAAATATTTCTATAGAATATTTCAAACTGAATCATCACTAACTATAATTTCTGTTCAATTTCAGGCTGAGGAGTACGTTCCTTTACCGAAAGGAGATGTGCACAAGAAGAAAGAGGTAATTCAGGATGTGTCTTTGCACGATTTGGATGTAGCTAATGCACAGCCACAGGGAGGACAGGATGCATTCAGCATGATGGCACAACTCATGAAACCAAAGAAAACAGAAATAACAGGTATGTTTCAAACCAAAGTAAACAGAAATAACAGGTATGTTTCAAACCAAAGAAAACAGAAATAACAGGTATGTTTCATATACCAATGCACAAATATCCTCAATTATCTGGATTTTGAGTCTATTTCAGTATATATTAAATTATCAAGTTAAATTTACTTATGTAATGAATATTTAGCTACTAGTTGTTTCAAATATAATTGAAGGATCATTAAAGAATCAGTGAAATATTAGACTTTTCAAATAATCTTAACGCTCATAACAGGTTAGTTCATAGGCTTAATTTTTCTTTAAATTCCGATGCAAATGAATGTTTTATCCTATACTTTGTACTGTAATTAATAATGCAAATCTTTAACTGTACTAATTTTGTATTCTCTTCATCTGCAGAAAAGCTCCGTGTAGAAATGAACAAAGTGGTTGAACGGTATCTAGAACAAGGCACAGCTGAACTAGTACCAGGAATATTATTTATTGATGAGGTTCACATGTTGGATATCGAATGTTTCACCTATCTCCATAAAGCTCTGGAAAGCAAAATTGCTCCAATAGTTGTATTAGCCACCAACAGAGGGCGTTGTGTCATAAGGTGTGTTGCTGTTCCATTCTGTTAGTCAAAAGAAGTATTTCAGAGGATTTGTCTAAAGTATTCAGCCACTTAATTTTCTGACTGCTTCTTCAAGTCATTTGAACTAATTTCCTTTTGATGCCAGCGATATTGCCTGATTCCGAAGGAGATGTTAAACCCTCTAATAATTTTTTCACGTCAATAATATATATTATAATTCGTATTAAATATATTTTGCAAGTATGGTGATTTATCACGAATATTGTTTTGTAGGTTTGATTCACTTTGTTATTGTGTATAAGGATTTTGATTTTATCTACATATCTATTTCTCAATGACACAATCACTTTCAGAGGTACAAAAGACGTCGTATCTCCACATGGTATTCCCCGTGACTTGCTGGACAGACTACTAATGGTGCGCATGAAGCCCTACAGCAGCTCTGAGGTCATGGAAATTATTAGAATTAGAGCGAATACTGAAAGCATCGTCATTGATGAGGAAGCTTTGGCACATCTCAGTGAAATAGCAGAGAATGCATCTCTCAGGTAACAAATTCAATGCTAACTATCATGTTTATAAACAAATTTAGAACTCTTCTATAGAGGACTACTCTATAGTGAATGTATGTTCTAAAAGTGAACATATTTCCCATAGTTTGCCATGAAATGGCCATCAGTTTTTGATTATCTAATAAAATTTAGAAAACTGATGATCATTCATGGCAGACTAACGGTAATCTGTTCACCATACGGAGCAGTTATTTTACTCGGGGCTTTACATTCACTACAGAGGAGTCCACCATAGATCTTTCCTCACGATGTTGGGCAAATATTATAAATTAATAATGTTGTGATTGTTGTCTCAGGTACGCTGTGCGACTCCTCACTCCTTCCTCCATCTTAAGCAAACAGAGTGGCAAAGAGTCAATATCTGCTGAAGATGTCAAGAGCGCAGCTGATTTGTTCATGGACGCAAAGAGCTCTGCGCTAGTTCTAGCGGAACACTCTGACAAATATATGAAATAAATACTAACATTTAAACATGAACCTGATTAATGTAACAGATTAGGATATACTGAGGGGAAATTATGTAGTTTTCTCCAACTCTCAAATGTTAGGATGGGTTATTTGAAGAGTTGATTCTGTTTATATCTCCTTGTCAAACTCGTTAGTTTTTTTTATTCAAGAAGTAACTTAACCATCAACAAATGAGGAGGTGGTATTTGAAAACTTTAATTTCAGTATTCGTGTTCAAATTGGTATCAATTTACGTCTATCTTTTATTCTTTTTAAAGCACTAAGAGCATAACGTGTAGCTAACAGTAATCTCTATCATTAGGTTCAGGAGTTGCTTATTTTGTAATAGGTAGTTATGGTTAACGTAATAGAGAATCTTTACCTCTCCTATTATAGAGCTATTCATTGCAATGTGAAGCTCTTTACCTCTCATTAATATAAAATACGATAAGTAAATGTCATCCTGGCATTAATTAGGTAAATCTACATTCATTAGTTGCTGCTCTTGTAACCAATTTAATATCATTCCAAAGGGAATCTTGTAAGGTTAAAATTCCGAAGATAGTTCAAAAAAGATATTCAGTTTTTTCATTAACGTGGGTCTTTGATTGCTACACTATTAAAGTGATTGAATTTATATTCCTATAGGTTGGTCCACATTAAATTAATAGATAATAGTCGGACTAGGTGTCTTAATATTCACAGTTCTTACATCTACAAAACTACAGATATGTATTTTGTTTGTCAGGCCGTATACCATCTGTCCATGGTCAGTGTGTTTTGAACTCTCAGTTGTCAGAAGATTCAATGGTCAGCACTCGGTTAATGGTAAACGTATTTTGACCTCTTTCAGTGGTGAGAAGGTTATTCCTTTGATCAAATGGTCAACGCATTTTGACCTTGGTCAGTAATTAGTAGATTATGGTTGGCTATAGCCTTAGGTAGTCAATCCAACATTCTAATTTATCCATTCATGGAAATATGAACAATATATTACTATTGAATGTACTTAGTGATATCATCAGTCAGCCCCCAGGGGCTCTATCCTGAAGCTGTCTGTGGTGAATGGAAGAGAAGGGGGGTGCCGTCCCTTGGGCCCCGAACTGTTGTAATTTGGATTATGGATTGTCTTTTTTCATTTTTACCATGTTTATCATTTTTTTTAACGCTACTTGTAGTTTTAGAGGATAGCGCTAGGATTATGCTCTTCAACTACGAGGTCTTAGAATTTTGTGTCAGGTAGGCTCGTAGGCTTCATTTACTATCACCTCTTCATTTTCCTCTTCCATCCGTGAGTGCAGCCACCGGTGCTTGTGTCCCGTTTCGTCACATTCCTTGGTTAGTGACTGTATTCACGGAGTAGCTTTTCTGCATCCATGAGCATTGTCACCGATGGTGCTAAGTGACTTTGTTCATGAAGCCACTTTCCTCTCTGACTGCTTCTTCCAGTCCCTTTTATTTAATTTCCTTTTGACGTCAGCGATATGGCCTTTGGTTCCAAAGCAGACGTTAAACCCCCTAATAAATTAATTAATTATCATCAGTCATGCCAACCATGGGTATATTGAAAAGGCATAACCGGACTCGGAAGGAGTGAGTGAACCTCAACAACACTCATAACAAGGTACATCATAGATAGCTCAGTAGACAGTATCAGTATTATAAAATAACTGCTTCTTCCAGTTCCTTGTATTTAATTTCCTTTTGACTTCAACGAAGGCGTTTGATAAATAAGTCTTACATTTATAGCTGAATGTACACATATTAACAGTTTCGAAAGGATTAGTCCTCTTTGAAAGCGTTCCATGCTATGAATTTCTGAGCATTTCATTTTTTTCTTAGATATCTCATTTCAATTTGGTAAGTATCTAGTAAGACTAAAAACAAAGTAACTAGGTATGAAGATTAAATATGTTTTTATTTATCTTTACTCTCATTCTTAAAATACCTTTCAACGCATCACTGTACCATTTTTGTTAACATTAATAATACTTGAGGGAAACTGATAGTATTGCAAAATATTATATGATCTGCTAAATTTTTTCATCGTTCCTTGGGTAACTGAAGAAAATTCTTATATAGTAAATATCTGAGATTAAGGTAATAGATAAATCTGAGAAATAAATATCACCATCCAATATTCCTTGAGTTATGAATGACCTTGACCTGTTCGCTCCAAAGTCTATCCTAATGGCTCCTGGATACTGAACGATCATCCTAACAAATTAAAGACTATTTGGTTGAATACTTTTAACAAGATTACAAAATAAATAAATAAAAGCCCACCAAAATATAACCTTCCACAATATGCGAAGGTAAGAATTATATTATCCACATTATTCTGTATATCCCAGTTGGTCAATGCCCTTCTCTTCTCTGGAAACTAATCAGAAGCAGGGGGGCAATGTTCCGAAGAGAACTTTTCAATGAAGACGGAATATAGAAAATTATTAATTTTAAGGTCGATCCAGGGGAAACGATCTAGAGACTGGGTCATTCTCCAAATTGAGAAAAAAATATCCACATTATAGATCATCTAAGAATTTTTTTGTATGGGTGCAGGTAATAGGTATAAATTATACCAATTCAGGTAGACTAGTTAAAATGTGGAACTGTGCGAAAATTCGAAACTTACCTTAATTACTATTTAAGCCAGGTATTGTATTATTGTAAATAACACAACAGGCTATAATCATGAGAATCCTTGGTAAGGTTCTTATCTGCCGGTGCGCTGAGATTGTAAACAAACTCCAATGTACTTATAAATTATAATGCATTCTTTACTGAATAATATAATTTGGGTAGCAATTGTTCTAGCACCCTAATTTGTAACGGTTTTAATTAAAATTGATGTAAATTAGTAAAATTACTAATTAGACCACTCTAGTCTCTGGAAAATATCTTAAGAATAAGACTTAGGTAGTTAGGAACTTAGGCTAACCGCTAGGTGTAGGTGCTAGATAACAGATGAATTTTAGAGCACAGAACATTGAATAGAAGAAGAAGTGATGGCTTGCTGTTGGCAAGATCGAGGGAGGAGGCAGGGGAGATGGTTGATATATTGGAGGAGTGTGCAAGGGATTGTGGTTTGAGTATAAGTAGGGAGAAGAGTAAGTGTATGGTTTTTAATGGTGGGGGTGACGTTGGAGAGAGTGTGATCAGGGGGATGGAAGTGGTGGAGGAAGTTAGATATCTGGGAGTGTTGGTGAGTGCAAGGAGGGACTGTTTCAGGGAAAATAAGAAGGAAAAGATAAGGAGTGCGGAGAGAATGGTGAATACTGAATGTAACCTACTCAGTGGTGGAGAGGTCCTGTGACAGACTACTGATGGGCAAAACCTTTTGGAAGAGTGCGGTGCTGCCAGGGGTGTTGCATGCGGGAGAGGTTATGGTGTGGAATAAGACGGAGATTGCCGCCAAGTAAAATAGTATGTCTCATAAACTCGCCATTTTTCTCTCTAGCTCTCTCCAAAATTCAACAAATTCTCTCCAAAATGATCTAATTTTCATAAATTCTCTCCATAATAACATTGTAGCATAGGAGAAAAATAGATAAAACTCACCATTTGCAATTGAAGGGCTCAAAATAACTGTCACAAACTCGCCACTAAAATGGCGAGTTTGGACATGCTTTATTACTTGGGAGATTGGGAAGTTGCAGAGATTAGAGAATGGGGTTTGGAGAAGGATCTTGAGGGCACCTACTTATGCACCAGTGGCAGGTCTGCAGGGCGAAGTAGGGTGCTCATCAGCTATGGCAAGGGACATGAAGATGAAGGTTAGGTTTGGTGGGTTCTTGATGAACACTGGGAATGAGCTACTGAGGGATATGGTTGGGAGGGTGAGGGAGAGGGGTGGTGGTAATTCATGGATGAGAAAGATAGAGGAGTATATGGCGGAGCTTAGTTTGGACTGGGAGGCCCTGAGGGTGTTAGATAGCGGGGAATTGGGAAGAATAGTTGATAGGTGGGAGGAGAGTAGATGGAGAAGGGAGGTGGAAAGCAGAAGTACATTGGTATGGTACAGAGAGAAGGAGGGAATAGGGGGGGAATGGTACGAAAATAGGTGGGGAGCATGTCTGCTGTTCAGAGCAAGAACAAATTCTCTTAGATTGGGATGGAAGGAGAGATTTTGGAGTGGGGAGGTTGGGTGTAGGATGTGTGGTGCGGAGGAGGAGACTTTGGAGCACTTCCTGCTGGAGTGTCCTATGCTGATGGAGGTGAGGGAGAGATATGGGGTGTTGAGTATGAGTGGGGTGATGAGCTTTGGTGAGAGGAATCTTGATGGGGTGTGGAGTTTTCTGGAGGAGGCGTGGAGGGAGAGGGGGTTGTTGGCGGGGGAGGGAGTGGGGCTGCCAGAGGGTGAGGGTTGAGGACTGGAGGAGGAGGTCTCGGCCCTGCGGAAGGGGCTGGGGGTGGTGTGAAGTCAGGGGGTCCAGGAGGGGGGACAGTGGCGCTGAAAAGCCATATTCTAGAATCCCCCCGAAATCCAGTTCCAGTAGATTCCATTATATTACTCTTGAGTGCCGTTTACAGTGACTTCACTTAAACTAGAGCCAATCAGAGGCTTCGTTTCACCAGTTCTGTTTGAGTCCGTATTCCAAGTAATAAAGCATGTCCAAACTTGCCATTTTAATGGCGAGTTTGTGACAGTTATTTTGAGCTCTTCAATTGCAAATGGCGAGTTTTTATCTATTTTTCTCCTATGCTTAGTGCTACAATGTTATTTTGGAGAGAATTAATGATAATTTGATCATTTTGAAGAGAAATTGTTGAATTTTGGAGAGAGCTGGAGAGACAAATGGTGAGTTTATGAGACATACTATTTTACTTGGTCCGTATTTTGAATGCGTATTACAACCGAAATGGTGTCAGGTTGTGTTTGTTGCAAAGAAGATTAGTTTATTATTGCTTAGTAGCTGGGCTATAGATTATAGATAATTGTGTACATAATTTGGTAGGATTGTAGGAAGATTCAAGATATGACTCCCAGCAAAGATAATGAGCTGAGGTAGAATGCACGCTCAAACTGTTTTCGAGAGAGTGTTTATAGTGACGTCAGCCCAGTCTGCAGAATATGGAACATTTTTCCAAGACTCTCTGCGGGAGTTTTGAATGAAATTTTAGAATTGGAGATCTCTGCGGGAGATTTTAAATTAATTCCTATGTTACCATTAATTTAGCTGCAATAGGGGGAGATTTTGAATTAATTCCTGTGTTACCATTAAATTAGCTGCGGGAGATTCTGAATCTGCTGTTGGGTAAAACTTCTTTATAGTTTTGCGCCAAGCAATGCTGCACACAATTCACTACGAGGCATTGAGATGCATGATTTTGGTAGAAGTTTCGTAGCACTGATGATGAAGGAAACGTGTGTATCTCCTCTATCATTCATTATTCTCATGTAGCAAACAGCACCAATAGCAGACTCAGAGGCGTCAGAGAAAGTATGGAGTTCATAGCTACACACTTTTCCGAATGATTTTGGTATGTAACTTCTGGACAGAGAGATGCTAGGCAGCTCAGCTAGAGATTCCAACCAGTCTTTCCACTCTTTCGCAAAATGATCCGGGAGAGGATCATCCCAATCGTAAGAGCCACCAGTCTCCTTCTTCAAAGCCTTTCGTTGAATCAGCTTACTTGCGAGTACGACGGGTCCCACCATACCGATTGGATCGTACAAGCTGTTTGTTATTGAGAGTATGCCTCTTCTTGTCAGTGGCTTGTTAGGTAGGTCGACATTTATCACGAAGTTGTCTTCTTTGACCTGCCACGATAGGCCCAGCGCTCGATGAACCGTGGATCCTCCAATGTCCAGCTTGACGGTTTGGGCCCTCTCAGATTCTTCGAAATGTTCCATAACCTGTGTTTTGTTTGAAACAATCTTGCATAGCCTTATATGATATCTTCTGAAAATGGAGCGAATATTCTCCAAGTAAGTTATGGCATCTTCAGCAGAAATACACGCTGCCAGTAGATCATCTACGTATATGTTATTAGATATGTATGCAATTGCTTCTGGATGTTTTGCAGCTTCCGTGTGTTGGGTAGTGTATAGGAGGCCAGCGTGGGCTATTGCTGGACTTGGTTTGTTGCCGAAGAGATGTACACGTCCTCGATACTGCACTATCTTCGCGTTGGGGTTGTTATTCTCAAACCAATAGAACCTAAGGAAGTCTTTGTCAGTCTCAGGAAGGTGGAAGTTGTAGAACATCGATTCGATGTCCGCTCCAAAGGCCACCTCTCCTATTCTGAACCTCATTAGCACACCTCTCAGTCTATTATTCTCATCGGGGCCTTGAAGGAGGGCGCTGTTAAGGCTGGTACTCTTATAGGAAGCAGAACTGTCGAACACTAATCTGCATTTCTCTTTCTTTGGATGACTCACAGCAAAAATAGGCAGCCACCAGGCATTCCCTGGAAGGGGCTCGATTTCATTCTCTGGCACCCTTTCAACGTGGCCCTTAGCGATATCTTTCTCCATCGCGTCGACACATTGCCGAATCTTCTGAGGATCCATTTTCAATTTTGATAGTGTACTAAGTGTACGATGGTAGACGGGAATCCGATTGTCAGGTAGGTACACAGAGTCATTTCTGAATGGAAGACAAATCGTAACGTGACCACTGTTGTTTACGTGGATAGAATTCTTAACAATATCCAAGAATTTCTCATCCTCTCTCGAGAGACCAGGAGTATCGTCGTCTTCTGTTTCCTTGAATATCTGGCTATAAGAGGGATCAGTGGGGGGAAGCAATGGTTTCATTTCATAATGCTCATGTATTGTGCGCATAGTTTTCCTAACAGACAATTTATTGGATTTGTCGTAAGGACAAGGTGATCCAATCAAGGTATAACCTAGAGGGGTTTCACACACGAATGGAGCATGGTCTCCGTAATAAGTACATTTCATTAGATCTCCACAATCTCTTCCTAATAAAATTAATGGTTCACAACAATCATCTAAATCGAGAAATCTATCAGCTAGGTGTTTTATATGGGAAATAGACTTAACTATATCAGGAGTGCCTATCTCGTAAAGGGAACCTGGGATAAATTTACTTGTGTAAAGTTCAGGCAAAGAAAAACACTTATCTTTGTTAACTCCTCTGATCCATAGACCTTCCACTACCAGCGCCTCATGCTCAGTCCTCATAGACTCCATGGTACTTAGCAGGTATCTCGTCTTGACACCACTGAGCTTCAAATGCTTAATCACCTTTTCTGATACATAAGAAGAGTCTGAACAGTCGTCGATCACAGCATACACTCTTAAGGTCTCTTCAGGCTTTGACCTGTGGTACAATTCACATAGTACAGTTTTAGAACAATTGAGAGCTCTGCGAGGATCGCCACAAACTACGCTACACATGTTCTTCTCTTCATGATTGACCCAGGAACTTTTTCTCTGGTTAGAATGTACTTGTCTCTCATGGTTGTAGTTGTTTGCAGGGGACATTCTCCCACTGTGGTCGAGATGCACTTGTCTATCAGGATGCATGGCAGGGATGTGGTCTCTGTGGCACTTCGTACATTTAGGATTGGAGTCACAATTTCTTGCTAGATGGTGACCGAGGCACTTGAAGCAAAGTTTGTTTTCAAAGGCGAACTTCTGCTTCTCAGTGACTTCATTTTGGCGAAGGAGTGGCAGCTTGATAAAGAGTGTCCACTCTTATTATGATATATGCATTTATGTTGTACATCTTCCTTGGGGGTAATAGCATGGGTAGTTAATGTTCTCCTAGTTTCTTTGTTTTGCACCGGAAGATCATAGTTGGGGTCAGTCATTTCATCAAGACTATACTGTAGGAAGTCTAGCAGATTCTGGAATGGCGGAAGATTGCCCATTTTTTCTACACCGAACCTAAAACCCTGAGATCTCCACTTGCGCTGGAGCCAATCTGGTAGTTTACTCCAGATCTGCTTCTGTCCTGAGTTCAAACGGAATATTAGCAGCTCATCATTTGTTGACATGTTGGCTTCAATGATATTGCACAAGTGTATGAGCTCCTTCAGTTTTGCATTCATATGCGGTGGTCTTACGCAGGGGCATTCTTCTAGCTTCCTCAAGATAGATCGACACACTTTCACAGGAGCCCCATACTCCTTATGAAGAAATTGCCAAATCTTCTGCAAAGTGGCAGCAGGGGATGCAGCTCCAGCTGCAAGATAGTCCACAATAATCTTATTCGGCTCACCGATGGTATTAGCTATTAATATAGATATGATATCTAAGGGATCTAGATTAATATTCCTCATTCGGTTTTCCAATAACAAGATCCAAGATTTGAACAGCTGTGGACTACCATCATAGGGAGAGCTTGACTGCTTAAAAAGTTCTTGCTTTATCAAATGATGAGAAGCAGCGTCCATTTGATTAGGTGTATTGTCCTCACACATGGGGAATACATTTCCATCAATAGGCATATTATAGGGTGAAGACGTAGTAGTATATCCCCTAGACCTAGGAGTAAAGCTTGCTGCTCCATGAAAAAGATTACTCAAAGATACACTGGTTGACTGGCTTGCAGCGACTGTAGTTACGGATAATGAAGGTGGAGCATGATATTCAGAAGATAGGACAACTGCACTCGAGACAGGGTGCTGTATTTTATTGATTGTACTTTTACCAATATTTAAATTCTGGAAGTAGCTACTCAGTTTGTCAATTGTTTTTTTATGGTCAGAAAACCCAGTCTTTGGTCTTACAGAAGGCCCAGTATCATCGAAGGAGATGGACTGATGTTTAACAGGCTTATCAGTATTAGTAGACTGCATGTTTGTAACAGAGGCTACAGACAATGGGCGTGGAGTTAGCTGTTTTGGCGATACAGAGAGTTCCACTACATCACTGGAAACTAGAGTTTGTGCAGTGTATACTACACTTGGACCAGTGTTTGTTCTCTGGTAGAAATCATTTGGTCCAGCTGAAGATTGCTCATCAGAATATTGAAATGTGTCTTGTTGCTGTGGGTCAGACAAATTAGAAGAGGCTTCATCAGCTTCAGCATGTAGTATAGGAAGTGATGCCACACTCTGGCTATCAATATTTGACAATTCCTCCTCCTGTAGTTTCTTAAGAACTTCATTAGCCATTTCAATTGTCTGTCTCACTTCTACTCTTACTTCAGTTTTTTCATACTTGGTTAATTGGGCTTGTTCCAGAGAGGCTACTTTGATGAACTTGTCAATCAAGGTAGCAGCAGCCTTGCTGTACTCCATCCATAACTTCTTTAATTCAGCTACCAGCCTCTGCAAAGCTACAGAGTTACTGAATTCTAGAATGTCACATTCCATTACATTCCTGATTGAGAATAGAATCTCATTATAGTTTCTCTGAAGCTCTGGTAGTGGTGTAATAGGGGCACGCTTCTTTATAGGAGAGTGCTCAATCATGATTGTTTAGGGAGTTAGAGCCTCAAATGATTAATTTTGATTCCGTGGTAACTTTACGCTAGTTTATGATGGAAGACATCATCAAAACACTGTTGTTTGAAGGCTTGACCAGATTTCAAGTTGTGTCAGTAAGTTCTCCAAGCTTAGGATTTTGAGCCAGCTTTCAAAAGATGTACAAAAGCTCACCAAGATTTGCTTATTCACCAACCAGAGACAGTCTTGTCTATTTAAGTCAATGAGCTGGAGAGTTTAGTCATCAGTTAGACCAGTCCAAGATGGAAGACATCACCATGAACTTTTTGAGGGTCAATTAGACTTTAAAGCTGTACCAACCAGTTCAAAGAATGCCTTGCCAGATTATTGCCGAGCCACCAAACCACAGAGCCACTAAAATCACTGTCTCGGTATGTGGAGATTAAAAAACAGCGTAGGCTAAACTGTAGTTTATTTGTTGTGATCTGTAAAATTAATTACAATAAGCATCTATATGAATGAAAATAAAAACAATTATATCAGATAAGTTACAAAGTTATAAACTTACTTTAGGTAAATTGGCTTGGGATTTTATGGACTCTATACTGGTCAGGCAGTAAGCTGTTCTTAGATTAAGATTAAGGATAGTTTTAAACTCTAGAAAATACAGATTAAATTAATAATTGCTACTAGTTTGATTGAACATTTTAAAACAGTATTTTAAAACTGTATTTCATGACTAACACCCAGTTTTTCAATCTAGCTATATATTGATAAATAAGAGCAGATACATAAGATATAGCATAGACAAGATAGCATAGCATAGACAAGATAGCATAGCATAACCAAGATAGCATAGCATAGACAAGATAGCATAGCATAGACAAGATAGCATAGCATAGACAAGATAGCATAGCATAGACAAGATAGCATAGCATAGACAAGATAGCATAGCATAGACAAGATAGCATAGCATAGACAAGATAGCATAGCATAGACAAGATAGCATAGCATAGACAAGATAGCATAGCATAGACAAGATAGCATAGCATAGACAAGATAGCATAGCATAGACAAGGTAACGCTAAATGGATAGGTAACGCTAAATGGATAGGTAACGCTAAATGGATAGGTAACGCTAAATGGATAGGTAACTCTAAATGGATAGGTAACTCTAAATGGATAGAAGAGTGGGTCCATCTACAACCAGTGCAAGATATACTTCTAGAAGTCATATCATTACACGGGAACAGACTATCTAACAAATAGAAAAAACACCCTAAAGTAATTATAGAAGGAATAGGTAACTACTATAATTTCCCACACTATATAGCACATCACATGGTTATACACCCGACAACAAACTTTAAATGACTTGCCAGGAAATACCTTTCGACTTTTAGGATTTCATAATTGCCAAATGGCGCTTTTTAATAGATATTCTCATATATGCAATGTATTAATGAGTAAAAAGAAAAAGAAAGATTTAATAATTTGCTGACCAGCACACTATTGTAAACTTTCAGTCTGAGTTGTAAATAAAAACTTATTAGTTAGCCGTTAGGTAGATGTATCGGGGGGCGTGACGCCCCCTGAACCCCCCTGCCAGGTCATTAAACAATCATGAAGTGTGCAGAACAACAAACTAGCGGATACAACAAACTTTATAACTGTTATTTACTTTGAGATTATTAATAGAAAGTACAGTGGTGCACCGTAATGTGGTGCGCCGCTCAGCTTTTAGATACTGTTGCATTGGCTTACAGTTTTCATGCCTCTATAACATTTTTCATCCTGTGTTATTCTTTAACTTTACAGTCCCAGACTGCAGTCTGCAGGAACTGGCCAGTCTGCAGAATATAGGACATTTTTAACATTTTCTGTGCGAACAATCCTTAATTTCTTACTAGCTATATATACATGTATTTTACTGAGAAGTGAGAACAAAAGCCAAAATAGACTATTTCTTGGAGAACAGTTTATCAGTTCCTGCAGTCTAGGGAACTGAACTGGTAAAGTGTTCTCCAAGAAATCCTCTATTTTGGCTTCTGTTCTCAGTAAAAAGCATGTAAATATATTAGGAAATTAAGGATTGTTCGCAGTTTGCACAGAAAATGTTAAAAATGTCCCATGTTCTGAAGACTGGCAAAATACTGAAAGAATCCATCAAGATAATATATATTTGGCTGATCCACCAAAATTTTCCTCATTTAGAGCCACCAAAAATTAATGGTAACATGGGATTAAATAGCTAAAAATCCACTGAATTTGCTAGAATATTATTTTCTAAGGGGAAAAATTAAAATTCCACCAACATGTGGCCATTGGTAGAACATAGTTCAACATGAAAAACATTCTGATCAACTTTCATCTCCACTCTGGATGACTCTCCAGTTCAACATCTGCAGCCTTCTCATTTTTCCTTGTTTATGACCCCCATTATCTGATCATTTTCTCTCCTGCTTTGATGCTCTCCACATTCTCTATATTTAATTCCCCTTTCTCTCCACCTCAAGCTGCTCTTCGAATAGAAAACATCCCATTGCCTTTCTTGGCTCTTCCTCATCCACCCCTCATGTCCTCTTCAAATCCACTGCCTGAGTCTGCCTCCCTCCTAAAATCCTCCATCCTTGTCAGGCTGTCACAGCCAAGCACAGAGTGTTTCTAGTACTACAGTACAAAGCCACACAGCCTACACAGTGCACTCCTTACTGTCTCTCCACCTTTTATCTTCAGACTCCCAAAACTCTGTCTCTCAGACAGTTTGTCTTTGCTGCAAATCTAATTCTTACTTGGTCAGTCTCCAGTCTCCTGACCCCAAACACCCTCCACTTTCATCTCCACCTTAAATTTCCTATATTGTTTCAGACTAGTCTTGGTTTACACTTCCATCCTCCACTCAGTTCTACTACTTTGGATACTCTCTTCTTCACTTCATTCCTGCTTATTAGTTATTACTGTCAGTGTCAGCTCTCCCTCCCTTATCTGTGCCCAACTCCAAATACTTTCTAGTTACTAGTCTTCTCCCACCAAACACTTCTTTTGCCTTTTCTTGCTGCTTACCATTATTTCCTTGTTCCACTCTTGCTTATTGTTTCCTTCCTCTAGCTACTCTGCTCCTCACTGTGGTGATGTATACCTCATACATCATTTCTGCAAGTCTCCCATCTTGGTGCTGCCAGAGTCCCAGCATTCTTCTTCTAGCTTCATTTTCGTACTTCTGTATCTCTTCTAATGTCTTCCACCCTCATTCTTGCCACCTCTGAATCTGAAAGTGCCCTCAACAACACCACTACTTTAGCCTTGAATGATCATCACTCTATGGCATCTCATCTCTAGAACACTTAGTCAGCATACTCATCCTCTTTGCACTTGAAACCATATGTTTTTTCCATCCTTCAAACACCTTTCTCTGTCATTGCACCATCACACCCAAGTATCTTATCACCTCCACTACTGGTCCACCACTATCCCCTCTATTTCTGCCACTGCCACACTGAGACTCATTCTAGTTGAATTTCAGACAGGGATTTTGTTAGCATTTATTTTCAGGTCAAACCTCCTTGCAACCTCAGTCAGTTGTGATATTCCCTCTCCTGCTTCCTGCACATTCCTTGTCAGTATTAGTCCATCATCAACCAAATTGTCCACCTCTTTACAAAATCAAAAGCTTTCTTAAAAATGAGCACCACTACCACCATATTAATCTCTTGCCTCCTATAACTATTTTGCATGCTCTCCTGTAGCTCTCCTGCACACATTCCTGTATCACATACAGATTATCCACCATATTCTTCCTGCCATGAATCCTGTTTCTTCCTCTCCTCATCCACTTCCAAACACAAGTCCCTATTATTTTCTCTCTGAGCAACCATTAGTAACTTGTAAAAAACATCCATGATTGCACTAGGTCTCTTATCTGCTACACTGAGCTTCTTTGTCTTGTGAGCAGACAGAATGCCTATTGACAGTCTGACAGAATGCCTATTGACAGTCTGACAGAATGCCTATTGACAGTCTGACAGAATGACTATTGACAGTCTGACAGAATGCCTATTGACAAAATGCCTATTGACAAAATGCCTATTGACAAAATGCCTATTGACAAAATGCCTATTGACAAAATGCCTATTGACAAAATGCCTATTGACAAAATGCCTATTGACAAAATGCCTATTGACAAAATGCCCATTGACAAAATGCCCATTGACAAAATGCCCATTGACAAAATGCCCATTGACAAAATGCCCATTGACAAAATGCCCATTGACAAAATGCCCATTGACAAAATGCCCATTGACAAACTGCCTATTGACAAAATGCCTACTGACAGAGTCCCTACGGACTAAATGACTGACAAAATAACTGAAAAACATGAGTAATAACATCATTACTCATGATTTTCTATTCCAAGTGTTTTTATTTCTATTCATTATATTAGACTTGTATAATCAATTGCTCACTTCATTTAAAACAGTAGCTACCTAGTTAGCTATGAAGGATGCTAAACAGCTGTACAATTATTGCACTTTTTAATTGATATCATGAATGCCAAAGTAGCTGATAATCAGTTATTGCAATAAAATACAAGTGACATTGAGATGTAAACTCTAGGAAATTAAATCATAGAATATCTACTGGTTAATGCATAGATAAACTTGATTATGTGCACTTGGTAGAGCGCATACCTTCGCCTCCGCTTTGACCCGTGCTCTCCCAAAATTCAAGAAACTGCTAACTGGATAGTAACCAATCGTCCCACCAAGTTTCATGCAATATGGTACAATACTTTTTGAGTTATTGAGTTATAAATGACCTTGACCTTTGACTGGATCATTTCCAAAATTCTAACATATTGTTCCTGGACATTGACCAATCGTCCCATCAAATTTCAGACAATTTTGTTGAATACTTTTGGAGTTATTGAGTTACAAATGGCCTTGATCTTTGACCCGATCGCTCCCACAATCGAACAAAATGGTTCCTGCTTATTTACCAAGTGTCCCACCAAGTTTCATGCAATATGGTTCAATGCTTTTTGAGTTACAAATGACCATGACCTTGACCTTTGACCGGGTCACTCCTAAAATTCTAGCAGCAGGTCACTGGACATGGACCAATCGTTTCATCGAATTTCAGGCAATTTGGTTGAACACTTTTTCAGTAAAGCGAATAACAAGATGACAAATAAATAAATATAGTCTGATGAAAATATGACCTTTCCGCATTCTGCGAAGGTAATTATATCCAAAATGAAACAACGAATTTGTTCACTACTAAATATGGTTAAAACCAACTTATAGCCTTGTAAACCATCATATTACCTGTTCAAATTAAGTCAAGAAAATATCTTTCAGTTACAATATAGAGAGCAGAAAGGAAGTTTCTGATATTTTTAAGCTTATCTATTTTAGACAATTCGACTCTCTAAAATCTAAATCATAAGTATTATGTATGAAATTTTCAACACATTTTATTTACAGGTTTCATACTTCATCTCTTTCAGCTATTGCAGAAACTTTATTCTATTAACTAGCTATATTATATAAATAACTTAAAATGTATATTTTATATGAATATTCTTTCATCGTAAGAAACTTACCAAAGGTAAGTAAACTAAGCCAAATTATTATTTTTAATTTTCAATATAGGTATGTTGCCTTGAAGTTTCCAAGTACAAATTTGTTTCCTCTGAATTTTTCAATGAGTTAAGATGGCATGCTTAATGAGTTAAGATAACGTGAGTTGAGATAATTGTTGAATGTTTTAATTTCAGGCAAAAACACTGGCCGTTGCCAAGAGATCACTAGATGCCATTGCAAGCAAAGGAGGTTATGTTCACAAAGTAGAAAGTCTGGGTCTCAGAGACTTGCCTCAAAGAATTAAGGATAATACTAAGGGAACGTAAGTTTGCTTTACTATTTACCTTAAGTTATAGGCTATAGCTAGATGGTAAAAGTTACTAGTTGGAAAAGTTACATAAAAATGGTACTGTGAAATATGGTTAATATTTCATAGAAATAATATCTCACAGAAACTGTATGATTTACTGTATAGGCTTAGATGCAATATATAAAACTTGCTTAAAACTTTGATGGAACATAGACTGTTCTATCAAACTCATATTATCTACAAGGTAACCAAATAAATTATTTCCATTATTATAGGAAAATAAGAAAATGGCTACAGGATGTGTAACCAATATTTAGTCTTTGAAATAGCTAATTGTTATCGTCATCCAGCACCTTCTGCCAACTTTTCTCCAGCTCTGCAATGGCAATCTCTTTGCGGTAAAACTTTGGAGGTTTGGATACAAAATGAGTGGTGGCCTGGCTGCATATCAAGGTTCTCTCACCACTATACCATATCCTAATTCAATTTAGTGCTTACTAGTGATGAGAATTTGGTTCTGTACAAAACTTCCAAGTATTCCAGTTATATATACCTACTCCACAAAAAAAAAACCTATGCACCAATGCAAGATTATGCTTTGTACTGATGAACAGGTCATGAAGTGGTTCATTTTTTAGTTATTACCAGGGCTGCAGAGTTGGTACATAAAATGTTCTACTTCAACTCCTTTATTTTGGAATTTATCGACTCCAACTCCATTATAAAGAATTTCACAGACTCCTCGATTCCGACCCCAACAAGCAGTTTTAAGGCTCGTTTACACGCTACGATAAATTGAAGCGATTTCGTAATGAAGAGGTTGTTGCAATTTATCAGTACGTGTAAACAGGTGATCGTAGCGATTTATTGGAGTTGGAATTGGATTTTGGGATTGGTGCTAGCAGGCTCAAATTTATATGAATCGTAACGATAAGTTTGAGCGTGTAAACAGGGTTCCAATAAATCGTTGCAATCTAACTCAATATATAATGCTAAACACATTCCTAATGCAGTCCATCATAATGTTTTGTCCATGACGGCTAGTGAAAAATAAAGATATTGGAGTAAAAATTGTTGCGTGTAAACACTGTCTCAATCATCTGATAAATTGTTGCGATCTCTGTGCTCAATAAATCACTCCTATATATTGTAGCCTGTAAACGGGCCTTTACAGAATTTTTATAAGTAATAGCTATTGAGTGATTTGAGGGTTTAGACTATAAATATTGATTTAATTCATATCTATGAGCAGTTATTAGTTCTTATAAGATTTTTAACATGATGAACAACAAATGAAATGGATCTAAATTTATGTGACTAATATCAATAGCTTGGAGTCGGAGTCGGTACAAATTTTTGACTCCTGACTCCAACTCCACCAAAAAAAGCTCCGATTCCACAACTCCAACTCCACAGCCCTAGTTGCTACCAATTTGCCAAACGGTCACAGGAGACTTTTCATTTACAGCAATTGGTACGTATGCAACAAGCATTGTGCCAGAAGGAGCCAGCACTGTTGAGTTACAACAGTGTGCTTTACATCCACGACAGTTCCAGGCCACATTTCACAGGGAAACCTTACAGAAGCTTGTGTGGGAACTATGTGCCATTCATCATATTCACCTGACCTTACGCCATTTGATTACCACCTCCAATCCCTGAAGTATCATCTTGTTTGAAATCCTTTTCAAATGATGCATACTTGTATCAAGCCCTCAGGGACTTCTTTGTGTCCTAAACCGCCTAGTTAACCACAAGGTGATTGAGCAGCTGGAGACACATTAACAGAAGGTGCTGGATGCTTATACTTCTAAGAATAAATATATTAGTTACACATTCTGTGAAGAGTTTTCCCCCATGTAAAAATGAACAGAAGTTTTTTGGTTAGCTCCCTTGAAATAAAAACCCTAATCTGTCTGAAAATAGTGATTTCAGTTGAAATATTTTGTATCATTAGCTACTTACTGTTTATCTATGGTAGTATGTTAAATTTTTATTAATTTGGAGTAGTGCTTTGATTCAGGTCCAGTGAAGGATTAGCTCTTCATACATAATCTAGCTACATTGAATTAAAGGAAATGCATGTTTATTTTTTTAAATAGCTAAAAAGAATTTAAATGGATAAATATGTGAATTTCTCTACATAATAATGATAATATGAATTTCTTTACATAATATAAATTTTCTCTGAATTGATCCCATAAGGAAACAATAGCTAGTAGATAAATAGTTATTTAGCTTTTTTATATTTTGTCAGATTGTACTCTTCACAACTATATGTCACTGTTCAATTTCTTCTCTCCAGGTATTTTATAGTGAAATTTGTAGCTCCAACCAGAGAAATGCACAGTCTCAAGGAATCTTTCAGACTGGATCAGGAGCTACTCAGACAGTATATATTTCCTCTGAAGAAACCAAAGGAATTCGAATGCACACTGCAGGATGAATTGAAGGATCCTGTGTACAGGTTTGTGCAATGCAATCTAGTGTACAATTAGGAGAGAATTGGGAAGATTTAAATGGTAATTTTTATGAATAACTTTGTCTTATATTATCTCAAATGAATTGACATATTAATTTTCTAATATTGAAATACTTAAATTAATTATAATTGAATTAATATTGAAGCTTTGAATTATATGAATAATACAATCAACCAAAGATAAAGATGCTATATGGCAACTTATTAGTAATGTTTGATTGTTTTTCCAGTATTGTTTTTTTAAGTTGCTATATTGTTTTGTAATTTAGAATTGAATAAGCTAACAGCTCGTGCAAACCTATGTACAGTGTGTTTCACTGTGTGAAATATATGCCCGCACTACTCAAACTAACTGGAAAGTCTCCAAGAAAATTTTCTCGCTTGAAGAAAAGATATTCAACAAGAACCCCTCGCCCCCAAAAGATCGCTGAGACTTCCTTCGCCACTACAATGTGCAAAGAAGGCAAAAGCAAGCTAATAATTCTCATTACAAGCTTAAACAGTTCATTAAAGTGAACGAAGAATTTGAAAAGAGCGGATCTGTTGTCAAGATCCGCTCTGCGGAGAATTTGAAGGAGCTGATGAACATGATGGACGAAGGTGAACAGTTATCTCTATGGCAAGCCTCACCAAATTTGTCTGTTAGTGCTACAAGTACATGGAGGATGCTAAGATATGAAGCGAAGGCCAAATTCTTTTGAATAACTTCCGTACAACCTCTTACCGAAGCACACAAATGGCTCCTTGAACAGGAAGAAGATTTTATGCAGAGGGAAATCTTTTAAAAACGACAGCAAGTGGTCTACCTCAAACCACCTTGAAATGTTGAAACCAATGATAGAAATTGTGCCAAAGTGATGATCTTTTTTAGCAATTGTTGATGGAAAAGTTCCGATTGTTCATCCATTCATCACTGAAGATGGCCGTTCAGTTTCCGTGACAGGTTCCAGCTATCTGGAATTGCTGAGACACAGTGTAGACAACTTTCTGCTCCACCGCTGCAAGGCAAAATTTGTGGTGGATACAGGATGGTGCTCCACCCCACTCCCCTAATGATGCTACAGCGTTCCTAAACATCGAAGAATTGGTGCAATGCATCCGAGATTTTGCAGCATCCTATGATCAAAGAAGAGTCAAGAAAACTGCTGCAAACGTGTTGAAGAGAGCAAAGCTATGACTCCAAGCTGGCGGTGGGCACTTTCAGCACCTTCTGTAAAATGGCCTTTGGAGCTTTAGTTGCCTTTTGTTTTAAAATTGTCGGGTTTCATAACAAAAGTTTCACTGATAAACTTTCAACAAATATTTTTGTTTTACTCCCTCAGTAGCTACCTAGCAAAATAATATGGCTAATTTCAAAAATGACAAATAAGTGAAACACACTGTAGCTACATAAGGGAGTAAGTTGTGGCATCAACCTACAGGCCATGTTGTTAAGTAGCTACATAACTAACCTTTGGAATATTGCTAGTATTGTGATAAACCTCCAATTCTATGATATTACAATAGTTCAGTTGAATAAGTGACTAATTTTGTTGCTATTTATTATTACATGATCCCTTGTCAAAACATTGTGGGAATTTTCTATTTCTTTTTACTATTAATGCAGTATCCTTTTTTTTCATATTTTTATGATGTTGAGTGCAATTCTGTTTATTGGCATCATATTATAGCTGGTTCTGAATTTAATATTGAACTAAATATGTTACTTCTTGATTTATTTGTATGTGAATTGCCAATAGCTACTTTATAAATTAATTCCTTCACATAGCTATATACAATCAATTTTCCTCCTTATAAAATTTTGTCTTTGGTAGTGAAGTGAAGCTATCACATGTAATTCTATAGCTATTACCCACATAGTTCATATAAAAAGAGAATAATGTAGATCATTTTATGATTTTTATGAATACTGATATTGAAATGATTTATGTCATCATACTATTTATAATATTGCTATTCTTTTAACTTAGAAAATATTGAATGTTAATGTAATCGCACAAGTAGCTACAACATACGCAAGAAATATATATGTTATGATATTGAAATGAATGTAACATTTATACACATGCAATGTTGAACTTGCTAGCAGTTAATTTTGACATCAATTGTTTATTTTTCACTAATTTTTTCCTAATAATGTTTGCATGTAACAATCTTCAGGAAAGCAGCAAATCTTATGAATTTAACATGTAATTGCAAAGATGTTTCTCATAGTTTTATTTCTAAATGTTCAATATGAACTAACCTCTCATTTCAAACTCTTTCCACATTTGTTCATTGCAGACCTGAGGTACAGAAGATGATCAAAGAGGCTGAAGACAGGGCACCACTCTCAATTCGAAGACCGAAGGGTAAATTCGTTGGGGACTATTACCCCTTCAGTGGATGAGTGCAAACAAATGTACATATTCTCGAGTAAATTTTATAGTCTGAACCTTTTTTAAATGAGCACTGCTGGAAATTATTATCATAAAGCATTTACTTAATGGAGATTACTAAATTAAATAGACATTGAAAGCCAATTCTTTCTTTCAAAATATTTATTAATTAGAAAAAGAGTAGATTTTAATTTAATTGAATGATTAATACATAATGTATTTCCAAAAGAAGTAGTAAAAGAATAAGACTCTTCTCACGAAGGGCTTCATACTATTTTACTTCTCTTTGCTATTGTATTTTTTTAAAGCCACAACTGTAAAAAATAATTGCTTTCATATTTAATTTCAGAGCATGTTTACAATGTCACTTCATACACAATAGGATTTCAATGTAGCCAACTTTCGATAAGGGTACCTATTACCTAGTTAGTTTTCAGGAAATATTTCCATGCTTATAATATTTAACTTAATATTGAGAAGAGAGCGGAAAGATTAATTTGCTTCTTGTGCTAAATCTTCGCAAAATTGAATTTGCAACGTCTATTTCATAATTAATTTACTCTGATATTACTTTACCAACTTTATTTTATCTTTTAAGCTATAATGTCAATGTAAGTCCTGAGTTTCATAGGATAAGGATTTAATGAAAAAAAGATTATACATAAATTCGTCAAGCCTGTATGATGAAGGAAATTTTCGGGCAAATTTAAAAAAAGAATTAAATGTATGCATAGGCAATCATCGATATGCAGTAGCTACTGCAGTATAAATATATAAATTAGCTAGAAAATTGACAGTGACGATATGTCTGTTAATTAAAGGAATTGATGCAATGAATTAAAATTATATATTACAACCAATTAGCAACATAGTTAAGACCTTATCATTTAAAAAATGAACAGTACACTCAATTTAATACTTCTTTAGTGCAATCCTGAACTTATATGACATAATACATTCAATATATGATGGTATAGAAAGCCATGCTTTTACAGCAGAATGATGAACACTGTGTTCGATGGAAGTTACTCGATGTAGCTATCTGTGTTTGGGGATCCTTTGCAAGTCTAGTATCATACGTTAGATTAAGTAAGAAAATTTGTCTTTTTAAGAAAAGAGATCAATATTGAAAAGAAATGTGCACATTCTCCATCTTCAAAATTCCTAATTACTTTCTTTTGGAGCATCTCTATTGTATGTATGCAAGTGAGTACTGTAGGTACCACACAACAGAACCTTTCCATACAATAAATACGGCTAGAAGAGGCGATAAATGATAATACAGGCTTATTAATGATTAAGATACTCTATTATAAATAACTCAATGACCTTTGACATCTTATTACAAACATTACTTATATGCCCTGAATTTAAATTCGCCATATAATGTTACACCTGAAAATTTCACTCTATTCGTAAAATTTACTATAACATCATTCATAATTATGTATATTGTTTGATAATTGTCTTATCCACATCTTGATTTCTATTTGAAAACACCACTGCACCTGTTTACAGTCCATTAATTGCCAAGCGATTAGAAATAAACCAAAAACTATTTCATACAAAGCTTTAAAATGTGGCTCAGATAAGGAACAGTGGTGTCACATGCAGAATAAAGAAAATAGGCCCCAGGACGCTACCCTGTGGAATACCAGTACACACAGTACTAAAGTTTGAAAAAGTACTTTTAATTTTTACACAATGTGTACGGTTATCATCCTAATTAATCAATCATGGACCTAGCCTCTATTACCCTAAGCCTTAAAGGTCCCCTCCAAGCAAATATTTTTATTACCTTTTTCAACGAGGCTAATGTTTTTTATCATTTTGCTGCAAACCGCATCCAATTTGATAGCATATTTTTTATTTTATATGCTTTTAAAGATTTTTATAATCAAAGCTCTACAAAACCTATTTTACTTCCGACTTACTAATTTAAGAAATTTTCAGCCTGAAGAAAAAGAATGTACTCCATTTGTTTTGATTGTCAACTAGGTATTAGGTTTAATGAATCCATTTAATATTCGTGTAAAGGTATAAAATTGAATGAACTTATAATAGAAACGTTTATATACTTTAGGAAACAATTAATATCTAAAATAATTTAAATAAAAGCCAAAAACCCATGGTTTGTTTATAAAATTCAAATTTGTAATCAAAACAAAGAGTGTACAATCTTCTTCTTGAGCATCAGATTAGTGATTCGCTCAATTGTTGCTCACAAAGTATTAAAAAACTTTAAAAACAAATTATAAAATATATACTGAACTGACTGAATTGTATGCAGTTTGCAGAATAATGATCGTAGACCTTAGTTGTATAATATTATGTTAAAAACTCATTTTTTCCCGGAGCCTGGAGAGGACCTTTAAATTTAGATAACAAGATATTATGCTGTACCATGAACTGTATCAAATGCTTTTGAATAATCTTAAATATTCCTATTATATGGCTTCTCATTTCTATTCGAATATAAATTTATTTATTGAAATCAATGATAGTTTTGTCTGTAGACGAGCCTCTACTAAAACCGAACTGGTTCTTGGCAAAGCTAAGACGCCTAGCTTTACACATTTTTCAATAACTACTGAAAAAAGGTAGAGTACTAATAGGTCAGTAATTATTGATGTCATATTTATCACCTTTTTATAAATTGTTGTGAATATGACATCTTCTTTCTTGAGAGCGTCAGGAAATAATCCAGAGGAGAATGATATGATCAAATGAGAGAAATTGGATACTTTTATGGGCCAGCTCCTCTTCAAAATAAGGACAGATAGTGTAACATCATATTTAGTATTATTAGGGAAGAGTAAAATCTCACTAACCTCATCTTCTGATTACGGATGTAGAATTCAGGTTAGGCTCCGGACAATTTAACTTGTCTCGTAATAACGTGACCACCATCTCCAATGGAAAAAAACATCCAAAATACTGGAACTGTGAAGGGCCGTACACACGTAGGGTTTTTTAAGTCTTTCCACCAGAATTTTTACTAAGCTCCTCCTACTTTTCCCGCGAAAATATAAGAAAAAACTATATAATAATTATTTATTGTAGTTGGTGTCCATGATACCTTGCAGGTATCATAGACACCAACTACAATAAATAATTATTATATAGTTTTTTCTTATATTTTCGTGGGAAAAGTAGGAGGAGCTTAGTAAAAAGTCTGGTGGAAAGACTTAAAAAAACCCTACGTGTGTACGGCGGCCCTTAAGACACTAACTTACGAAAGTCCTCCTAAGTTCTCTTCATATTATCAATATTGCTAAGAAACGAATTTATATAATATTGCAGCTTGACTTTACGGACCATATTATTTACAAAAATTACGCATTCTACGATCCGCTACCTCTGATATGAGACCCATGCTGATATAAATTTAATATATTTTAATACATCAGCTGAGAGCAAGGCTTACGCACATATGTTTTTTGGTAAATTTCTAGTTCACGTCCCTATTTCACTTAGGGACGTGAACCGATCCAAATACCCCTTCCTTGTTTGATTACCTTTTTATCTGATTAAAAAAATAATAATATGAATTGACAGAAAATCTAGTATCTTAACTACATATTCCAATAATATCAGAAGGGTATATTTGAAATTGAAATTCAGTTAATTACAACATATTTTATATTATTATTTGTTAATATGTAAATCAAATAAGAAAAAAAAAATAGGAAATTTACTCCTTTCCTAGTTCACGTCCCTAAATAAAATAGGGACGTGAAAATCATTTCCTTTTTTTTTCAAAGGAAAATAAATTAGCATTAACTGCATTATTAACATCATCGTGATTATTTATAACATTCCAATCAATTGAATTAGGCCTAGGTATAATTCAAATAATAATAAAATAATATAATTACTTTTTAAATAATATTATTATAATTTTTATATGGTACTCTCAAGATTTTTATAGCTGTCTAATATTACATTTCAATTCCAAATAGTGAATTAAACTACCAAACTATTTTGGTGTTCAGCTTCATCTTTCGTTAGTACTATCTCTTTGTTGCTAAGCATGTTCTTCTGTATTTGAATGATCATATATCTTTACAATATCAATGTGTGTGTGTTTCAATAAAACAATACCTAACCATTAGGTACCATTCATATAAGAACATGAACACTACTTAAACCAGTTTAATTTCATACCATTGTTTGTTATTGTTAGGCGCAATGGCAACATTATTTTTTTTACGATTCCTAATTTTAATTGGTAGCTTCAGCTAGAATTTTATATAAAAATATAAATTGAGATAATGTCATTTTTGCATATAAAATAATAATTTAAGTAAAATTAGTATACAGGATCATAAAAGTTCTCCTATCTGTGATAGAAACAACTACGCGTCGTAGTAACGCGATGCGAACAGTTCAAATTAATTTATCGAACAGCTGAGTTCTGAAATAATGTGAAACAATGACTCGTTACTGCTATCTATTACATTCAATTCCTTCAAACCACTTTTGATTCTTAGATTATTTACACGAAATTAATGTAATCTGTTTCAAATTGAATTGTTATAATTATCATTAACTTGAATTTATACAATCAGTTAATTTGTTAAATGGGTAAGCTTATATCTAAGTTATGATGAAACACGTTTCAGTGTAACTGATCGTACAGTACATTAAGTGTTTGCCAAATTTAGGTTATTCTAAGTATGTAGAAATATGTTTCACATATTTGTTAAGTAATATATTCTAAATCATATTAAATTAACGTTGCATATTTTGTATTTATAATTTGCCTTAATTGGGTTTTCTGTTTGACAATGTGTTCCATATGAAAGCTGATGGGGGAACTAGTTTGCGTCGCCCCAAGCTAGTTTTACTCGAATTCGACGCGCCGATTTCTCATTTCTTGCCTCTAGCTGCTCTCGCGTTGAGGATGTGAATACGTATGAACGCCGTTCTCTTATTAATATCAAAAAATATAAGTTATAAAGGTGATTTCTATTATTTAAAAGTTATGGTGCCGTGAAATAAAGTGATTGTGTTAATCTAGAGTTCTGCAAATTCAGTTTTATCGAAGTAAGTACAGAGAAATGAGTAAAATAAGAGATTGTCGACTCGTTATGACTTGTGTGTCCTTTTGCCTTGTGTAGTTGTGCCTAGTAGTAGTGCCTACCTAACCATTTTGCTGGTTATTGTTCATATTTCATTTCTCAAACTGTTTGATCACCGATGCTGAGCTACCTTATAACTATATTTAATCTAGCTAAATAGGTTACTGATTACTCACAAAAAAATAAAGCATTGAGAAACCGTGCAACGTTCATTTTGTTAAATAGACTATAGGTATAGCCGTATAGGTATTAACTAGATATAGATGTGTGATTTTTAAACTCCTCTCTGCTACTAAGGCTAATGCTGCTTGCTAACTTACCAGAACCGAATAAAAATAGTGTGGCTCTCCAAATCCAAATGATCATTAGGTACTCCATTTTCCTCTCCATTGACCATTCTGATTTCTCTAATTCTCTATAAGAAAAAATAAAGTAGGTAGTAGCCTATCATCCTATGCTAAGTTGCTAACTAGGTATATTAAATTTAAGGCAGCCAGGTTTCCAACCCCAAGTACTGTAGTACAGTCAGTGAAGTACTCAAACCAGTCTGCAAAGTATGCACAATCAGTCTCCAGATATTTAATTTTTGGAGCAATTTCTCTCAAGTCTCAAAGATTTTCAAATTTCTCTCCAAAATAGCCTAAAATTTCATAATACTCTCCTATAATAATAATTACATGTAAACATTGACACATTGTGAACATATCCTGTAACCAGTTCACATCTTCTCAGTAAAATTAATGTAAATATAGAGATTAATTCAGAAGTTTTCACAGTTAAATGAATGTAAACAAAGGAATTAATTTGAAATTATTCATAGAGAGCCAGACTGCCAGAGTGGAATAAAAACTCATTTCAGATTGACTAGTAACTCTGTTAGGAATTTAGAATGAAAAAAATTACTCATTTTAACCCAAAAAGATGCAGAAATCAGTAAATTATTTTATAAATTTCAACTCCGCAGTGAAAACTAATGTAAAATAAGTCATTTAAGCTTCACAATTGGGCTTGTTGTGATGATAAACATCCAGTCTGCAGAATGTGTCTCTTCACCCGCAGAGATTTTAATTTGAGAGACAGTTTCTCTGACTTTCAGTAGCAGATTCAGAATCTCCCGCAGCTAAATTAATGGTAACATAGGAATTAATTCAAAATCTCCCGCAGCAAAATTAATGGTAACATAGGAATTAATTCATGATCTTCCGTAGAGATCTCAAAAGTCTAAATTTCAATCAAAAACTACCGCAGAGAGTCTTGGAAAAATGTTCCATATTCTGCAGACTGGATAAACATCATTAATGTTAATGCATGAAGTTAGGAGTAACTCTGTTAAAATTTATGTTTTCCAGTCTGGCCAGACTGCAGCCGCAGGAACTGGTAAACTGTTCTCCAAGAAATCCTTTATTTTATAATTTTAGCTTCTGTTCTCAGTAAAATACATGTTAATAGGTATAGGGAGAAATTAAGGATTGTTCGAACAGAAAATGTTAAAAATGTCCCATATTCTGCAGACTGGGTACCATGTTTCAAAGTGTGGCAGGAAAGTCACCAGTTTAGTGAGAAAATGGATCCAGGTCTCCAAATTTGAGATATTCTAAAAAAGAAATTCAACTTCCTAGTGAAGATTTTACACTAGAAAATATCCTCATGTCTCATGATGTCTGATGCATTTATATCTCATGAGATTATTTTATGAGTGATTTACTTGTTATATACACTGATACACATTTTTCAACTTATTTCATCCCCCAAAAGTCGCCAATATACTGGCGACTTTGTCCATACTTTGCCAGTCTGCAGAATATGGAACATTTTTCCAAGACTCTACGGGACTTTTTGATTGAAATTTTAGAAATTGGCGATCTCTGTGGGAGATCTTGAATTAATTCCTAT